>JASCZW010005506.1:0-180744 GCA_034211315.2 Aedes japonicus | reverse complement strand
AAAGCTTTCACGACACGGTTGTGATCCTAATAGAACATCCATTCCGAATTTGTCCTTCCATTCGATACTGAGAGTTTCGTAATAACGTTTAATCACGACTTATTGACTGCACGATTCCGAGCTGTTTTGCAATGTCTCGATGAGAGAGTTTATGATTTTCAGGTGCTTGCGCACAATCAATTCGCGACTTTGCTGTTCGGTTGACGCCATTTTTCAAATTTTCAGAAAAACGAATAGCGATAAAAATACAACAACAAAAACACTCTGATCTACCCAAATTTTCATGAGAAAATAACCAATGGGTAATTTTCTACAGCGTTTTTCCGTGATGCAATTCTATGTGGGACACCCTTTAGTATAAGAAAGTTATGTGATGTTTCTTTTCTCTTCAAACAGTAGGGAGCAATAACCTTAGTCGTAGCCGCATATAGCTTTTGGTTGTAGCGCCATTACTCGCTCTCTGAAAAGATAAGAATGTCTAAGAATGTCCATAAGCATCTCGCGGCTGGGACTCTAGCATTGATTACACACACACACACTTTTTCCCTACCAGATAAAAATCTTCTGCTCTTCTGCTTAACATTCTGCTAAGCGCACTGATCGCCAGCTCTAGCTCGCCTGACATCCACCTACGATCCGAATAATTTTTTGCACTTCTCATTTTCCCGAGGGTGGAACAATTTGACCATTCAACACTACGAGAACTCGGCCACGTCAATTAAAACAACCAAAAACACGAATAATCGGAAGTAAATTTGAATTTTTCGCGGAAGAAAAAATGATGCTTGGTGTCATCATTGAACAAGGCACACTTCGATCCCTCTCTACAATCGCTACCCGGAAAATATCCGGACGTACATAAAGTGTTCTTTGGCACTTATTATTACCAAAACTTTAATAAAGCCAAAATGGCGTCAGCTACCAATCTTGGCTACGACTCACTAATCCCATTCCGAGCATGCCCATATTGTTGCATATTTACAAATTCATCTATCACCGAAGGCGGTGAAATCGACCACTTTCGCTAGAGTACCCAGGAACAAGCCGGATGTGGTTTATTGGTGAACTACACAGATAAAAAGAAACATTGAATTTTCTGCGTTATCTAATGCACATAAAGGGAATGCTAGATTTGGCAGAAAATAATGGGATATTTCGTGTAAATTAAAGCCAGATAACGCCTGAATCTAGCCTGTTGTATAAAACATTGCAAACATTATTGTGTGGTGCAAAAAAGATTGCAAACAATTTCGTTGTTTACGCCTCCTTCGGCTTGGATTTAAACGACGAGAAATTTTACGCGCCTTTTAAAATTAATTATTATTTTCTGTGTACCATAGTATTTTTTTTACAACAGGTTAAATTTACATAAAATATCCCTTGAATTTATCCTTTTATGTGCTTTAGATAACGCAGAAAATGCAATGTTTTTTCAAACTGTGTACCCGGAACACGCCTAGGTGTGGTAAATTTGATCCCTGGACCGTCAATTTGCCTACTATTGATTTTCTTATTGAAGTCTCGTATGACTTGAGGTGCTGCATGATGGGGTTAAATTAGTCACACTCTTAAAAATAATGAAAATAACATGAGCTGCAATTGACAATCGATTCAAATTTCAAGTCGTGTAAATTAATCAATGACTGAATTTGATGTGCAAATAGCTGCAAGTCCAAAAATAAATGTTGTCATGTTGATGAAAACGCAATATGAGAAGAGACGAACCAGCCACCGGCTGAAAGTCTCTCAAATAAAGACAAACAAACAACACAACAACGCAATGTGATGCGAAATAATGACTTGTGATGTAATATCACATCAATAGCTGACAACTAGGACATGCGGATTTCACGTTAAGGGTTAAAAACCATAAAATTACCTTGAACTGCAATATTAATGCATAATAAGAAAATCTATAATTTATAATTATACCGTCAATGGATAGAATAAACTTAAATTTCTTCTCATTTTCTAGTTGCAATTTATCATGCTATTATATTTATATAACAATACAAAATCAGAATTTCAGCTATTATATTTATATCACAATACAAAATCAGAATCAAAAAGTTGTTAAAAAAACAACTTAAATAAAAGCGTACCGATTAAAAGAAACAGTAAAATATGATGATCCTTGACTGTATAGACATTGCATAGACTTGGCCAACCAGCATCACCGATTTTACTATCCTTAAAGGTTGTCAACCCAACATTTGGAGCCCTAGGAAAAAATCTACCAAATTTTACAACATTATGATAGTTAGTATTTTTCAAGCAATGGCTGAGCGGATATGCTCGTCACAGGTGACCTAGTCAGTTTGCCACTTCAGTTCTCCGTTGTGACCTACTATATGTATATGTGTGTATGTATGTCTCTGACGCTACAAAATAAAGTGATTCTCATATACTAAACGGCAAATGAAAGGCTTAGTAGTCTTACTGAAGGCCTTTGAATGTTTTCGGCATCGGTATACCAGCTCCGAAATATTTCATGAACGCGTTCCGGTGAATATGGGTCCTTAGTATAAGATTGCCCTCAATCACATCAAACCCACAATGAGACACCTCAAATTATATGAAAATACAATAACAACAACAATATTTCCAGGAGAAAATTGACCACAACCAAGCATTTTCCGGGTATCCCATGGAAAGCAGCCCATTTCTGACTTGACTCTAGCTGATCTGATTGTGGCGAATTTCATGCCAACTCAGAATCCAATGAACTTTTGTGGGTGTGTAGACTATGTCTTTTCAAGCAACTTTGCATACTTTGTTTTTTCAAAATTTACATAGACTACCATTTGAAAAAAGCTTAAGTTTTTTGATCTATTATTTTTAATCAACATAACTCAACAGGGAAAAGACTTACAAATAAGTGATGTATGGGTGACTTTTAGAAAATTGTATTTATTTCATGGAAAACATTGTAAAGACTGTAAAATCGATTCCTAAACTATAAAAAATATATTTAAAAATAAACGTCTATTTTCAAAACATGCCGATGTGTCCGTGGTGCCGAAGGGCTTGCATTCAGCAGTGAAATCTACGACGACAAAATTGTTCGCCGCGAACGGAACGCCAATAGAAGTGTACGGTGAAGTGTTGCTCAAAGTTAATCTCGGTCTTCGCCGCGAGTTTTTGTGGACTTTTTTAATCGCGAATGTGACTTCGGGAATAATCGGTGCAGACTTTATTTGCAACTTCGATTTGTTAATCGATTTAAAACGAAACCGCCTAATTGACAACACGACCAATCTCGAATCCGCTGGTGTACTCGCTCGTACTAGTGAATACTCGATTAAGACTTTCAGTGCAGTGTCGCCGTATGCTGAAATACTAGCGGAATTTCCTAGCATCACTCGGCTCGCTCCGCCCGGTACGGTTAGTGAATCCACCATTGTACACCGTATTGAGACAACCGGTCAGCCGGTCTACGCCCGACCACGACGACTGCCGCCGGATAAGCTCGAAGCAGCTCGTGCCGAGTTTGAGCTCCTAATGAAGCTAGGAATCTGCCGTCCATCCAGCAGTAACTGGGCCAGCCCGCTTCATATGGTGAAAAAAGCAGACGGTTCCTGGCGCCCATGTGGAGACTATCGTGCCTTGAATGCCCAGACCGTCCCGGATCGGTACCCCTGCCGTACCTGCAGGACTTCACGACCATTTTGCAAGGTAAAACCATTTTTTCTAAAGTTGACTTGCAGAAGGCCTTCCATCAGGTGCCGATTCATCCCGATGACATCCCAAAAACGGCCATCACGACGCCGTTCGGGCTGTTTGAATTTTTGTTCATGACGTTTGGCTTGAGAAATGCAGCGCAAACGTTCCAACGGCTCATCCACGAGGTAGTTCGTGGATTGGACTTTATTTTTCCCTACATCGACGATCTATTCATTGCCTCGTCTTCGCCCGAGGAGCACCGGAACCATTTACGCCAGCTTTTTGAGAGGCTCAAGCAGCACAACCTGGCAATTAACGTTGCCAAATGTGAATTCGGCCGCGACGCACTCAACTTTCTCGGACATTCCGTTTCAGCCGAAGGGATTCGTCCGCTACCAGACCGTGTGGAAGCCATCAAGAACTTCAAGTTACCTTCTACAGTCAAGGAGTTGAAGAGCTTTCTGGCCATAATAAACTTTTACCGAAGATTTGTCCCTAATGCGATTGAGGCCCAAATTCCGTTGCTGGCAATTACACCCGGCAATAAGCGTAACGATCGTTCACCGTTAACCTGGAGTGATGAAACACAAGCAGCTTTTTGAGCGATGCAAACAGCAACTCGCTCACGCTACGCTTCTGGCTCATCCCGCCAAGTCTGCTGAACTTTCACTCTGGGTTGACGCCTCGGACATTGCAGCAGGTGCAGCGTTGCACCAAATAGTCGATGGGCAAGCTCAACCCCTGGGTTTTTCTCGAAGAAGTTCGACAAAGCCCAGCTTCGCTACTGCACCTACGATCAGGAATTAACTGCCATCTTCCTCGTCGTGCGGCATTTTAAGTTCATGCTCGAAGGACGAAGTTGCCACATCTATACGGACCACAAACCAATTATCTTCGCTTTCCGTCAAAAGCTCGATAAAGCTTCCAATCGCCAAGCTCGCCAGTTGGACTTCATTGGGCAAATAACGACGGATATCCGGCACATAGTTGGCAAGGAAAACATCGTGGCCGACGTGCTCTCCCGCATCGCTACCATCCAAACCGTGCTCTCATTGGATTTCGACGCACTTGCTGATGACCAGAAGACCGACGAAGAACTTCGGAATATCCAGCAAGGTAAATCTCCGACCTCTTTAAAGTTAAAACTTTTTACCGTTCCAGGCAGCACAAAACAGTTGTTTTGTGATTGCTCAGGCGATCGCATTCGCCCCTTCGTTACGAAACCTTTTCGTAACATCGTCCTTCAAGCCACGCACCATCTATCGCACCCTGGTACACGTGCCACGGCCAAATTGATGACAGACAGATTCGTTTGGCCCAGCATCCGCAAAGATAGCATCGATTTCGCCAGGAGCTGCTTGAAGTGTCAGCGATCGAAGGTGACGCGCCACACACGCTCACCGGTGGCCCGGTACTCTACACCCGACAGTCGGTTTTCCCACATCAACATCGATATTGTTGGACCATTCCCGCCAAGTAAAGGACATCGCTACTGCCTTACGGTCATCGACAGATTCACTCGGTGGCCTGAAGCGTTTCCCATACCGGATATGACTGCGTTGACGATTGCTGAAGCTCTAATCTCCGGGTGGATTGCTCGTTTTGGCGTCCCAACCTACGTCACGACCGACCAAGGTCGGCAATTTGAGTCGTCGCTGTTTTCCGAGCTGACTCGCATGCTTGGAACAACTCACCTATGCACAACGGCATACCACCCTCAATCGAACGGTATCATCGAGCGGTGGCACAGGACTTTGAAATCGTCGATCTTATGCCACGACCCTGATCACTGGAGCGAACACCTGCCAGTGATTTTGCTTGGTTTGCGAACAACCTTCAAGGAGGACATCAAGGCGTCACCGGCTGAGATGGTCTACGGTACGACTCTCCGAATACCGTCTGAGTTTTTCGTCGACAATTCGAAGAATCAAAACGAGGCCGAATTCGTCACCCACCTTCGAAAATCCATGCGAGATCTGCGCCCAAATGAGACTGCATGGCACGGGCGACGCAACGTTTTCATTCATCAGGACCTACAATTATGCCGGAACGTCTTCGTGCGCAACGATTCTGTTCGGCCATCACTATCGCCTCCCTACGAAGGTCCGTTCGAAGTGGTTAGCCGAGCCGAAAAATTCTTCAAGGTAAACGTTAAAGGGCGGACAGTGAACGTTTCGGTTGACCGACTGAAGCCCGCCTACTCACTGGAAGAACAGCAGCCTACAAATCCACCTGATCTCGCAGCTACAGCCCACGCATCGACTACATCGACTAGGGTCACTCGTTCTGGTCGACGAGTTGTTATTCCGCTCCGCTACCGCTGAAGGAAACCTAGTCTAGGAGAGAGTACTGTAGCATCATCATCAACTTTGACGCATCATCCATCCGTGCGACATTCACAGTATCCGAGCAAAATGCTATTGCGACCGAAAGGTCATCCACCACACAAGAAGGAATAATAAAATTATCTCCCGAAATCTCTCCTCTCAGAACACACTACACACTATTGTACCACTTTCTATCTACACTGACAATAGAAACAATTGTACCCAGAAAGTAATTTTAATAAAACCGAGACTCTTTAGTATTAGCTTACAACTCAATCGGTGCACATCATTTTCCTCGATTTGAGAAGCCCAATAAAATTGATTGTACGCTAAAGTTATCTTAGAATTGGAAGAATTTTTTTTTTAATAAAGGCAATATAATTGTTTCAAAGTTCGCCATACATTGTGAGAGGAAAAGTGTTTTTCTAACATTAAATTTTCCATGTCAACACAACTAAAAAAAGACAAGACTTACAAAAAAGTGACTTTTGGGAAGTTGTCTTAGATTTTATGAACAATATTGTAAAAATTTTAAATCGATTCTTACACACTAAAAAAACATTTTTAAAGTTAAAGTCAATTTGAAAAAAATGGCAATCTTAGAATTGGTCGAATATTTTTTCAATAAGGGCAATATAATTGTCTAATAGTTCACCATACATTGCGAGATGGATACTTTTGAGGAAAAAATGTTTTTCTAACAAAAAGTTTTTCTAACATTCCTATTTTAGGGGCGATCCAAATGTGGCTTCAAATATCTTTGGGGGTGGAAGGAAGGTAAAGATTTGTTACAGAATTTGTAAAAATTATGGGAAAAATTGTGAATAGAGGGGGCTAATAAATCTAAAAAAATAGCGGACGTCATATTTGAATCGCCTCTAAATGTTTAAATGTTTATGCATGCATAAGAAAATTCTAATTTGATAAGACTTGATGCATATCCATTTAAAGACGATTCAAATATGACTTTATATGAATGTTCGAAATACTGTTTATGTCAATGAAAACTCATACGTTTTATAAAGTAAATTTCTTTGGATTATCCTTTGAATCAGAAAACCTCTTAGCTGAAATTTGATTTTCTGAAATAGGTACAAAGCAGTAAACCTGTGTAATAGGTATTGTCGTTAAAGCTGATACGAAGCAAAAATTTAGTTTTGTAATACTTTTATTTGACTGTTCAACTGCCCAGTCATATAGTTCTCAAGGAGTTTGATTGTGTTTCCATAATCTTGAGCAAGGCTTGCTCTCATTGCCATTCGCTTGAGACTACCACCAATAAAATTACATTGACCTTTCCCATGAGACGTTCCAATCCAACTTGAAATTGCACACGCTGGCAAAGTTCTTTTGATCTTATATTGGGCCGCTGCTCCATCTGACATAAAAATAATTTTTGAGCAATATATTGAATTTTGTTTAATGAAATCTAGCAATTTTGATACAAACAACTGAACTGCTATTGAGTCATGGGTCAATACTTCAGATATTACGATAAAGCTTTAACTTTCCCATTTATTGTCCTTTTTGTAATATTCTTCAATGATTGGTAATAAACAGAATCAACCACCTGATTTTATTGTATTATCACTATAGTTCAAAAAGATCAATAATTTTAAAATAAGCCTTTTCCAAATAGTAGCCTTGAATTTTCAAACATTCAAAGGCCCTTAAAAAATCAAATTGTCATGATACTTGAATTTCATTGGCTTCTGTGAGGTTTTAGGACCAAGTAATGAAACGAGTTGGTGCGATACACGGTAAAAATTGGACATGAAAAATTTGTTGTTAGAAAAAAAAATCCTTAGAAGTGCCCATCTCGTGATATATGGCGTGATATATTTAATATAAATCGACCAATTATAAGATAGCTATTTTTGCAAATTGCATTTAAATTTTAAGATAATTTTTTAGCGTGTAAGAATCAATTTAACAATTTTTAGAATAATTTTCATAAAAGTATAGACAATTTTCTAAAAGTCACCCATACATCCCGTTTTTGTAAGTCTGTTCCTTTTGAGTTATTTGGATATGAAAAATTTGTTGTTAGAAAAACTTTTTCTCATTAAAAGTGCCCATCTTGCAAGTCTTTTTCTTTTTGAGTAATGTTGATCGATCAAAAACCTTAAGCAAAGCATGTTACCAATGACTAACGCTTTCTCTCCTTTCTATTGTTCTCTTCCCTATCCCATGACCTTGACCAATACCATATGACCCTTGACACGGTATATAACCCTAACCAATTTTACTTTCAGCCAAATTTTCTAGCACAAGGTTTGCAATCAAATGACTACAACAAAACATATGTACTAAATATTAAATAACATATAACGGGGAAAGGGAGGGACCATCAGGGTCTCTCCTGTGATACATCCGTTGCTTTTCCCGTAGCCTCCATCAGTGCTTTTTGACTCAGTAGTCCGAACACTGGTCCTCAGCGCAACACTGCTCACATGTTTGCGTTTGGCAGCTAATCTCAGAAAGCCATGAATTCAACAGTTTATAAATTCCTAAAATTTTCAAATTCTTGCTTTTTCTTCGAGTCACGATCTCTAACTTTTGCCCCATGTCCCTTCACAGATGACTTCTGCGCACCCTTTACTTTCGATTTACAATGTAATATCTCCAATGACAGCAACTAGTGGAACACTCAAACTCCCTTTGACAAATAGAAAAAAACGCCTCTCCGTCCATCTATTCGAAACGGTTTCCTGGACTGGAAAGTATCTCTCACGCTCAAGATTTCGAATGATAACAAACACCAGCTGATGCAAAACGCCACCCACCAACGAGCTGCAAAGAGCTCATTTCACTCCGCCGATGCCCTTGGCCCAAGGCGTCGTCCCGGTGAGCGAAAACCTCAACCGACTTCGGTATCTTGCAGCTAGAATATCCAAACGACTGTGTCGTTCTTCCATCAGATGACGCCGCCGTCGGTATGCCACAGGTTGTAAGTTATCGCGAGGAGTGAGAATAGGAAGAGAATTTAAATCTCCTTCCTCAACCACCCACCCAATGCACATAAGTCTTCTTCTGCGTTCGTCGCGGGTTGTCCGAATACTACGTAGATAACTCGAGGTAGGGTGGCTAATTTCAACGGTTCATGTGAATGAATGTGGTTTCTTATCTGGGCATGCGGAGAGGGATTTTGAATGTCTTCTATTTTAAAACCGTAGTTTATGGCCAGCCTTTCCAACTGTCGACTAGACCATATGATTTTTATCTTTTGGAAGGATTTTTTTCTATGCGCTATTTTTGCTCGTTACGCGAATTATGTGTTCCTTTTTAGATGTAATATTATCGAATTTCTCGGCCTACCGAACTGGCTCAACGGCTTCATGTCTGACGTAGTTTGTGCTCGCTGATTCTACTCTGCCGTTTGTTATCCCAAAACCACCCACTTCCTATACAAGTAGCGAGTCTAACAATAACTTACGGCTTGGATGTGTGATAGGCACAAAGCAATATCTTCATTAGCTTGTGTTGCTTGTACGAAGTTGAGGAGCAAAATTGGACTCATATGGAAGAGGCACGGGAGGCTGATATTACTTGAGATAAGCAACCGCATGAGGCCTTCGTGTTTGTATCTATACTTGTTATCGCTCGAGCATGGGCGCGCGTTCAATAATGAAGATACACATACTAGCTATAACTGGACTGTTTGTGCACAGCATTCGAGAGCTGGAGGTAGATTATTAAATTGTTATTTTTGCTAATGTGCATCGTTACCCGTTAATCAGATGGATTGCTGAAAGAAGATTGAATCATGTACTCCCATAGAATTATATAAATTAGGGCACTCAGAGTCTGAGGTATTCGAGCACCGGTATGTTGCAAGTAAGGGAGTAACGGTTAGCCCCGTGTATTAGTACAATGACACTTAAGGTGTAAACAGCCGTCCTTATTTTTCAAAGGAGCTTCATTATCGTCATCAACATAATCATCATCACCGTCATCAGATGATCATAAAAACAATTTTTCTTTCAAAATTTTTAATAAAATGTGTTTATCATGTTCCAGATGGTCAGTAGATATTTTTTTCTCATGAACAGCATTTTGATTTTCAATAAAAACAACTGCTTATGAATGAATTCTGATGATAATGATGACTGTTTGCACCTTGAGTAGTCTTCGCGTTGTAGACGAAGTACAGGAATCTGTCAGTGTCCTTCTCTGGCTCTTCATAAAGATTCTCTTCACAAAGAAAATTCGGAAACAAAGAATATATTATCGTGCATTACTTACTTACGTCGGCGAAACATCGCACAAGAACCGCATTTTCACAGCTTCCCGAATGCCCCACACTTCTCCGCACCGCTGCGTCTTGGTCCGGTCAGATTCGAAACTACCAGCATTTTGTGGGATTGTTAGGGCATCTTCAGCGGTGGTCTATTTTTGGAACAACTTTATACTTGATTTGCATCAGCAAAACTTTAATAGAACCAACTAAAATATACCAATTTCGCGTTCTCCACATCAGTGTTTTTTTTTTGTTGTTAAACTTGCGAACACCTGTCATCCTGTCAATCATTCAACATCAGAGATCAGAAGTAATTATCAGAGATCGCAGATTTATCGCAAACTTGTTGCCATGGGTTTGACCAAATAATTTTTACTGACAGTAGTGCTCTTTCATTTACCTTTTAAGGTTTAACAACACCTCGGAAATGCTATTTATTTCACAGAAATTCCACAAACTTTTCAAAATTTTAGCAAGTTGGTCGTCTCAAATTTATTACAATTTCTCGTAAGTTATTGAAATAATTGTGATGTTCTGCTTTATATCATGAAAGATGTACCAACTGGGAGTCCAAATAACTTCTGAGAAATCTGCCAAATCTGCTTCTCAAAGATCCGGTAGTATCCAGAAAGTTATGTCTATTCCATGGATGATCAGCAAAGTTTTTGGAAGTTCAAGCAAGTTTCCAGAAACGTTAAGAATTTTTTGGCAATTCAATGGACTTCTCGGATGTTCCACCACTTTTCTCCTCAAAAGAAAGTGAGCGAACTCCATGATTATCTTGAAACTTCCAATAAGTTTATTCAACTTCCGAGAAGCTTAAGCAACTTCTGCCAAGTTCATTATATTTCCACCCAATCTTCATAGATATTCCGAAATTCAAAGTAATTCAGGAAATAATTTCAAAGAGTTCGCTTAGTTTCTAACGGCTTATATAAGTTCTGACTAATTCATGTAACTGCCGAGACTGTTTGAAAGCTGTGGAATATGCAGTTAAATAATAAAGTATATAAACCCGAATCCTGGAAGCATCAAGGATTTTTTTCTTTTCTTTCAAGAAATACCGATTCAATCTATCTTCAAGATATCATCGGTTTCCCCTAGAAAGCTTATCAAAATTATCAAATGTATCCTCTCCCCCAGAAGATAAGCCTGAACATCCTCTAAACCTACCAAAAGTGTCTACTTAACAGAATTCTCTAAAATTTATCTGTAAGAGCAATTTGCGACTGCTTTTTATTTTTCATTTCCGAGCACTCGAAATACTATTCGGAATTGGAATTTGCTATAAAATTAGTCGTAGAATCCACAACAGTCACAATTCCAGGAGCCTCCTCATTTCTCACTAGTCCGCGTTGTCCGGAAACTATAGTGCCCGTGAAAAACTAAGAGAACCATTTGACATTAAGGAATGAAACGAAAAGGTAATTCGCTAGCACCGGGAGCAACGTGAGGTAACTATCAGCAATCAAGCAGCCTCAATGCTTTTCCGGAACAATCTCTGCAACAATATAAAAATAACGGACATTCGATCCATCGGTCTACATTCAAAGTTTTGTTGGTTCTAATGCAAACCAACATGCAAACCAACATTAGATTAAGCTAGATTATAAACTTGAGTTTTTGTTTTGTAAAAGTGAAGTTTTACTCATTATAAATGGTATTATAAAGTAGCATGCAGTGTTTTGGAACGGTATTTTTCTTGTTCCAAATTGCTGCAAGAATAGATCAAAACAAATACCAGTTTTAAAATGATGCACCATAGATCCGGTATTAAACAAAAATTACAACACCGGTGCAGTGATGTTTTTGCGTTTGGTCTAAAAAAATGAATACAAACAACGATTTGAATCGCCGCTGAAGATGCCTTTATCCGGCATTTTAACAACACATCCCGCCCACTGTAGCCGTCAAGCTTTAGTGACTTTCAGGATACTGTGTCCACCCGCTCGTTTACCAGATCCGACCAAAACAGAGTCTCATCTTCGTTGAACCGGTGGAAGGGCAGCAGGTGCTTCTGGAGGCAGTCTTCTTTATGTATTTGGTCATTGATGGTGCGGTATATTCTAGTCATAATGTACGGATTGCTGAATATTCCGAACCCACAGATTGCCTAACACACCACTTCTTAGCAAATTTCCGACCTTTTTCTTCTGGAACTTCTCCGGAACAATCAGGCGGGACTTGCCGTCGAAAAACTCCCGGCAGGGAATCTGCTTGGCGTCTGCTTTATTGTTCGACTTGTCATCCATTACGATGCATTTCTGCTGAAGCAACCACTCGTGGTACAGCTTCCTAGCGCGTGATTTGACCAGCGTTTTCTGGTTATCGGTTCGGTTAGGCGCCTTCCTAACTTCAAAGACATGAAGTCCGACCCGCTTCATTATCAGCTGAACGAACCAGAATTGACCTTCTTGACCCCGTCCCGAATCGAATGGTTCGGATTGCGCATGAAGCAATCCTTCAGCTTCCTTGCGTTTACGGGGTCAGTTGTCTTCGGTTTTCTCCTACTTCCAGCTCACCGCTGGGTCGTCTGGGTCTCCTTGAACAATTTTACCACACGGAACACGGTCGAATTGTCGATTCCCAACATAATTCTTGCCAACATAAATTCTTGCTTGGAAGCCATCTCAATAAACACTTGGCAGATTGTGACGAAATAGTACGAAATTGTACATGGAAACATTACACTCTAAACTAGTGCTACCCAAAATTATATCAATTTTTATTCATGCCGTGAACGATGTGTTGCATTTTTTTTAAGTACAACCTTTATATCAGATTCATGGAATATGATTTAACAATTCACGAAGTGAAAACGTAGTTATTCGGTATTTGCATTAAATTTTCGAACTTTGCGCTTAACTTTATCCTTTAGGGTTTGTACAGTGTGTCTCACAATAGGTGTCAGCTTTTTTCAGTCTTGGTTTCTTTCAGCTGGGTAATTTTAACAGCGGAACTGAGTATACCCGTTTTGAACGTATTCTTTTGACAACTATCGCTGAAGATAAATAAGCGATTCCGTTTGTTTATATTTATCAGCTACCATAGAAGCCATACGGGAGCAAGGTTAAAATTACATTTTCAAGAGCTTAGACCGTGTCAGAAATTCAATAGCCTTAAGCAGTTTGGAGTGAGTATGCGTTTTGTTTTTCGTACCTTGATACGGTTCAAGGAAATTGGAAATGTCCATATTCAACACAAAGGGGATGCCAGGCGAACTGCCAGATCGAAGAAAAAGATCAAATGTGTGAGGGAGCGAATAAGACGCAATCCGGCCGTATCTGGCCGTACATTGAGCAAACAATTTCAAATTTCCCCTGCTTCAATTGACAGGCTCCTCATACATGATCTGGAATGCAAGCCGTACAAGAAACAACGGACTTACGGGTTGACGGATCGTTAAAAGCAAGCCAGGGCCCTAATAAGCAGAAATCTTTTGGTTCGGCACGGTGACTGCGAGACTTTATTTTTGGATGGAAAGCTCTTCCTCCTTCAGGACAGTCAAAATCAACAAAATGATCGTGTGTATGGCAAAAGTCTCGCCAATATTCCAAGAGATGAACTAGCTGAAGAACGCCATCAAAATGTATCGAAAATCATGGTATGGGGCGCCGTTTCACGAAAAAGAAAACTTCCTCTTCTTTTCATAGAAACTAACGTAAAAATCAACAGTTAATTTAACATCGAGCAGGTTTTGAAGAACCATCTGCTTCCTCATGCTTCAACGCTGTGTGGGAATTTCACCATATTGTTTCCAACAGGACCCAGCTCCATCTCACAAGGCAAAGAAGACACCAGCATGGTGCGCGAAAAATTTGCCCGATTTCATCACAAGCGAAGAATGGCTTGAATTTTCACCGGATTTCAACCCACTAGACTACTTTATTTGGGGCTACATGCCCTTCGAAAAGGCTTACTTAAGATCGATTCAAGAAACATTTGGTTGATATTTGGAACCAAATTACTCAGGAAATCGGGCGTGCCAGCTGCGATGGGTTTACAAAACGTTTGCGCAAAGTTATCAGGGAAAAGGGCAAGAGATTCTTATTGAATTAATATGGTGTTCATAACATGTATCTTTCAAATGAAAGGTAAATGCTATGATTTGGTTGATTTGTTTATCTGCAATCACATTTTGTTTTAGTGACTCCTATTATGAGACACCCTGTACAGACTCTTCAGATAACGGCGTGGCCAGGTTGGTCCAAATTTGATGGAAGTGTTTGATATCTTTGATTCCTTGTTTTTTTTTTCAGAAAGCTCTCGCTTCATCAGAGCCTCTCGATTGGACATATCTCTGGACAAATTGGCGGTTTTGCGGATTTTGGTACAATATTTTCATTTGGTTTACTTCGTACCATACAGTGACTTGAAGAACATCTCCCACACGAAGTTCCCGAAGAAGGTCCTCCTGTGGCTGACAATCAGTAAGAAGGGGATTTCAAAGCCTCTTTACTTTACTCCGGTACTTGCGATCAACGGAGAGGCGTACAGTTGCAGCCTTCATTAAGAAACACCATCCGAAAGACAACATTACGCGTAACGGTCGCTGTAGGAAATTGAGCATTTGAAGTCGTCCTCAAGAAAGCCAAGAACAGTGCTTCCTTGGCTTAAGGCCAACCGCTCCGAGGCTCTCTGAGGATCAATACGATGCCCTAGAAAAGGATGGATTGGTTAGTATTCATATCTCTCACCCCAAAGTCACGAGTTCGAATCTCACCCACGTACAAGTTACGAAAATACCCAAAAGGTATTTCAGTAATGACGACGCGAGATGAAACAGCCCAGGGCTAAGAATCTAAATATCAAGGAATTAGTTCAATGTTCTTGAGGATTTTAGTAACCAGGAGATGTTAAAGTTTACCAAAAAATACATGATTTGGCAAGCAATTTGCTCGTGTGGAGAGTGGAGCACCCCATTTGTGACAATCTCGACTGTCAAGTTATACCTAAAACTGTCTCCAAAAGCCTCACACGATGGTCCTACGCTTTTCTGGCCAGATTCAGCCTCATGTAATTAATCCAAAGATGTTCTGGAGGGGTACAAGGCTATGAAGATCACTTTCATGCCGAAGCATCTCATGTGGTGACCCGACCCGGTCTTCATTTACGCCATCACGTCACAATTTTACACACCTCTGGGTGATTTGCCACCTAGAGTTGTAATCAAGGAAGAGTTCTCTACTCGCCTTATTTATAAGTCTTAGTATATGTTTACTAAGTATTTTTGTATTCCTGGTTTTTACGTTTGAGGATAGAAAGAGAACGAGAGAGCGTAGGTTAATTTTCAGGTTTATGTTTAAGTGTGGTTTTTCAATAGAAGAGTCCGATTCTGACCACCATTTCTGAATATGACGGGTCAGGTCGGCGGTTAGTCTTGTCAATCGTTACGTTTTATTTATGCAGAAATGATGACATCCATCCCCGGTAGAAAACCAGTGCCGGACTGCCCGACGACGCTACACTCAATCCCCTGAGCGCACCGGAATTGTGGCGAATTGAGAAGTACTAAGCCATCATGAAGCAGGCACTTCGGAAACATCCTAAGGTAGTAAAATCGGAGAAAGATATGAAGAAAACATAGATTTCTACACAAAAAAACAATTGTTCAACAACAAGAATGAGCAATTGGTCAGAGGAGCGAGCTTCCTAATATCAGGATGCCCCAAATGGGCGGGAATAAAGCCCATCCTCCATTTACAAATTGCATTCCCACTCTCCCCGTCCAGAGTGCTTCAATCGGGTGCCCTGACGGTCCTCCCATTTACCAGTATTAGCAATAATTGTTTACATAAATAATTATGTACAGGGTGGCATCGTAGGAATTCTATACTTTAAAATTGTTATAAAACTTAAACAAGATTGTATTTCTCAATCATTGCACTTTAATTAACAAGTCAAAGTATGTCAGTCTGGTTGTGTTTAGTGAAGTTCAAATCTTTCAAATATTTCACAGCTCACCTTTTCCGGCATTTGATCAAATTTGATTGAGCAAATCACAACTAAACGGTTTTTAAATAAGTCTGCACACATGTGCTTCAAGGCACCCAGTTTTCCTAGCATGTATGCCAGATACTGAAGTACAGTGGGTTCAAATTAGGAGACGATGCAGACCATTCAGAAGAACTGATAAAACATGGTAAATTTTGCTTACACCACTGCTGAACAACTTCTGACCTATGCGCTGGAACTGAATCCTGTTGGAACCAAAAACTTTTCTCTCGAAAAAGTTTCTTTGGGCAGAGATGTAGGTGGTTTTTGGTACACAACATAATCAACCTCCTCGATCTCATCTCGGTGATTATCACAGTACTGCCCATGCGAAATCTACCAAGCTCGGTTCCTTCTGCTAACAGAAACATAATTATGGATGTATTCACCTCCAATACAACTTTTTTTTCTGCTAATGCTACAGTCTGTTCAGCAAGTGATCATCTTGCTTCTCGTTCTTCCGACAATTGCCATGTAATAAGAGAAGCAGACGAACTGGCTGGATTTATTTACCGACCTATGCATTATTGTCCGTGTTCTATGCAATCCTCATGGGCCATCCGCATTGTCAAACTCATTTTCAGAGGTAAGTAACGTAGCGTACTGAACCTAAAAATATGCGTGAAAAAAAAGTATTTTAGTCAAGTTTCATCGCTATAAGTGCATTTTATGAAGATGCTCAAGGCCCATTTACAATCATTATCATCAGTCTACTGTTCACCTAGAAGACACTCATGAGAATGAGTGACAATGCTTCCTACCGCATGCGCATTTGAATGTGATTCCACTCTGCTGTAGCAATCCTTCCCAACTACCGAAACCCTCCAGCTGTGTCTATTGAAAACGAAAATGATCCAAATTGCGATGGTCACGTTTCGCGACGTGAATAAAGAAAACTGCCTGTTGCATGTTACTATTAAACGCGCTGTCAACCACCATTCCCCATTTTCCGACAAAGACGAGGCATACCAGTGTTTGTCTCCCTTGAAGATGAGTCGGAAGTGTACTGTCACGTTCGGTAGAAACCATAGGTTGGATGTGATGCTGATCGGCAACGTTGGCTGTTGCCGGAGTCGGAAGAGAAACGATGTTTGACAAGTCCCTCAGGAGTGGTTCACTATTCATTTTCTATAGACCCGTGTATGTTTTGCTGCCTTTCGTTTCACCCCCATCTGGGCCGGTTTGGCACAGCCCACTTGAAGGAAATTGGAGCACTGAACGGATCGAGTAAACCGCAGACAAGGGAAATAATTTGAATAAAATAACCATTAAGTCGAGCCACAAAACGACAGGATGCTTTTAATAAGCGAGTAGTTTTTGATTGCAAATGAAGATAAATACTGTCTGAATATATGCTGTTTTCGTAGATTACTTGATTTTCAATCTATTTTTCTGGTTTATTTACCTAAAATTAATTTGATTTCGACCGTCAGAAAACGTAAGATATACTGCATTCAAACGTTAATTACAATATGCCATCTTTTCACACGCATGTATATCGTGAGATTCAAATACCATATTGTGCTCCTTTACTTGTTACGCTAACGTTAATCAAATAATCAAATATGCATATTTAATTAATTGAACTGTATACTGTATAACTGTATGTGCATAGTTCCGCATTCAACTCATACGGTGTGAAACTTGTTGTTTTTTTTTTAAACGCTGCTATCGAAAATAATCTAGCGCACATAGGGTAACGGGATGTAATGTTAGCCTAGCTCCTTGATTCGGCCTATGTACCAAATATGTCATTATTTCTTCGATAATCAACAAAATCATGTTGCTAACAGCATGACCGATTTATTTCAAAGCAGTTGAGACATATTTAATCAATTTATAGTAGTTCACTTCCGCGTAGTTTTCGATTTCCTTGACTTTTTAGACACCATGACTTTACTGGTTAAGCTGAACAGATTATCTATATGATCTTTAAATGATCTAAATTTGCCGAAATTGAACCTATAAACCGAATAATGCAGCCAAGATGTACAGAATATAGTCATATGTTATAAACTTACAGGTCACATAGGTAAAATAACAATGATTTAACAAGCAAATGGTGGACCCAATGTTAGGGACGTATTTTTTTCTATATTCCCAAATATGGCCTGTTGTATGAAAAGCGTAGTAAAAATGTTGTTATTGGTAACATTTACAATACAAATGTCTGAGTTCCGGTTGAATGTTGTTCATATGGCTCATCTTAACACAAATTAAAGGAACAAAATCTGTGTAGAGTGAATTATAATGTTTTATCTGTCGAATGACCGCTAAATAATATGTAAAACTCACTTAAGTGTTTTTTAGCAGTTTAAGTATAGTTTGATTTGTGAAATTATTTGTTGGGTAGAGCGAATACAGCTGGGAACGCCTTGAATCAGAAAATCAGGAAGAAACCCGTACGAAGATTGCATTTTATAGAAAATCAATCGAACTTGGGACGAACTTGCATCCATGATTAGACCCAATTTAGTACCCATAAACCAACATTATATCCATATCCCTCGAAAGTTTCTGACTTTATAAAACGAGTTGTGTAGCTTTTCGTGATACATTCTACCAGATGGCTTATGAAACATATCTTAGGAAGTGTATAGCTTGTTAAATTTTGTTTCCAGCTCAAATACTTTATGAGTTACAATGAAAAATGTAATCGATTGTTGCATATTAGGCTGAGTCAAGGGACACATACCCTACATACTATCTAAGTAGTCGAAAAATAATTGAAACTAACAACATCGGTTCAATTCCGAGTCATCATTCAAGCTCCCAACATCTCAGGGTAAGTACTGTGTTGCAGTATTTTCTCAGTTAGTTTCAACTGATTTGATGTGCATAACAGTGATCTGGGAGGCTTTGGTTATATTCGAATTCAACTTGAAGCCTCAAAAAAGGTTGTTTATTGAGATAGGGTAGGGAACGGCTTAAGCACCCCAAGACCCTATTCCAAGCACAGGGTAAACGTTAACCTACAACGTTCATTTTTTGCAGTATGGTGCTCCATGTAGTGAAGCACCATACTGCAAAAAATGAGCGTTGTAGGTTAACGTTTACACCGTGCTTGGAATAGGGTCTTGGGGTGCTTAAGCCGTTCCCTACCCTATTTGCCTGTTTATTTAAAAATGAAGATGCTGTTTGGCAGTTTTTTGAGGTCCCAGTCAACTTCCAGTGTCAAATTTGAGAACGATTGGTTATGACCCAGCTTTTCGCATTGTGTTTGATTACAAATAAGTTGTCACCATTTGTTTCGTCAGTGTGAGTTAAAAAGGAAAGTTAGAACACATTTCAAAACCTAAATCTGAAAGTGGGTCAACTGCAGAGTATTTTGTCTCTTTAGCAAAGCTCGCCTCAAAATATCGCCGATATGCTAAAAAGTACTAATATTCTTCTAGGTTGTCAATCAATGCCATTCAGGGCGGGAGACCGATTAACAACACCAAAGCACAAATAATATTAAGATAAAAACGATCAATCCCTAATCTCGTTCAGCTCGAAATGGATAGCTTGGAATGCCTGAAGGAAGTCGAACAGCTGCTCGTACGTCGCAAAGGAGAGCCCTTAGAATCTGAAGATGGTCTCGTTCTTGCCAACCGATACGTTATCGAAAGCCCAGCCGATGAATTGATTTTTCGGGCAGCAGAAGAACCCAACCTTTGCGTTCGGCTTTGTTTTGGTCATGGCCATGCACACAACAGACCATTTCAATTGATGCTGCTCGACAAACAGCGACGCAAGTCGTTGATTTTGAGGCACCCTTTGCTGTATAAATCATGGCGATTGCTACTCAACCTCCAAAGAATGGATATTCTGGATCCGGGCAATGGTGAACTGGTCGGACGTATCCAGCAAGGATGGTTCTTCGGTAAACCCTGGTTCAAGGTTATCAATGGTTCCAATGTAGTCACGATGCGAATCGAAGGACCCTGGCTACTGTTGGACATTTTCAAAGATGTCAAGTTTAAGGTTGTATGCGACGTTTAAGTTAGGCTTTGAAGCATTAATCAAGTTTTTTATTCTACCAGATTGTAACTCTGGAAGGTGTTGAGATTGGTGAAATTACAAAAAAGAAAACCGGATGCGCATGCCGAACTGATGTCCACCATTTAGAAATAATCTTTCCGAAGAATTTGGATGTAACGATGAAAGCCACGTTGATTGGAGCAGTGATCTTGATTGTAAGTGGGGTTATGCACTAAGGTGTCGTATCACTTCGTCGTTTATCCAGTAAACTAGTTTAGTCAGTTGGAAATTGATGGTAGCATTCTTCGATTCGATTGGTTAAATAATTCAATTCATCAGCTGTTAAAATTATTTTATATAAAAATAGAAATAATTTCTCTAACCGACAAAAAATCCAGAATCAAGCATTGAAACACTCGTGGCTGCTAAAAAAATGTTACGTATGAAGTTTATCATTGACTAATTTTGTACCAACTCATCGATAGACCTGGCAACAGTGAGGGTGATTCTGAGAGTCGAAGTGACGGTTGTCACTTGGTGAAGTGAGAAAAGTCACTTGCTGTGACGTGACTCTCCGAGGGTTATTCCGAGAGTCAAAGTGACGTTTGTCACTGGTGAAGTGAGAAAAGTCACCTGCAGTGACGTGACTCTTCTGGGTAAATCAAATGGAGAGTCACGTCACTGCAAGTGACTTTTCTCACTTCACCAAGTGACAACCGTCACTTCGACTCTCGGAATAACCCTCTCTCCATTTGATTTACCCAGAAGAGTCGCATCACTGTAGGTGACTTTTCTCACTTTCCTAGTGACAAATGTCACTTCAACTTTCGGAATAACCCTTCACTATCTAATAATCGAATGAAACTTTGTGTATGACAAGACTATGACAAGACTATTATACCAAACAAGTTTGCATAGAAAATTTCTCTAGGTTAACATTCGATCTATCTAACGAAGATACAACACACCTAAAAAGACCAATAAGTAAAGCAATTGTTTTAGTTATCGATTGCAAATACTAAAAGTTATTTACCCAAAGAACTACACTGAAAAAAAATCACTTTTAAAATTAAAATTGATTTTCCCAAAAAAAAACATTATCTCAGATACATGTGTGGATTTTTTTTAGTAGGTACACAGTTTAATTGCCTATACCTCTTCTGAACATTATGCGATATGCATGTTAATAGAAACAAGGGATTTACTTGTGGCGCATAATTGATTCTTCAACTTGTCTAGTCCTACATTGCGCTAATTATAATATTTAAGGAGGAGAAGTGTTCGCGAATATCCGTTACGAATATCGCGAAAATTGGTTGATACAGCAGTTAGAAAAATGACCTGTCGGCAAACGAACTCAAATAAATCCAAAAGCTCACGAGCTACCAAATCTGCATTTGAAGCAGCATACAAACTGACTGCGAAGTGATGCGAAACCCTAAAGATAGACATATGGATTTTATACGATATGACTAAATTATTTAAATATGTTTCAGGACTTCGTATTGTTTCATAATACCAAACGAGCTGATTGGACATCTTTATTGTTATTATGAATCTCTCTAATTTTACCCCATCCCGCTTGATTTATTAATGTTTTATTTATTTTCAATGTTTTTTGCACTGTTCTACTTAAACAAATTCGGAATAAATCAAATACCTAAGACTTTTAAAAAACTATCCATAAGCGTGGTCAAAAATTTAAGTAATTAATGAATAATAATGACAAATCAAACACAATTTTTTGTTTTGCATTTACGATAGAAATAGTTGTACGCGTTAGTAATTGCAGAAGAAAGAACCACATCTTAAATAAAAATAATTTTCATATTCGTTATAAATATTGAATAATTGAATTTATTATCTTTTAATAATGACAGAATGCAAACATCAAAAAATGAACAAAAATTGCCGATTTTTCATGGGTTTACCTACACCCGCACTGACGAAACTTCCCCTGCAGCATCAATCATAGTAACCCATAAGTCAGCAGACAAAATTTGACAGTTCTATCAGTTGAACTCTAACCGTGATGGAAAAAACAGTGAAGCAACTCCGTTCAGAAGTGTGCGCGTTCAAAGAATGACACCCCCGTTCCGGCATCTCCAACATCTTGGCACTAATAGACAACCACCAGAGCACCGAAAGAAAGCCCGGTTCCGGCCGACCGACGACCCTGAGCGACAAGAAGCTCCAAAGGATGCTGAAGAGCAAGACCGAGGGAAAAGTGGCTACAACGCTGCGTGCGCTTGGCCGGGAGGTCGGTTCAACCGGTCAAACAAGTGAAAAAGTACCTGTCAAACATGAACATACCTGTCAGGAAGCGGAAGTCACGTCCACTGGTTTCGGAGCTGCAGTCAATAACGCAGCGGCAGCGGCTGAATAAGATGGTCAACTCGATTTTCCCGGTGAATCGCGACGTGGCGCTGGTGATGGACGACGAGACTTATCTCACCCTGGATAGTAACGACTGGCAGGGGGTACTTCGTATTTTACTTCCCCCACGAAGGAAGTGAGCTCCGAGGTGAAGTTTATTTCACACTCCAAGTTCCCCAAGAAGGTGCTGCTGTTACTGACAATCAGCGAGAAGGGGATGTCAAAGCCGCTCTTCGTTCGCTCCCGACTGGCCGTGAACGGGGAAATTTATAGTACGAAAAGCCTGCCGGAAGTTGCGTCGTTTATCAAGAAATACCATAAGGGAGAAGACGCGGTGTTCTGGCCGGATCTGGCGTCGGCCCACTACTCGATGCGATCGTTGTAGGAGATGGAGTGGCTGAATATCGATGAGGTAGCCAAGTCGGCGAACCCACCCAACGTCCCCCAGCTGCGTCCCATCGAGAATTTCTGATGCAACCTGAAGCGTAAGCTTATTGCGAAAATAATAAGCTTGAAACGCTAAGAAAGAAGAAAAAGGAAGAACCCGATGATACCTTGAAGATAGACTCAATTTGAGGAAAAGTTCGAAACTTTCTTGCATTTTTCCAGAAATCGTTCTCAAATATGTATTATATTATTCAATAGCATTGTTCTACAGCTTTTCTACACCAATCCTGCAGAGAAGTGCGCCAGTGACATTGATTGACTTATACAAGCTTATATAAGCTTCTAGAAACTGAATGAAACCTTTAAAAAATATTGTCTGAATTGCCATGAACATCGGAATATCAATAAAGAATGGGTGGAAGTATAATAAACTTGACCGAAGTTGATTTAGCTTTTGGAAAGTTGAACTTATTGGTAGTTTCAAGATCATAAAGTATGCTCGCTCTCTTTTGAGAGTGGTGGCACTTCAGAGAAATCCATTGAATTGCCGAAAAATTATCAACGTTTCTGGAAACTTGGTTGAACTTCCAAAACTCATGGAATAGAAACAACTTTCTAGTTACTACCGGAACATTGTGAAGCAGATTTAACTTGCCGAAAGTTATTTGAACTTCCAGTTGGTACATTAATAATACCTCTCATGATAAAAAGCAGAATATCACAAATATTTTAATACGAGAAATTGAAAAAATCTGGGAAGTTGGGTGATTTACAATTTTTTTAATAAGTTGGTGGAATTTGTGTGAAATAAATAGCATTTCAAAGATGTTGTTAAACATTAAAAGAACCTTTTAGAATCTCCAAGATTATGATACGGTGAAAATTCCACAAAATTGATTAAACATTGAAAAAGTAGTTGATTTTTTGTTTCTCGTTTTGGTTCGGTACGAAAAATTATCGTGTAATAAGATGTTTATGTTCTTTTTAAAACTTAAGTACCAAGTTTCTCGAGTTTCTGGGAAGAGCCTTGAACTACTAGGAAGCGACCTAAACTTTTGGAAAAATCCTTGGAATGTAACCTTAACTTTTGAGAATGCTCCAAAAATCTTTAGTAATCTCCTTAATTTCTGGGACGTTTTCTAAATTCTGAATTTCTGTTGTCGTCAACGACGTGATCGACCGTTTCGACTCTTGTTTTTCCGTTGTCGAATTACAAATCAGCATTATCTAATATTGTTTTAATGAAATTCATGCAGTCGCACATTCACCTTCAGTCAAACGAAAGAGCAAGTATTCCTTGTCGTCTTCTAACGACGCACTATTGGCAGTAAACGTTATTTGGTCAAACCAATGACAAAAACATTGTGAAAAATTTGCGATCTCTGAAAAAAAACTGATTCTGATCTCTGATGTTGAATGATTGACAGAATGACAGGTGTTGGCGGGTTTAACAACATAAAATACAACACCGGTGCGCGAAACGCGAAGTTTGTCTATTTTAGCTGGTTCTATTCAAGTTTCTGATGCAAATCAAGTATAAATTTGTCCCAAATATAGACCACCGCTGAAGATGCCCTTAGTGTTCTAAATGCACTTCCACAGTTATGAATTGAGAGCTCTCGATGCCAGGTTTTTTTTTTTTTTTGCATTAGTATGGTTGTGTGGCGAGTACTATGCCCAGGGAGTCTAGAAATTTTGAAGCTGGTATGGTGCGAGAGAGAGATGACGTTATGGATACTGACGGTTGATGGTCTGTCGAGTCACTTATTGGTCATGAGCGTCCTCTCTTCATTGGTCTTAGATGACCAGGCATAATAAATGCACCGCCTTACGACGGTATTACGATGACTATCGCCTTCTTAATCCTGCGACAGCCTCGCAATTGAGCTATCCACGACAGCCCACAGTAAATTCGAGTTCTTCCGGAAAAGTGGTCATATTCAAAGCGTTACCAAAACCTGGCTTGCGACATATTAAACCTCATGATATTGCAAAACTGTGTCTTCGGAGGACATTCTTAGAATTTTTGACCATACTGGCCATTTGAGGCGTGTGGGATGTAAGTTCCTCCGGAATGTTGGCCATATTGAATTCTTTACCAATCTGGCATGCGATTTTGCAAAACTATGTCTTTGGAGGACATTATGTAGATTTTTGACCAAACTGGCCACTTAGGGTGGCCCTGCAGGATTTGAGCTCGTCCGTACATGTGGCCTTATTCAAGTCTTTACAAAAACCTAGTATGCGACATCGTAGTGCTGTCGTCAAACTTCCTGATTTGGAAAAATAAAGTCAACGGACGTTCTGTAAATGTTTAACCATACTGGCCATTTGGGATGGCCCTCGGGGCCCAGCGGGACCTAGCAATTTGAGTTGAATATGGCTGAGTGATATCGATGGAAGACGGGAATTGGGAGCTTCCGAAGTAAGTGCTATCGTTTTTCACGGCACAAATCAGCAGCTCCGTCTTGCGTGCACGCTCCTGAAACATCCCTGTGTAGTCACGTGAAAATGTCTAAGTGTTTTATTTTTGCCGACGTATATTTGAAATTTCACTATATTTATTCACAATTTTAGCAAGGTTTTATGGTGTAGAGGTTAAAATGTACTGGTTTAGCGTTTCAAAAACATAAACAAACATGGTGATCTGTATCCTGATCGTCAAGTTATTGAAAAAAAAAACTTTGGATACTACTATAAGATACACCTTGTATTATAGAAGGAACCTGCTTGCTACAACTCGTTAAGTGGCCATTGAAAGCAGCTTTAATGTGAGAGTTAGAAAATGATAGCTCTATTGAAGGCCTATTTCAGAATGTCTGGAGAATCTCGTCAATCACATACAATAAGCCCCGCATGTAAACATTACCGATATCTTTTGAATAAGGGTACTCCAACACGCTTCCAGATTTGGACATTTAAATTTTCCTAACCAGGCATGTGTTTGGAATAGGTTTTTCAAGCATATTATTGTCAGAAAGATCTCACCGAAAGCAATGTACAAAATAACACTAGATTGTTCTGCCGTAAAAAATCAAATTTTCGCTGAAGATTCGCAATTAATTTCATGCACACGCGGCAAAATAAATGAAACTAGGGATAGGGGTTGTAATGTTAGCCTAGCCCCTTCATTCGGCCTATTTACCAAAATCTCATTAATTCAGCGGTAATTGAAAAATAAACGATGACAACATGTCGATCAACTTGTTGTTGATGATGATGATGATGATGATGATGATGATGATGATGATGATGATTATGATGATGATGATGATGATGATGATGGTGATGATGATGGTGATAATGATGGTCCCGCCACATACGCCCACAACGGTTTGAGGTAGATGATTTATCTTTAAGATAATTTAATATTGAACAACAATTTAATGAGATTTACTAACAAAAACAAAACCGATCTGACTTCATTTACCGTTATAAACTCCTGGATCACTTTCCATCACTTTACAGCAAAGGTATAAATTCAAAAAAATGCCTCTGATTTTTACTTCAAATTTTCAAGAAAAGTTAACAGAGCAGCTGTTTAAAAAGCAGCTTTGATGTGTTAAATAGATTGTCTCTTAAAATCTGTTAGTATTGCTGCACGGTTGCACTATGGTACGAATGGACAAATTTCGCGACAAAAATCGATAACTCGAAAACCATTAACTTGAGACAGATGATGTCTTCGGGAGATTTAAATTAAAAAATAAGATCTATCTTTTGGTTTGGACGGAGGATTTTGTGTCTTCAAAATGTGCGTCTTTTTATATCCTAAAAGTCATCTCTGAAGAGTTTTCAAATTGAAATTGAAATAAAAAAGTTACAGCAAAAAAACTGTTTTTTTTAGTTAGAAAAACTGTTATAAAACGATACCTAGATGAGATAGATTTCAGCAAAGTTTCATTAAATTAAAATATCTACAATTCTTAAGAGGCAAAAAATCCTCTAAATCATAAGAATAAAAAGCTGAAAATTTTATTATGAACATAAAAGGACCACCCTAGTCACCACCCAAACCAAAAGATAGATCTTATTTTTTAAATTAAATCTCCCGAAGACATCATCTGTCTAAAGTTAATTGTTTTCGAGTTATCGATTTTTGTCGCAAAATTTGTCCATTCGTACCATAGTGGGTTGATGTGTATAGGCATCGAATTGAAAACATTTATACCTTAAAAAAACAATAAAATTTGTGAAATTCCGTACCAAAAATTTGGTGTTTGAATATCATCCGCGTTTCTAGTGTTATACCTACGAATATCTACAAATCTTCCATTTCAATTAAATTATACAAATATCGAGGTAGCAAACCGTTAATTACTTTAGAATTGAACACCATTGTCAAATACACAACTCTCTGCTTCACCGATAGCTACTGTGATAGGACTTCTAACAAAAAAGAGGAGGAAGTGAACCTATTACATCTCAAAATCTAACGCATTATCTTATTTTGCCAATGCTGTAGTCTTGACATTTATGTTTGATTAGCTAAAAACAAAATGGAAGGCCAAAGTGCAATGTGAGGAGAGATGACTGATTTATACGTTTGTATTTGCAATAGTAAAGTCGTTTTTCAATCGGCAGAGAATGTCGTACTTTTTGGTCATTTTCTTGATGGCATCGTCAATCAATAATCACACCAAGCTATTTAAACTCATTAATCTGATCTGTTGTCTCATCACCAATATTAACAAATACGTCTTCAGTTACTCGATTCCGTGAAATTACCATGAATTTAGTTTTACTTAAGTTTAATTTCAACTGTTTGTACTTCAACCATCTACTTAGAGATCTGCGTTCAAGTGTTAAATGGCCTCATCAATGCTTTTAGTTGCAATGAATAACATGGTTTCATCAGCAAAAAGGTAAATATAACAAAATCGCAGTCTATAAAATAAATAAAATGGGCCCTAATACACTCCCTTGTGGTACGCCAAGGCTGTTCTCCACAGGGCTCTAAACAGAATCATCAAAAGCAGTCTGTTGAGTTCTGTCAGACATATCGCTTTCGAACTATCTATATGCAGAACCCGAAAATCCAAATCGCTTGATAGTTTATAACAACATTTGTTGTCCAACGCTCCTTTCTTTCGTTCACATCGTGGCAGGCCCAGAAGGGAATATTTCTCCCAGAACTTCTGGATTCACACCAACGTTTTCGCCAACTTTCTTAGTAACAATCCTTGAATAGTGCTCAACTTGTGCACAATGGCACGGCGTTTTCCAACGGAAATCTTTCCCATCTTTCGAAATACGCATGAAACTTTGCTGTGAGTTCTGTTCGGTTTGACGTCTGGTTTTAAACAATGAGATGGAGCCGACATACCCGAATAAAAATGTATGTTCAAATGGCAGCGTTAGAAAAGGGTGTCCTTATTTTCTGGGACAGTCTATAGGCTGAGTTATGGAACTCATACCATATACATTAAACTTACGTTGCTAAACCGCCCGTTAGATATTTAACTAGCATAACGAAAATCGGAACTAAGTGCACCTGAAATTATGTACAAGCCTTACATGAGTGTTCGCGCGTTTCAATCGTAAGCTGCTTTTGAGCATCATATGACTGTCTTGTCCATTGCGCTGGTCTACTTTTTATTACAAATATTTTGTTCACTAGATATTAATGATTATTAAGATTAATTAATAGATATCCAAACTGTTCTCTTTTTCCAAGTATATCGACAATAATATTTATCAATTCACTCACGAGAACACAGATAAATACCCTCTCTTTATTTTACGATACGGAAGTACTTCCGAAACTCATCCAGGAATGTACTGAATTTACCACACCAGTGAGCAAAACGCATTTCAATATCAATTTTGGTCGAAAACAAGATAAATTCCTTATTTTTCTAAACATTTAACCATGACCGAGAAAGAAACTGTCTTCTTAAGGTCGGTAAGAATTTTTTTTTCTATGCCAAACCCATGTTAAATTCCGTTTACTGAAACGGAAAAGTAAAGAATCAAAAAGAAATTTCTGCAGCAGTATCCACCTGAAACGAACGAAAAACAAAATTGGAATTTGTAAGGTTTCCACGCAAACTAATGGGAGCTGTCACTTTTACTTTCGGGAAAATGTTCCGCTCGATTATTCCGTAAGTGAAGGTGACATTTCGTTTCATGCAGACAAGTTGTCAAAATTCCGCTTGGTAATTTTGAACAAAATTCCGTAACCTCTCTACTTTTTAGGTCGATACTGGCCTTTCGCTCGAAAGCACAGCCTACTCCGATAATCTCATTCTTGACAGAAGATCAAAAATTAAGAAATAACTGTGAAAAAAAAACATAAAAAATGCAACAATTCTATAAAATCTTCAAATATATATTTAAAATTATTATACAATGAATGTATACAACAGGAGGATATCACCCACCCATTAGACCAACAACGATCGTACCCACTCGACATGTGCTCTCACCTCCTGAAGGGCACCTGCATGTCCAAATTCGCAGGCAAACTTCTGTCCGAAGCTGGACAGCCCCAGTAGAGTATACTGTTTGTATCCCTCCTTCTTGAGCACCAACGGACTTCCGACATCGCTGACACAGTTGGGTTCTTCCCCATCACGTTGGGCGCAGAATCGTCCCGTTTCCGGTGTAACAAAATCAAACTCCTGCTGACACTGCTCGTAGCTCTGCACCTTCAAGGTCGTGTATTCCAAATAATCGGCAGCATTCGTGGTCTGGTAGTTCAGCAGTCCATATCCACTGGTGTACACCTCATCATGGACATATTGCTCATCAACCTCTGGCAGAGCAACTGGTTTTACCCACGGAGGCAAACGGACATCGGTATCGGAAAACTTAACCACAGCCACATCATTCTCGAAGGTCAAAGTATCGTACCCGTCCTTCACAAAGTACTCCAAAGCGGTAAACGTGTACCGGAACTTATTATCACCAGAATCCGGCAGCAAACACTGAGCTCCGAGCGTTACTTCCACCTTGCTGGAGCCCTCAACACATTGAGCGACGGTGAGGACGTGTTTACGACTGACAAGGGCGCCACTGCAGTAACGTTTTCCCTCGGAGAAGGTAGACACGACCATCGCGTGGTGCGGGAACTGGCCATTGCGAGTCTGCTCACCGTTGGCCGTTACGTTCGTGTTACCCGTGGACTTGCATGTGTAGCAAGTAACCGAGACCGCGAGGCCTAGGACCATTAAAGCTGTGAAGAACTGCATTCTGATTGCAACGCCAGAATTGAATGACTGACTGTAGAGCTATCATTTGAACAACTGTTTTTATACTTGAACGATATTGTTGAGCAGGTACTTGAGACACCTCTTCAGGGAAGCAAACTACTTCAAGAAAATAATCCAACAAATAATCAGTTGCTAACCAGAAGGATCAAGTGCTTGAAAACTGAACGACATCGAAGATGACTGTTCCGATTTTTAACGCCTTTTTCTAAGAAAAAATATTCAAAACTAGGAAACGTAGGAACAGAAGGCATAACTCTGAAGGAACTAAAGCAAATAAATAAATAAAATTCTTTCACTTTCAACTTATATTTTGCCTGAAAAATTGTGACGAAAAAAGAAAATCATTATGGATTAATATTAACATCTGTTTGATTCCTCTAACATTACAAACGCATTGGTTTCACTTTTGTATTAACTATTATCGAAATTGGGTCCAACAAGAATGGGTGTAAATTGATAAAAATGTGTTTCGTTTCGTTGCGTTGGTAATGGAGTAAATCGTATATTGCATACTGGAGGCTGTCATGTTACTTATACTTTATCACTCTCATTCAAATTTCTTATGGAAAGTTCTTTGAAAATTAAAGGCTACTCAACCAGAGGTCAGAGTAAAGCCTTGTCCATTTAGAATCCGGAATAATAAAATCATCTGTATCTAGGTAACGGAAGTACATACAAATAAGTTTGATACATCAAAACAAAGGTAATTTACTTTAATTTAAGCATAAAATATCCATACAAATCATTTCTCTTTGTGTCTAATGAAAATTCGCACTTTCTTCTTGATTCCTCCCATCAAACGCTGCACACCTCCGGAGTCAACTTCCTTGGCACATTTGTTCCACATTTTGGTCATCTGAGTCACGTCCCTAAATTTGTCGATGGGCCGGAACTGCGGGCAGTTGGGTGAAGTTATGTTTTTATCGATGAAATCTACGTTATTATCGCGGTACCACTGGATGACTTCCCGGCTGCGGTGGCAACTCGTCAAATTTGGCCAAAACTTTACGGGACCTTTATGGGCTTTAATGAAAGGTAGTAAGTTTTTGAGGCATTCTTCCTTGTACATCTTCGAGTCCATCGCCTTATCTGTCACGAAAACTTTGGTCTTTGCTCCGCAGCTGCATATCCCTTACCAAATCATCAGTTTCTCCTCGTGCCGTCGCCATGTAGAATTTTTGGCCAGGAAGCTGTCCGAAATCCATTTTGACGTTGGTTGTATCGTCGATGAGCAGGCATCCTTGGTAATTCGTCAAAACCTGCTGGTACAATTTCCGAGCTCGAGTTTTGGTGACGAAACTTTGCTTTAACGTTCTGTGTTTGGTTGCTTGCTGGCTCGATAAGAACGATATCCTGCTCGCAAACGAATTCTTCGAACGGTACTGCAGCGTATTTTTGTACGATTTCATTATCTGATAGTCCAACTGATCAGCCCAACAAACATCGATGCTGAATAACAGCTTGTTCAAACAGATTTGGAAAAGTTGTGCAGCGTTTTCTTCTAGAAAGCTGAATAACTTCTCCAAATTTGTTTGAACATGCGGTTATTCGACACTGTTGTTTGTTGGGAGAATTTGCTCTGGCGGTTCTCAACACCTTCTAGTTCAGCTTGCGGTCATATGTTCCACTACGACAATTACCTTGAGGCACTCGATGCACGCTCTTTCGCTCCCTGCAAAGTTTGACCACATCATGCAGGGTTGATTTGGCGATTTTTATTGCGGACCACGTTGGATTATCAACGTGGGTGTACAGAATGTTTTCTCCCCTCTCGGCTTCCATCTGGAATAACTTTTGACTCACTGCACGAAACATCATGAAATTTATACCACAGAAATTGGGCGCCTAGGTTAACAAACCACTGCCGCTGCAACACAATAAGTGATTCCGGATTCTAACTGAATAGAACTTTAGATAAACATGAAAAGTTCCATTGTTGGACACACCCATCTTCTTCATTAGATAATGACTAACACTGATTGACAAAATCTGAAAAAAAAGTCTCGAGACCCTGTGCTGCATGCCAGTCTCCGTTAGCTTGGGTCCCAAAACCATCGAATGCGATTTGCATTTTTCTTCACAAATTGGCATCAAAAAATTTAAATTTTAACATATTTTGAGAACCATTCAAATATCTGCCTCAGCTGAAATGTTAATGTTCCAGAAGTATTTTCTGAAATTTCTCAGACTTTACAAAAAGCAGCAAAGTACAGTAAACCCACTGATATGCGCGGATTCCCTGATGGTGGTCTCAAATGATATATCGGTATTGGCCTCTGTTGTTTCATCAGAAAATATCTCGTGATCCTTCGTATATAGGAAGTTACTTCCATGAACAAAGTTGTTCAGTAAACCAAGGCCTTTAGGATGGTAAATTTAAAAATTCAGAATTATCTCACTACGCGGCGCTGGTGTGCATGTAAACTTACTTTATAACCGAGACTCTCGACACATAGCAAGTTGGCGTCTTTCGGATGGTGTTAGCACTAGTTCAGAACTCGTCCGCTACGTGGCACTAGCATACATGTGAACTTTGTGTATCATCTGTATTTTGAGATCTAGATCGTGTATAAATTTACTGTTTGCAGGAAAGTTAGTTGTAAAATTATGAGCTTCAAGATGCTCGGCTCAACAGTTCAGAATTATGTTACTCCGTACGCTAGTGTGTACACATTAGATCAGAATTAACTTTTTATAATATCTGTATTTTGATTTCTAGATCATGTATGAATTTTTTGTCTTCAGGAAATTTATTCGAGCTATCATGGTCTTCCAGACGTTTGCCCTAATTATTCAGAATTATTTCACTGCGTGGCACTGGTCTGCCTGGGAAGTACGCAATGAATGTGAAAGGCTGATTACCCCAATATTGGTATTTTTGGTACGTTCTTCTGACAACTTAGTGTTACACCTTGAGACAAACTTCGGGTAAGTCCTTTAAAGAACATCATGGAAGTTCTTCAGGGAATTTCTTCAGAGAACTTCATCGAAGTGAACTTCATAGAAGTTCTGCAGAGAATTTTAAGGAAGTTCTGCAGAGAACTTCAGGAAAATTCTTCAGAGAACTTCAGGGAAGTTTTCCAGAGAACTTCATGAAAGTTCTTCAGAGGGGATGATTTGCAAAGAATTTCAGGATTCAGAGGTTTTTCAGAGAACTTCTGGGAAGTTTTTCAGCGAGCTTCAGGAAAGTTCTTCAGAGCACTTCAGGGGTCTTCTTCAGAGAACTTCAGAGAAATTCTTCAGGGAAGTTCTGCAGAAAACTTCAATGAAGTTCTTCAGAGAACTTTATGCAAGTTCTACAGAAAACTTTGTGCAAGTTCTGCAGAAAACTTCAGAGAAATACTGTAAAGAACTTCAGGGAAATCACTTATTTTTTTATTTAAACACTATTTAGAAAAAAAAACTTTTTTGAGCGTATTAGTAGAACAATTGTGATTGGGAAACTAGGAAAATTTAAAATTTAACACTTCATTTGATCATTTTTTAAAAAATAAAAAATTAAACCTTGAAACACTTTTTTAAATTTTCGCTAGTAATCGCGAGCAAATTCCATTTAGCTCATAGTGCTGTAGCGAAAATTTAAAAAAGTGTTTCAAGGTTTAATTTTTTATTTTTTTAAAAGTGATCAAATGAAGTGTTAAATTTTAAATTTTCCTAGTTTCAGGGAAATGTTGCAGAGAACTTCGAAAGTTCTTCAAGAACTTCAGGAAAGTTCTTCAAGAACTTCAGGAAAGTTCGTCAGAGAACTTCAGAGAAGTTCTTCAGAGAACTTCAGAGAAGTTCTGCAGAGAACTTCAGGGAAGTTCTGTAGAGAAGTTTCGTCAGAGAGCTTCAGGGAAATTCTACAGGAAATTTCAAGGAAGGTCTATAGAGAACTTCATGGAAATTCTGCAGAGAACTTCATGGAAGTTATTCAGAGAACTATATGCAAGTTCTACAGACTACTTTATGAAAGTTCTGCAGAGAACTTCAGGGAAGTTCTGCAGAGAACAATAGGGGAGTTGTTCAGAGAACTTCAAGCAAGTTCTGCAGCGAATTTCAGAGAAGTTTTGCAGAGAACTTCATGGAAGTTCTGCAATGAACTTCAGGGAACTTCTTCAGCGAACTTCATGTAAGGATGTTGTTTGATAGTAATATACGAGGAACAATAAAACCAATTTGTTTATGTCATGTTTCACTGCAGCACCTATTTGCTTCCCAACTTCCCAACAATATTTTGAATAACACATGTAGCCCAGTAACAGTTTAGTACTGTCATAATTTTCCTTTAGTAATTTGGAATATGTTACTGGAATAGAAGGATGCTTATTTGCATTATGCAGCAGAACAGCTTTTAAACATTTTGACGAGCTATCGATGAATAGTTTCCACTCTTAAGGTTCGTGTTTAAGGCCCATTTCGTCAAACAAGCCATCGACATCATGGCAAAGGTAAAGTCCATTCTTTAAAAAAAAAATTGATGCATAGAAATAATGTCGCTTGAAACTAAAGGGTGTATTCGATAAAAATGGCACACAGAAAATCTTCTGTAACTTTTGAATCGTATGAGTAAAAAACCTAGAAATTTGAGTAGATCTTATCCATAATGTATTATTTACATCTACCAAGTTTCATAGCTATACATTCAGTAGTTCCAGTCATGTCGTCGAAACAAGAAATTGTCCGTGAGAAAATGTTGTGCACTCACAATCAAAATCCAGGGGCGTCACACCGGTGGATTGCTAAAAGGCTTGGAATTGCAAATACAACTCGTGTAATAAGAACCTTCAAGGAGCGTCTGAGTGTCCAAAGGAAGGAAGGGAGTGGTCGTAAAAGTGGTCCAATGGACAGTAAAATGGCCAGGAAAGTCGTACAACAATGCAAGAACCGTCCAAACATGTCAATTCGAGATGTCGCTAAAAAGTCTAAGGTGTCAGTCGGTTTTGTGCAGAAAACCATGAAGCGTGCTGGGTTACATGTTTACAAAGTGCAAAAAGCCCCAAACCGGAATGAAAAACAAAACATCACTGCGAAAACCCGCACCCGGAAACTTTACACGAAGCTGCTCACCAAATCCGGTTGCATCGTGATGGATGACGAAACATACGTCAAGGCCGACTTCCGTCAACTTCCTGGGCAAGAATATTTCGTTGCCAAGTCGAAGGTCGATGTTCCGGAGGATGTTCGAAAGAAGAAACTATCGAAATTTGCAAAGAAGTTTCTAATCTGGCAGGCGATTTGCGGATGTGGTGAAATAAGTGCTCCCTTCATCACTTCCGGAGCAACAAACGGTGCGATTTACACGGAAGAGTGCCTTAAGAAGCGTTTCTTGCCATTCATTAAGAAGCACAAAGGATCAACTCTGTTTTGGCCTGATCTAGCATCCTGCCACTTTGCTCGAAACGTATTGGAGTGGTACCGAGCCAACGGAGTCAATTTTGTGCCAAAGGATATGAACCCACCAAATTCACCGGAACTTCGTCCAATTGAAAAATTCTGGGCAATTATGAAAACGAAACTTCGCAAACATCCCAAAACTATAAAAACAGAGCTAGGATTGAAGAAAATTAGGGTAAAAACAACAAAAACACTGGGAAAATCGGTTCTACAAAATTTGATGGGTGGAGTGAAAAGGAAGGTGCGGGCATTCGGGATGGGAGACGAAATTGAATAAAACAAATGTTGTACATCAAAACTCATTAGTAGTTCTTCATTCCCTGAAAATTTCAAGAAAATCCGATTATCAGTTTAATTTTGATGAGTATATATGTGTGTGCCATTTTTATCGAATACACCCTTTAGTATCTCTGCATTAGCTTTTGTTGAAGGATGTACCATTTATAATCCGCACACACAAAATTCATTCTCAAAATTCAAATTTTTATCCAATTACCACTAAAGTTTAAAAGAGCAAAAAGAAACAATTTGGCAGTTTTGGCATCATTGATTTAATTTATTTTGCCTTTATACCGAGTGCGCAAACCTTGGCCTTAACCCTAGTCATAAGGTTCGACACGAACTCAGAATTGATAGTTTTTGTGCTTATTAACCCATATTGTTGTTGCAAATGAAACTACTGTTAACAAAAATACAGTGAACAACATTTATTCCACTATCCGGTGAACATTGAACATATTTTAATGACTATAAATTTGTAGGGGCTGACAAATCAACAGTCGACCATGAGCACAATGTGTGCAAAATTCGATTTGTACTTTTTTGTTTCGACGGTATACTACAATGCGGGTATCCGTGACGTCAATCAATAAAATAAACTAATCAAAGAAAAAAAATACGATTTAGGGTTGCGTACACCATTCACAAAGCTCTGAACCCTCGAATATATTTTTTGAAGATGACATCTTGCTATATCTCAATAATCTCGAGATCCAAATTATACAGTAAGTTTACAAACACACTAACTCCATGGACTAAGATAATTCTGAACTGTTGAGTCGAGCATCTCGAAGCTCATAATTTTACAACTAACTTTCCTGAAATCAGTAAATTTATACGCGATCTAGATTTAAAAATTCAGGTAATACACAAAGTTCACATGTACGCTAGTGCCACGTAGCGGACGAGTTCTGAACTAATGTCAACACCATCCGAAAGGCCTCACTCAACCATACATCTTTGTCCAAGACGCTAACTTGCTATATGTCAAGGATCTCGAGATTCAGGTTATAGAGTAAGTTTACATGCACACTAGCGCCGCTTAGTGAGATGATTCTGAACTTTTAAGTTTACCATCCTGAAGACCTTAGTCTACTGAAGAACTTTGCTCAAGGAAGTAACTTCCTATACAAGAAGGACCACGAGATATTTTCTGATGAAAACCCATATATCATTTGAGAGCACCATCAGGGAATCCGTGCATATCATAGGGCTTACTGTACTTTGCTGTTTTTGCAAAAATATGCTGCATTTCAACGGTCATTACTTTTTCTGGCGAAGTCGCATCGACACTACTTCTTGTGGAAAGTTGTTTGCTAAACTCTGAGAAATTTAAGAAAAATACTTCTGGAGCATTAACATTTCAGCAGAGGCAGATATTTGAATGGTTCTCAAAATATATCAAAATTTCTCAAAATATATCAAAAGTTAGGTATTGGACCAAGCAAGTTTCCTACACTCAGCCAAATAATCATAAAAAATTCATAAGGCTAAACTTATGAACGATGCTTTGGAATTTCATAAGACTAACTTATGAGTGGATTTTGATTCACACGACGTTGTTCTTAAACGCCTTTAAGCTGTCCTGATTACAAGTGTTGATATATACTAGTGGGCAAGTCACTGGACCCATACCCTCAACGTCCAAGGTTCGAATCTAGGTTGCTCCATAGTTTTATTTTTTCAACATCATTATATTTCATAAGATAAATTTATGAAATTTATACTGAATTCTTATAGCAAATAATCATAATGCAATCTTATGAATATCGAAAATTTATTTCGCTGAGTGTAGCTTTTGGAACACGAAGGATCTTTCCCAGGTTTCCGGATGGGTATGACTTTAGCTGACTTCCAACACGAGAGGAAGTAACTAAGTCGCAGGCATTGGTTGAAAACCATCGCCAGATGGTTATAGAACTGGGGTCTCAATTGCTTGAGCTCCAAGTTCATGATGTTATCGAAACCTGGGACCTTCATGTTCTTAGACGCTTTGATATAGGTCAACATTTCGTCAGCTGAGATTTCCAACTCTTCCGAGAAGTCATTGGGACTTAGATGAATGTTGTTTACAAGCTCGCTGACGGCAGCTTCGTGTGGACTGACGATGTTTTGTCCAAGATTGTGGGAACTGACGAAGTGTCGACCTATCTCAACAGCCTTCTCTGCATGAGTTATTAAGCGATTCTTGGAGCAATTGCTGTCTAGTGGGATCAACGGTGGAATGGGCCTTGGTTTAGTTTTTAAAATTTTTGTCAACTTCCAAAACGGCTTTGCACAATCTGGGTGCGAGCGGATCTTGTCGGTAAAATTGTTATTCCTGTGGTCCACCATTCTGGCGTTAAAAATGTTGGTCATCCGATTGCAATGACTTTTTAAAGTTGGCAGACCAGTTCGCTGGTATTGCCTCCGGGTAGCGTTGCGCAATTGAATTAGTTCTTCAATGGGTACAGAGTTGCTCACCAATCACCGGTACATGTTACTCCCGGGCCTCGATGCTCTGTAGCTGCCGTTTGATGTCATCAACCGAATCAAGGTGCATGTCGAAATCGATGTTGTCGTCAACGTGTTGTCGGAACCTCTCCCAACTGGCGCAATAGTAGTTCCGTCTGGTGATTCGATGCCGGTTGACCGAGGAACCAACTTCGGCCACCACCGGATAGTGGTCCGAGTTGAGCTCATGGTGTACGATCGGCTGGGCGAAGTAGTTCCCCATGTTGGTGAGGAAGATGTCGATTGTCGAATGGACCCCGGATCTGCTCAACCGGGTGGGAGTATCCGGGCCCAGGACGGTGTAATATCCCTCTTCTAGGTCTTCCTGCAGAATTATTCCGTTCCGATTCCGCCGGGTGTTCCCCCAGGCTTCGTGTTTCGCATTTAGGTCGCCGGCGATGATGAACTGCCTCCGAGTTAGCTTACGGATGTCGTTTCGTAGGGCCGTTGTTGTTCCGTTGGTGGTACTGGCTTGCTTGGGACAATAGGCCGCGATGATGGTGATTGGGCCGACGGTAGTTACTACATCGACTCCGTTGGCGACTCGATGGACTGCAGCTGAAAACTCGGAAGCAGATGGCAGTTGATGTTGTAGCGCAGGGCGATCGCAACTCCTCCTCCACTAGAGCCGCTACGATCAAGTCCCACAATCCGATAACCAGGGATAAAAATGTTGAGTTCCAGCTTGAGATGTGTCTCGGTGACGATGGTAATGTCAATGGCTTTCCTGTTAGGGAAGTCACCGAGCTCAACTGTTTTGTTCCGGATGGAACAAGCATTCCAGTTGAGTTCCAGGTGATATTTTTTTAAACTTTACGCCAGTATAGAAAACAAAGACGTAGTCCTACGTCCAAATGTTTGCTAGATGTAAGACGAGAAAAAAAACATTTATCCTGCACACCCACGTTCAAAAATCTCTCGACGTTTTGTGGAAAACCGAAAAGTCTGAAATTCAAAACAGAGCAACCAAAACACATAGTGCCAACGGTGGTGCCCCCTGGTAAGGTTCCCATGAAAAGTTCAACTAGTTTGGTACACGGGAAGTGACTTCGCAAATAGCGGAAAGTTTTTATGGGAAATTATCACCAATTGTATGCAGAAAAGTGTCTTATCCTGTCGTTAGGAGTTCTCAAACTGGAAATATATACAACAGTGGCTGATATATGATCCTCATATTCAAATTTGGGAAATATAACCAAAAATTCTTTGCACTCTCACTTTTTGATACAACGAGGTGTTACTGCTTCATATTCCTCCCTAAAAGTTTTTAGGGAATTCGAGGAAAATTTTCATTTTGTTTCTCAATCTTGAGTATGTTTCCTCCTCTTTTAGAAGTCGGTTTATGTAGTGACTAAATCATCGCTGTAATACTCAGTATTGCCATCTATGTTTTGAACAGAAAAGCTCAATTAAGAAAGTATACGGTCAGTGAAAACACCTAAAACATGTGTCAGAGGCCGAAAACATTGATTTTTCAACCAAAGGTGAGATCAACAAATGGCCTTTTTTCAAGGGATTACCCAGACTTGATGTGACCAATATTTCCCCCGGCACCAATGAACTCGTTGTTTTATCGTCATGAGATTTCAGATGTACCATGTTTGGTCGATGATTCAAATCACTGCCACTTCCCCGGGGTCATCGTATCACTTGGTGAACTTGGTTTTAACTTCCCATGTTTGGCTGTGTTCGGGAGTAAATGATAAGAGGCATTTTTTCAATCAGCAATGAAATTCAGAATTTATTTCACATCTCTGCTTAATTTTTGTTTAAAGCACAACTTACACATACCTCATACTGTTTATTCATTATTGGTGAGTACTTTCCATTTGTTTAGTATTTTGTTACACACTTACTCCTCAATTATGAATGGTATTTCAAAAACTTATTCAGCCTGTATTTTGAGTAGCCATAGATTTTTTTTTTTCGTTTTCCGCCCATTAGTGTGGGAAAGTGTTGATATCACCGAACGTTTCGACGGTGTAAACGTACTCCTATGATTACCACATTTAATCCTAGTCAAATCTGATTTTGTAGGTTTAGTAAGTGATGAAGAGTTCAATTTTGTAATGAATGCGAATTTTAGAAAAAAATCAAAAATAAAACACCGGTCGAACCGAAGAAGACTACGACAGTAGATAAAAGAGAACCAAACATAAAGTAAAATAGACTTTCAACGTTACTCGATTAACAAACATTAAATTAAAAGTTGGGTTTCAGTTATTTGGAATATTTTTGTTTAATTATCCCCATTGTTTTTTTTTTCAAAAGAAGACAAATTCTACATCAAGATTAATACACGGTTTTCTAATTTTTGTATCTACTACAACTAAACGAATTGGTTTTAATATTCTTATCGTTTTAAAATTTCGTTTAAATATTACAACTATCACTAACGTTTAACTAAAAGAGAAACTTGTGCTTTCTAGACTACACTAGTTTAAGCCTTGGCGGGGGCCGATTCGTTCCAGGTTCTTGGGGGACTGAACTGTCCCACACGTTGATGTTCGTCCACGGCTCGCACGGCAAAGTGATACCGCTGGCCTTCCTGGAACTGAGTTAGAGTGACTGCCATCGGCAAGAGCATGGCCTTTACGTCACCCACGTGCCGCCACATGTCCATCGAGGGCGGGGCACTTGTCTCCTGGTAGGCGTATATCTGGTAGCTGACGATCGATGCATGCGCTTCGGAGAGGTCGTCCATTGTCCAGGAAATTACGATACCAGTTTCTATGTTGTTGATCCTGATGGACGGACGAGGGGGAGTTTGCTTCCAGGCGGGATTCAGTAGTTGACTTCCAGGCTGGGGGAGCGGGGCAGGATGTGTGAAGCTGGCGACAGCTTGCTGGCGAATTGGAGGACGAGCTATTACGTTTCGATTACCTGAAGAAATAATGAACCGTTACTTTTCTGTTGTGGTTTTGAATCATTGCAACTTACCTAACTGACCGTTGATCATCCGCGCTCGATAGGTATTTGGTCGAGGGAATCCATTGGTCGCATTTGGCGGTCGCTGCATTAGAACGGGTCGTGGCGGTGCTCCATTCGTCATACCGGGTGGTCGCTGCTGAAGTGTTGGCCGGTTCATCATTCGCTGCTGATTGATGACAACCAAAGGTGGCAATCCTGGCTGCCGTTGGGCGGGGAACTGTTGTTGTTGTGGTTGACCGTTCAGGATTGTAATAGGCGGTTTGGGTACCACCGTCGTCGTGGTGGTCGGTTGTGCTGCCGGTTTCGGTACGTCATCTTCGTCGGTAAGATCGATCAGCGAATTGTCTACGACAGCAGGAGCAGTTGTAGTCGTCGGGGTGGACGGAGCGGATCGCGTCTGAGCTGCCGCCGCCGGGGATGCTACCGTCGAAGTGTTCTGACGATTGATAACTACGTTCGACGGAGCGGGTTTTGCTGGTTGAGATTGAGGGGTAACTTTTTTCACTACCAACGTCGACACACGATTGGCGGGAGCTGGAGTTCCCACCGGAGACGAAGCGGGTTCTGGAGTTCGTGTTCTGTAAGAAAAATAAGAATACAGTGGTCAGTCCTAAACAAGATTGAACTAGAAAAATTTGTACTCACAATGGCGATCCCTGAGGTGACTGCGTGACCGGACTCTGTCCTCCGGTATTACTCGTTTGAACGTCTTGTATTTGCTGCCTCATCAACTGTTCCTGCATTTGACGGGTTTGTTGTTGTTGTTGTACCTGTTGAGTGATGGACATCGGAGGTCGCATCGGAGTATACTTCTGTAGTGGCTTTTTCCTTGTCAATGGAGGAGTTGCGGTTGCGGTTGCGACTGTCGTTGGAGATTGAGATGCACTTAGAGTTGTTTGTACCTGTTGGGTGCCGTTGAGCGGTGTAATTTGTCCTTGAATTGTGTTCTGTTTGTTGAGAAGATTAGTTTGTGGAGAGCTTTGAGGCTTACTGATGGTAGTTGGAAGTCCTGGTCGAGCAACGGCCGGTTGTTGAGTAGCTGGTTTCTGAGCCATATTCGCCGGAGCAATTCGACTGAATGTAGGTCGTCGGTTTTGTACACCCTGTGGGGGATTCTTGTTTGGAGATCCAGCAGGAGTTGAAACTGGCGACCGAATAACAACACCCTTAGGACTGGTTGCGGCAGCAGTTGTACTGTTGCCAACTGGTCGAGCACCGGCCACGAAACGAGGCTGCGAAACTTGAAGTCCCACTGCTCGTGTGATCTTTACCGGAGTTATGAAATGCTGATTCTTCTTTTCCAAATCCTTCACGACGCGTTCATGAACCATTTCTAAATCTCGAAACTGTTTGTTCAAATCATGCACCTTTTGACGATATCCCTGCAGAAGCGTATCTTGGGCATCCAGCTGAGTTCGCATCTCGGCAATCGTTGATTTGAAAGCTATGCCTTCTACAATCTTCTGAAGCACGAACTCTTCCAAGTTAGATCGGTTCATTTTTTCCAGAGGCTTCTTGAATTTCTCCAAAAACTCCAACCGAATAGCCTTTTTCTCCTTTGGTGCAACCGGTGCCGGGACCAGAGTTGTTTTCAGCGGTTCTATTAGCTCCAAAGCAGACTGTTTTTCTTCCTTCTTGACTTCGGTCTTGACTTCCTCAGATTTCACTTCGTCCTTCAGTTCAACCGACAGACGGATCTTTTTGGCAGATTCCGCATCAACCGTCTCCTCCGCGGCATCATCATCATCGGGGCAAGGTCGTTTTTCGGCTTTCTTTTCGCCTTTATCGTCTTCTTCCTTTTTGCATTCTACAATCTCGTCGTCGTCGTCATCGATTAAAAATACCTCGTCTTGCGCAGCGTCTGAAGATTTTGGTTCCTTCTCAACTACCGGTTTTTCGTCGTCTACAGGTTCCTTAGATTCCGAACAAGCTTCAGCAGTTGGTTCTACTTCAGGTTTTACCTTTTCCTCTGACTCTTTGTCATCGCTTTTGACTTCCTCTTCAACTATTTTTTTTTCTTTTTCTTCCGGTATCGAGTCAGATTTTTCTGAAGTATTACTTTCGACTTTTTCTAATTCTTCTTCCGCTTGAACAGTCTTTTCTTTTTCGGCACTCTGTTCGTCTTCAGCAACTGTATCTTCCTGCACTTTTTTCGATTGGACTGGTTCTTCTTGAGAGATATCCATCTTTTCCGAATCCTTTTCAGTTTGCTCAACAGGTTCATCATTCGTGCTTTCATCTGCCAACTTTTCGTCTTTCTTTTCAGATGCTTCTATAGCCGAAGGCGAAGGGACTAATTCTGCACTTTCCTTAACTTCCTCCTCAGCTTTACCTTTTTCTTCGCCAACACTTTCAACTTGCTTCTCCTGTTCCGCTTTTTCCTCATTTACTTTGTCTACCATTGGTACTTCAACCGGATCCTTCTTTTCCGTCTTCTCTTCATTTTTTTCTTCAACCACCAGCTTTTCAACCTTTTCTTCGATCTTCTCGTCAACCTCTCCAGCCTTTTCTTTCACAACTTCGCTTTTCTCGCTTTCTTCTTCTTGGGCTTCTCTCACATCTATGGAACATTTGCGCTTCAGGGGTGGTTCGCCATCAGCCAAATCGCTCTCCTCAACCTGAACTTCTTCGCCACCTGTTTCCTCCTGATCTTCCTGATTTCTACTGCTCTCATCTTCCTCTGCTCCCATGTAGTCCGATCCCTCGAACTCATCCTCCTCGTCACCTTCTACTTGCTTGTTACTACCGGACTCGCTGCTATTGTCGTCCAGGTCTTCCTCCACTTCCGGTTCATCGTCTCCCTCCATTTGTTCCGGTTCCTCCATCATCTCCAGAAGGTCTTCCTCATCTGCAGCTTGCAACGCCTGCCGACAAGTGTGCTGTTCCGATTCCGGATCTTCAGACTCTACTTCAGCATCATCATCCTTCTCCTTTTTCTCTTCATCTTTTTTATCTTCGGATTCCTTCTGCTTCACAGCATCATCCACCTTCTCATCGACATCTACCTTATCTTGTTGTAGTGCTTCCGAATTGTTCGGTTTCACCGGTTTCTCATCTTCACTAACCGAGTCTATTGGCGACTTGGGTTTCTCCGGGACAGTTTCTTTGGATTCAACAACTGGCTCTGCGAGCAGCTTCTTGTCGTCCTGTTCTTTGACTTCTTCAGCAATACTGTCAAACTTGATCAAATCCGACATTTCGGGCGTTGCAGACCTAGATGAAGGTTTGTCAACTTCCATACCAGTGTTACTATCATCGGGAAACTTGATCAAGTCTGACATCTCCGGGACATTATCCTTCGGTTCGGTTGCCTCACCGTTCAATTCTGGTGCCGATTCTTTTTTCTCCATATTCGGAAAAATGATCAGATCGCTTATGTCAGGTGAGAGTGGAGCCTCTTCCTCTTCCGGAACCTCTATTTGCTCCTCAGTCGTTTTCTGATTATCTGCGACGGTGCTCACGGTGTCTTCTGTTGATTCGGGGATCTTAGCATCCAAGCTGACTTCCACGGAATCGTCCACCGTCATATCCGCGATATCAACTGCGGCAGTATTCAGTATGCTCAATCCGCTCTCGTCAATAGTGACACTTCCGTCAGTGCCCTCGACAGTCCCTTCCGCACTGACCAATACGCTATCTTCAATCTGAATAGCTGATTCTCCCATATCCACATCCTCGTCGTCCAGAAGCAAACTTTCGTCCACATCCAAATCATCCCCCAGCTCAACGTTGTCCTCCTGAAGGAGGATGCTTTCACTCTCTTCGTCTATATCTACGACTTCCTTAGTCCCAGCATCCGTAGCGAGATCTTCATTTACCTCGGTCAAAGTATCGTCTTCTGTTATGCTGACAGCGCCATTGGTGTCTTCGGCGTCTGCCTGTTCGGCTGCCGTCTGATTCGATGACTGACCTGAGGACGGGGAAATATCGGAGCTCTCCTCGCTTTCTAACCGATCTGGGTCCACTTCGGTATCCGATTCGGCCCGTTTCGAGTCTTTGTTTAGCTGAATAATGTTCTCTATCAGCGTATCGGAGATGTTCAGTCCCAGCTCGACCTTTTCGGTGGAGTCTTTATCCGCCGATTCTGCGAAATGAGAAAAGGAAGTTTTAGATGGCGCTAAATTTAAAACAAAACATCGGAGTCTTTGTTCGAATAGAATGAATAAAGAAAACAGGGGTTCATATCGGGATTTTAAAGAGAAATATTCTGTATCAAAGCTATCGGCTTTATGAGTCGAAATTGCTATTTAAAGCTTCAGAAAAATCCGACTAAAATCAATGTTTCGACTGTTATACTTTTACGGGCAGTAAACCACCAAACTTACAACCCACCTTCTTCGTCGCCATCATCCAGATCGGTGTACATTAGCCGTTCCATCGCGTCATCTTCCAACCCCTTTGCTTCGTTGCTATCATCGGCTGTAGCCTCCGGTGACGTCAATTTGGTGACCACTGGTAAACTGTCCTTATTGGCGATTGTTGTTCCATTTTGCTGAACGACTTCCTCCACGACACTTTCCGAGCTTTCCGCGCTTTCGACAGTTGGACTCATTTTTAGCAAACCGTTCTCTTTTATAGGCTGATCGATTTCTATCATCTTTTCCGGTGTACCACTGAACTACTTCTGCTGGGTAGCAATCAATTCATTTCTGTAAATAAAGGAGAAAATGTTCGCATGAGAACCTAGATTCATCGTTAGTACCAAAATAGGTACTTATGGTTCTTCAAACAGAAGGCATGTACAGCACTGGGAGCATCATCCCTTTACAAAACGTAAACATTTCGATTTTTGCAGCCTTACAAATTCGGGGCAAAGCGTCCTACGCAGTAATGTTCAACATTGAGGTTATGGGAAATTTGGAAACATTGTTAAAACTTACGTTTTTTTCAATATATTCTGTACCGTTGAGCTTAACCACAACATTAACAAAGTTTTCCCGAGAAAATATCCGAAATAAACAAAAGTCTTTAACGCGAGTGAAGATTCAAAAAAAGAAACAAAATCTTGGCACAGAGCACACAGGTCACTGAACTCGAAACTACCACTAATTCTATTTTGAAACCGTTTATATATTTCGCGTAAACACAAAAACACTAGGATACCTTCTATTTTGTTTTAACAGATAGTGATATACGTTGAAATAAATAACAAATTTACAATAAATAAATTTACGAAAGTTTGTTAACCGTGTAAACTTGCTCCAAATTAGAAGCGACTTCCCACTGTCTGCATTGTTTTTCTGTTTTTTTGTTTCACGGCTTTTCGATCGCGGCGGGCCATGCGACGCGATGTCACTACTAACTACCACATACGCGCGGTGAAACTTTTTTTTGACCAATGTATACAAATTGGCACAGGATAAAGGAGAAGCAATTCATAAAGTGCCTTTGGATTAGTAAAACGAAAATAATGTAAACACAAATAGTGACGTCGTAATTGCACGGGCAGCATTCGGGGTCATGCGTATGGAAATGTGACACCGGTTGTAACGTACGATGGTATTCCTCACACAGCTTAACAATTATCTGCTCCATCAATGCAGTTCCTTGCTTTTTGACAGCATCTACAAATGTGTGCGGGACAACGAAGAGATGGGAAGCATGTTTTTATTTATACCGGTGCGAGGTGTATCGTTTGGTATCGATGGGCGCGTAGCACTGAATATGTGTTTTGCAGGTACATCTTTACTTAAAATAGTTTTCCAAGATACTAAACTAGATTCCTGGGAACTTTTACATAGGTGATAAGATGCTAAGGCGTAAGTAAATTAAACACTAACTGAGTGCACCGAATCATCCGTTAATCGAATCTTATTGATGATGATTGTTTTTTGAGCACTTAGCAATGAATGAAAGAGAGTGAGCCCGAAGAGAATCTCTCAATGTTATATTCGCCCTAATGAAAACAATAGAGGTAGGTTATATCAGGGATATAACCATAATCGCGAGATTCTCGTAGGACCGCGTTGGTGTATAGTTACAATGGTTTTATTCAAATAATAAAAACATACCATAACACCTATGGTTGATAATTATCAAACAAGGTAATTCGAGTGTTTGGGTACATATGAAGTTGTGCATTTATTATGTTTTTTTTGTTGTTTCTCAATAGCCTCGCGCTTCCGCTTGCGAGACTCCGCAACGTACTTCGATTGCTTTTGCTGAGACATTTTTTTTTGCGAACGTAGTAGTCGAACTGGATAATCAAACTTATCACTCTCTTGTTTTATGCCCACAGAAAATAAAAGCAGTAGAAAAGTAAGAAGATCCATGGAAACAATTTAGTGCCAACATTTAATAAGGGCGTATCTACTTTTGTAAACAAACACTTAGTTCGGATGAAAAATTCAACTCCTTCAAATTGAATATATAGGCTATATACTAGCGTTGATAGCATAGCCAAGAAAGAAGGGAGTTACGAAAATGCAGAACGAAGAAAATTTAATAAAAGGGGACGGGTCACAATTGAAAAATCAGACACCGGCAATAAAGCAAAATTATTTTGAAGAAGAAGAAGAGCTTTGCTACCCGTTTCGTACGACCGTGTTAGGGAAAACAAATTTTTCAACCTGTTGATCTGCAAATTTGTATGGCAGCAAAAGTAGGTAATTTTGAATTGAAAAATTGAACTACTTATACTAATGAAACTTCTTTCAAATTTTAATGCGAAAAATTGCTGAGTTTATCTGATCAAATGGCGTATGAATGAAGTCATTCTGTTTAGTCGAACAAGAGGTATAATCGTTCAAAAACCTTTCACTTTTGCGTAACGCTCTCAGTTTTTAAAATTTTGGAATTCCACCCGGTATAGAGAAGAGAAACGTACTGCCGGTGGACGCATTACCATAGACTAACTTTAAGACCAGTAGGTCCCATACAAATACGATTTTTTTCTTGGCTCAGCCAGTACTAGCACATCGGTCCCAAGCTCGGTCCCAACTTTAATAATGCGCCCCTAATAATGAACTCATACGAACACACTCAAATATTCTGTCAAAATAACACAGCAAACCAAACCAAGGGTGAAATAAGTATAGCAAGGTGCTGACTTCATAGTGTATTTCGGACCAAGGGGTTCTACAACAGTGAACCAATTTCAAATCGCTAGTTGCAAATTGATTGCCGATAACAACGCATTGAAGATCTACAGTCGGTGCAATCCAATGTTTTGACAAACTTCTCCGGTAAATCAACGAGGACCCTACCTCAAGAGAACATAGAATCCTCTTCACCGAAAACGTAATGTCAACCCAAAAGTCATCATTTCCTTATGAGCGATGGAACATTGTTCACGCTCCGTATACGTCGCAGAATTGGCGGCTATACCATAGACTAACTCTAAGACCAGTGGGTCCCATACAAATACGATTCTTGGCTCAGTCAGTACTAGCACATCGGTCCCAAGCTCAATAATGCGCCCCTAATAATGAACTCACACGAACACACTCTCAAATATTCTGTCAAAGTAACACAGCAAATCAAAATAAAGGCGCAAATATGTATAACAAGATTGGGCTTCAAGGTGTACTTTGGGCCAAGGGGTTCTACAACAGTGAACCAATTTCAAATCACTACTTGCATATTGATTGTTGGCTATACACTATATGCATTAGAGCGAATTGCCTCTCTTCCCTCTGATATTTTTTTCATTTCTACGGCTTGTCTCAGCTCACTTCAGGCTATTCGTTCAATGAGGCCAGCAAAGTACTCACCGTATTTCGTTAGCGAAATACGATCTCTTTTGAGTGCCCTATCAAACAATTCATACACCATCACCTTGGTTAGGGTCCGTTCTCATTACTCCATTCCGGGTAATGCGAAAGCGGACTCACTTGCCAAGGTGGGTGCTATGGCAGGCGATATTTATGATCGACAAATCGCCTTCAACGAATTTTTTGCTATTTTTTGTCAACAGACCTTGATCAGCTGGCAACTAAAATGGGAAGCAGGGGATCTGGGCAGATGGTTACATTCCATTCTCCCACAGGTATCGCAAAATCGTGGTTCAGAGGGTTCAGAAGGTAATGTGTCGTCTAATGTCCAATCACTACTCTCAGACACCAATCAATGCGGCTCAGACACCGATCTTTGCCCATCCCTACGGGCCGAAGGGAAACCAGAGAAGGAAGATATCAGAGATGTTCTGGGTAAGCAGGACTTGGACTTTATGGGGCTAATTTACAAGTTCTTGAAACAAATAGATGTATTCCTTTGACTCTCTCTTAGCTGTCGTTTTAAAATGTCCACCTCGTCCCCTCCCCAGTAATACCGCTTCTGTTGTATCGTTAAGGGTCACCCACAATTGAAAACAACCCACAAAGAAAACCTATGGGAAAACTGTCAAATTCACGCAAACGCATCCGCAACGTATCAATTATGGGCCAGCCATTACAGCAGCTTAACGTAACGCAACATCTACGCCAGCCCAGCAGCAACAATATCGCATCGCCAATCTGCTGTTGAAAGCCAACGTTAAGATTCCTACTTCCTCATTCCTACCCGAATCACTGTAATCTCTCACCTCGACCAAGCAGCGAGTTTTTCGGTTTTCCAAAATTAACCTAGTTATTGTCGTTGTAAAAATGAAAAAGAGCTCGGCTCCGTTATGCCTATGCCACTTGAGCCTCACAAAAAAAACAAGTAAGTTGAAAAAAAACATTGTTCACAAATTAGAAAACAATATCCTTCAGACCCTAATAGCGAATTCGTTTTTGATCCAGTTTCAAACTGGATCGGGTATCAAAATTAGGTTGGTAACGTTTGCATTAAAAAAACGGATTAAAATTGACGATTTTTCATGGGATTACCTTCACCCGCTGAAGAGGAAGACCGAGGGAAAAGTGAGGTCGGTTCAACTGGCCAAGTTCCTGGCGAACATGAACATACATGCCAAGAAGCGGAAGTGGTGTCCACTGGTTTCGGAGCTGCTGGTAATGACGCAGCGACAGCGGCTGAATGAGATGGTCAACTCGATTTTCCCGGTGAATCGCGACGAGACCTATCTCATCCTGGATGGTAACGACTGATTGGGCAATTCGTAGTTTACTTCCGTAAGGAAGTGAGCTCCGAGGTGAAGTTCATTTCACACACCAAGTTCCCAGGAGGTGCTGTGGCTGACAATCAGCGAAGGGATGTCAAGCCGCTCTCTGGGAAATTTATGCGATATGCCTGTCGGAAGTTGCGTCGTTCGTCTAGAAATACCATTAGGGCGAAGATGCGGTGTTCTGGCCGGATCTGGCGTCGGCCCACTAATCGAAGCGATCGTTGGAGGAGATGGAGTGGCTGAATATCGATGTGGTACCCAAGTTGGCGAACCCGCCCAACGACCCCAGCTGCGTCCCATCGAGAGTTTCTGGTCCTCTTGTGGCTGACGATCAGTGAGAAGAAGATGTCAAAACTCTTTTTTTTCGGGTCTTCTGGTAAACAGGGAGGTGTACAACACGAACTGCTTACCATAACTTGCGGTCTTCATTCGGAAATACCACCCGAAGGACGATGTCGTGCTCTGGTCGGAGCTGCTCTCAGCACATTACGCGAACCGGTCACTGGAGGAGATGGAGCGTTTGAAGATCTCAGTCGGTCTCAAAAAACGGCCAACCCCTCCAACGCGCCCCAGCTGTGCACAAATGAACATTTCTTGGCGAACCTGAAGCGAAGGATGGATTCGCTTACTTTTGTGGCGAATACCGAACAGGAACTAGAGTAGGATCAATAAGGCGACCAGAGAGTTGAAGAATATGCCAACATCTTCCTTTTCCACGGCCAAAGTTTCGGTCAACTGCCGTAAGGTCACTGGACAGGGAGTGGAGTCATGTTTGTAAAATTATGAAATACCTCATATCAATTTTCAAAAATTAGGCTACGTGCTTTATTGTTTCCTATATTCGAGCACAATTAAAAAAAAAACTATTGCGACTGTCACGAAGATCGTCAGTTTTTCGGTTTCTCCAAACATTTTCAAAATATTTGCCCCAACCGATCGTACATATGTCTACGCGTCCATATCAATATTGAAAATTATTGAAACTAACGCAAATATAAGGTGATGTCTGACAATTTCGTGTTGCAGAGTAAATTTAATAAATGCGAAATATTTTCCTATCAGAGACTTCAAATGTAAGTAACGGGGATCTCATATGCAGCAGTGAACAGTATAAAAGAGGTATACTTTTGCAAAATGTTTCATTCGCTCGGCAGACTTGGAGCTGTCTAGCGAGCAACCATTGACCAGGTAGCTGATGACTCTATCACCTTTGACTAGGGCCATTGGTTATTCAGTCGGTTTACCAAGCCAGTGGTTAGCACAACCACGAGCGAAATAAGTGTGATCTATTCGGCAGCCTTCTAAGGCGGTTGAGTGGTATGAACGGCATAATCATCGCTAATGTGTAGAAAATGCATTAACTAGCAACATTAGCAAGACCAGTTTCTAGTAATTAGCAGATAATTGATTTCAATTATCTACAACTGTTGCAAATATGACGGAATACTATCGTATTGCTGTCTAATGAATTGTCGCACAATATTAGTAAAGATGTGAATGAGTTACACGACAGGTCCAAAGAAGATCGATCAAACATGGACCACTGAAAATCCGTCCTTTTAGGACGACCAATTTGGTTTTCCCAGATAAAGGATTTGTTTGGATTGGAATATATCATACAGACCGTCCCAAATTCTTGTCAATTGTAAGCCAGCAGTGGATAAAAAAGTTTCAGCTTTCCCTTTTCCGTATACCTCAAATCTTTTGTAAAATTCCAAACACGGCTCGGAAATTTAAACGGCCTCTACATTATTCCGAAACGCAAATACACAGGAAGTTTATGGCAAGAGCAGGATGACAAATATAAATTTTACAAATGGCGACCGTCACGAAATATATAAACAATTGATTATAACATTTACACATTGCTACGTTGTCCTACATCACCTATGCGTAGAACGGTACAACCTCATTGGTGTGCAATTTCGGCTACCTAGAGACCAACCATTTTGGAGTTGTTGTACTCTTCTAATTGCGGAGAACACGTCTTACCTTCACCGCTGCCAGGATACGAAAGAGGCCGAGCTCTCGGGCTACGTGATCGGGTTGGAAGATGTAGGATTGTATGAAACCTCAAGCGGGTGAGGTGTGAGCGGCAGGGATGCGTCATATAGCCAAGGTGTATATAGAGGGTTGTTGAGGGATGATTATAAACATCATCCACACATCACCCCTCTTCAGAATAAAAAAACTGGAAACTTGGGGATTTATTGTTTATTGTGATTAGAAATACATGATTTAACATGCCCTTAAAACTTGGTGGATGTTAGATTGCTTCATCTTCCACAAATCTTTCAAATACAAATCCAAATATTGAGGTGTTCTCTTTGTTCGCATTGGTCGTTCAGCTACGCCAGCCTGTGGATTTTCTACCTGGATGTGCTGCCTCTACAGCCTTCCGAGCGTTCTGAATGGATAGTTTCGTCGGAGTGCCTTCAGGGGTACGCCTTCTTTGTCTGTGACACATGTCTTCTCAGGATCTGATCGCTTTCGTATACTTACGAGGGTCTAATTATGAATCCTCTTTTCCACCAGGTTGACAGGTTGACGTTCTACCACGACTGTGCCCCCTGGTTCAATATGGTATTTTAGAGTGCCCCACCTTGCATCCTCTCGAGTTTTTTTGTCACTTTTCAATTTCCGATCCCTTGCGTCGAGCAGGTCATCAATGAAGCTTTCCTCTCCGCGGAAAATCAGAGGGAGCCCCACGTTTGATTTTCCGACCCGTCATAACCTCCTCTGGCGGTATGCCTATAAAAGAGTGTTATTCAAATATACAATATTTGTATAAGGGTAGTCCTCAGTTAAACTCGTCACCTTACTGAAACGGAATACGCGTAAACTGCCGCTTTCAATTCTTCTCCCTAGCTTGAACCGCTTGCAGCCGCTGCGATCATGGCTTTGTTTATCAATTTCATGCAGCTCTCTGCTAGACGGTTCTGCTAAGGATATAAACATAGACTAACTCTAAGACCAGTAGGTCCCATACAAATACGATTTTTTTCTTGGCTCAGTCAGTACTAGCACATCGGTCCCAAGCTCGGTCCCAAGCTCAATAATGCGCCCCCAATAATGAACTCACACGAACACACTCTCAAATATTCTGTCAAAATAACACAGCAAATCAAAACAAAGGCGCAAATATGTATAGCAAGGTGCTGGCTTCAAGGTGTCCTTCGGACCGAGGGGTTCTACAACAGTGAACCAATATCAAATCGCTAGTTGCATATTGATTGTTGATATAAAGGTCTCGTGAAAATGGCATTTATTCCACGTTCGAGGCAATATTGCTTATAATCCTCTTTATTGAAGAGGGACCGTTGTCTGATTTAATGTTTTCCGCATAGCCTTCCTTTTCAAACACTTCATCGTAGCGTGTGCTTGAAGCTCGTGGATTACACGAGCTCATCTAGAGCAATAGTCACAATAATCAACACAGATATACCTCCGAACTTAGAGTAGGGGCCATTGAAGTCAAAGCCGATGGTCTTCCATACTGCTTTTGGAGCGTGTGCCATTGGAGTGGGTTGCTCAGGTCTACCATTGATTGCGCATGCGGGACATGACTTCACCCATGCCTCCGCATGATACAACGATCCTGTACACCGATACCTCGCCGCAAGCACTAGGTGTAGTTTTCTTCCTGGATGATAACAGGAATCCACCACGCATTATAAGTTTTGTAACAAAAGCATTGAAAAGCATTGAAAATATCCGCAAAACGAGCGTAAAGTTCTCGCTGCCGTATGGGCTGTGGAGCATTTCAATTACGTCTTATTAGGTCGGCCCTTTATCCGCCGTAGCGATGCACAAGGATTTAAATTCAATTGAACAGCGTGGGCCCTTAGGCACAGTCCATATAATTTTCACGTGGAATATATGCGGGGTCGAGATAATATAGCCGATCCGTCTTCACGGCTATATGAAGGGGACGATGGACCATTCGACGAGCGAGTTAGTCCGTGGGAAATCGCTTCCTAGAAGTAAATAAGTTTGGTTTCTTAACCGAGAAAAAGATCGAAGACCCCACAACGAAGGATGAGCAGCTCACAGGGGTACTTATTACCTTATTGATCTTTATTTCAGATTCATTTGAGATTCCATTCCCTATAGGTGATAGACACTCTAGAAACTAACGTTTGACCAAGACACCTGAGACAATTTCAAGTTCTGGGTAACGACTTGTCCATTCGGGAAGACTTCTGATCAAGACAGGCTGCGCAACAGTTCCTGAGAGTCTCATTTTGCTTTTCGTGAACTTATACTTATCTGTACGAACCCTTAAAGAAAGTAAAAATCATTTAACGGCGAGTCGTTAGGTCTGCTCATTGTTTTAGTTTCATCTGACAATAATGTACGCCAACTTTAATATTCAATCACGATTCCACTCCCTACAAAACGAAGCCAACTTAATGAACGAACTCAAAGAAACAGTTTATTTGGTTGAACGCTAAAATCTTGCAAGTATTCAAAATCCTTGCCTTTTCCACGCGGTCGTCCCGATCCGCTTTTATGCCTATTCCACATACTCTCCAACGCGGTCGTCCCGATCCGCTGCCAATTCTTTTGTTCTACCCATCGCGGTCGTCCCGATCCGCCACCTGAACAGAATCGCGGTCGTCTCGATCCGCTACCAAAGCGCGGTCGTCTCGATCCGCTACCAAAGCGCGGTCGTCTCGATCCGCTACCAAAGCGCGGTCGTCTCGATCCGCTACCAAATTATCGTGCTGTCTCTATCTCTTTTTCTGTTGTCCGGGTTCAAAAGCACCAGCACTTCACCCGAACCGCGAATTTGTTATCGGGAAAAGCAAAATACAAATTTAAAGCAAACCTAACTATGTTTCCATGAGGTATGTAACTTTGGGTTTGTTTTACCGTTACTATGGAAACTCTTCTGCTTGAAACTGTTTGTTTGCTCTCCGTCCCATGATTTTGCATTATTCCGTCGTTTTGACTTACATTATTCACTATTTATCTACACAAAATGCAATCCCAGAATGGCCAGTCTCCAAGAGGCAGAAACAATATTTCCGAATTGTTCTTTTCAGCTGAAAAATTCAGCTGCCTGGCAGGATCGCCAATGTGCAATTTCGGCTACCTAGAGACCAACCATTTTGGAGTTGTTGTACTCTTCTAATTGCGGAGACACGTCTTACCTTCACCGCTGCCAGGATGGGATACGAAAGAGGCCGAGCTCTCGGGCTGCGTTGATCGGGTTGGAAGATGTAGGATTGTATGAAGCCTCAAGCGGGTGAGGAATGTGAGCGAGCAGGGATGCGTCATATAGCCAAGGTGCTGTAGAGGGTTGTTGAGGGATGATTATAAACATCCCATCCACACAGTTGGGATGTCCTTTGCAGTTTTCTCTGTTCTGAGTCTGCCAAATTATGTCTCTGAAGTACACTATACAGTAAACTCTCAATTTCTCGATGTAGTATATCTCTATATAAGAAAAATCACTATTGCGCTATTCTATCTGAATCCGTAGTTTTGAGTTCGGCCCTAGTGACTTGTTGCTATGGACATAGCTTGCCGTCAGTAGAGAATTCACACAAATATCACAAACGCATAGTACCATATCCACATTCGCATAAGCGGCCATATTAGCCTAGATCAATCTAATCAGAAAGACCATCCTATATAACAATATTTTGGTTTATTTGAGTGAACTTCCAACATATTTAATCTGATTAAGAGCTTATGCAGACCAAATTCTTTCGCTAAAAATTTTCCTAATTAATTTTGAAATTGTTGTTTTGGATGATAAGCACTTGCCATACAATATAAAAATTCATGCGTTGTTATTTGCACAGAAAGCTTTCAATTAACATCTGTGCGAGTACGTCTAGGATACGAAGTTGTGAGCAGGCGAAACCTCGTTTAAAAGAGCGTCAAAACAGTTGTTCCGCTAGAGAACACTCCGCAAAGGCGCGCCCCTTGTCAGACAAAACCGGATTCATCGAAAGCAAACAATGACACCGGTATTGACCATGCGTCAGAATCCTGGTCCCAAGTATTTCGAACTATAATACATCAAATGCAATATAAGACTTCATATAAATGAAGATTCATCCATGTTCGAGAAGGTGGTCTAAAAGCTTCACGGGTCAATATACCTCTAAAGTAAACATTCATTAGCATTACAATCGTGCAAGGTAAAATCAATCCAGTTACCAGCAGATTATTTTCATATTTCAGAACGGAAGCATACTGTACTTGATAGTAATACGGTGTAATATGGTGCACTACACCCATCATATAAGTTAAAAATAAGCTCGTAACTTTACCCCCAACGAGCGCAACGAGAGTAAAATAACAGTATACCTTAGGAATACATTCGCAAACCCCATCGAGTGTGGAAAAATACACCAAGTTGCCTTACCTATATGTGCCTTGAGCGGAACCGCACTGCTGGCCCTGACGAGGCAAACGAACGAAAGCACGTCTTATTGCTAGCAGCACTGCACAAACACTACGGCAGGCTGAACGACAAGCGAGGCGTTTTCTGCGCTGCTGATACATTCGAGCCGCACACCGTCACTGCCCACATCTTTCCCTAGCCTACTGAGAAAAAAAAACAGTTTTTGCTTCAGTTTTTAGGCATGTTTTTGCTTTTGAATTACTTCTTCCATTACTATTTGTATGGATCGGTTTCAATTATCTAACTTAACAACAATTTTTATTTGTATGAAAAATTATTTATAGATTTGTTTATGCAAAATTACAATATTATTTGTGTTCAATTCACCCAACGCCAATCAATTACAAAATGTTCATTAATATCGGATTTGCGGTTGATTCTCTAAACAGTACCTACATTGTGGTATACGACAATCGGTACGAGGAAGAGTAAAAAGCGGATGTATTGGGAAAGTGTTGCAGTGATGTTGTATGCGACATCCTGTATGCTAGTGTGCGATCTGGCAAATATGCAAATGAAACGGAATACATCATCTTCGCTTAAATCTTTTGCTAACTTTTAAATTAAAAAATCGGTTTAAGGGTTTTTTGTTTTTAAAAAAATAACTAACATTTATTGTTTTATTATAAAATCTTGTTGGTATCACTTATCTTCAATCAAACAATCAATTTCGATGTATAAGATTGTTCGCACTTAATTAAATTTACTTTTAATCAATTAGTGATAACAAAAATAAATAGTTCCTAAGAGCACTCAATTGAAAAAAAAACAAAATGGATGCCGTTTGATCAAAGTTTCCCAAACACATCCGCAGGAGCAATGTTTCAACGACGAGGAATGAAGCATTTATTTAAAAACTAAATGTTTCAACAAAATTCATTTGATCTTGCCACTTCAACAGAGTCCAATCGCCTTTTTTCGTAGCAGTGAAACCGACCAACCTTCGAGCTCCCTTCCTTCTCGCTCTTTTTTTTTTGTTATCTGTCTATCTTCCTGCCCGGGTGTATTCGCGTTTCGTTTAGCTCAACTTGCTTCAGAGCAGGGTACTTCTGCTAGTGTAGATGCATGACGTTGTCTGTGATCTTTTTGAATTTCACGAACGCTTCGCTAAATGATTCGATCTACTGGCATGTTCCAAATGACATTCAAAGTTAACAAATGCTATGAAATATATTTTAATTACTCAACAAACATGGTAAAATTTTGGCCAAATAAAATGTATTGACCTATTTTTTTAACAATCAATGATCTACTCTGAAGAGAGTATTGAATGTGGAATCAATTAAACTTGAACATAAAAACCGATGAATGGCCTTATTCAATATCTGAACAATAGAAACGAAAAATCAATAAATAGCTTACATCGTTCTAGCATAAAAACACCTTGTCACGCAGTTGTATTATAGCAAATGGTACGTCACTCATACACACTAAAGTTAGAGATGTATTGTGAGAGCAGTCTAACATCACCGTATGCTACATTACGCCATGTAAAAGAAATAATATCAATAAATGACCCAAATGAAAATTCATATAATAATAGATGATGAAAAATTTATTATTCCTGCTACTTAAGCTACAATGAGCACATTCGATATCAGCAGATTAAAAGATTAACAAAGCAAAATTGCAGTTGCAAATTTATCCTTTGCTCAGACAACAAATTTCAAAGTTATGATTATTTTAAATTTTGTACAAAGATTATATAGTACCATGCAATAAACCTTCTCATACTGAAAATGTTGAACAAACCGTGATGGGGTTCCCGTATTCCCCTTAGGAGTAACTTAACCAAACAGTATGCCCAAGAAATCACAAATATGTCAACTTTCCACAACATGCGTCGTAACAGCGGTTTGTCATGATTCAATCGATTATGGCTAGGGGATCTCGAAAATATTCTACCGAAATGTCTAGCCGTCTTTTATTGCTGCAGATAAATTACGACAAGCACACTGCATCTTCCTAAGCAACTCCAAGTGCTACATTCAGCGAACAGAAGAGCGACGGCAAGGCACGTGGGGGAAAAAAGCAAGCGTGTCGCAGTGGTGTGTTGTGTTTCACCGAAGTGTATCGGAATATGGTGGTGTGTGTAGACGGCGCTCTATATTGCAGCACATTGGAAACGCCTACTTCGATTTCTTGACTTTTAATACTATTTTGCTGAAACAACGCATTTTCGGAAATAAATACTATTTGAACTTAGTAATGTTACCCAGTATGGAAGGTTAGCGCAGCCTGTTTCAAAACATAAATTGACATGTTGTCTATTCGAGAGCAAAGAATAAGTTCGCGATTAGTTGATTTGCATATACTTGCATTTTTTGTTGAACGTAAGCAAACAGAAAGAAGGAAGAATCTATTCGTAGTTCGCTGGGAAGTATTGGCTAAGGGCAAAATTCTTCGTTCTATTTCAAAACGAGCCTTGCTGGTTTGCGCTGTGCAGGCGATTAGCATTATGTAAACAGGCAACAACATCCAACAGATAATTCCTGCTTTTTAATTGCAAGCAGCTGGCTCGCCAGCGCTAGTAGCCAGTATCAGTGTAATCAGCCTAATTGAGCGGTAATTTATCATAGAGCAACACTCCAAATAATCGTCACGTGGATTCCAAATATTTCACTTTAAAACCAAATTTGTAAGGTTTACACTTAGCTGGTTGTCTAAGACACAATCAAATGAATCCTATATATATTTTCACAAGGTATTCATTTATTTTGTTTAATTCCATGATATGACGTCACTATAACATTACTTGATACACAACAACCCGCCAACGTTTTCGGTTAAGGGCTGCTTCCCTGCAATTCCGTGGGCACCTTGTAGGGCACCTATCCCTAGATCTTGCTCCACCTGATCTAACCATCTTGCTCGTTGCGTCCCTCGTCGTCTGTCTTGTGCCAACCGGATCCCCGTCGAACACCATTTTCGCAGAATAGTTCTCGGACATTCTCGCAACATGTCCTGCCCAGCGTATTAGTCCAGATTTGACCACCTTACGAATACTGGGTTCGTCCGTGAGCTCATGGTTCTTCCTCCGCCTCCAGACTCCGAGGTGTGAATGTAGTTCGCCTCCCCGAGGTGCACCTTGGAAACGTTAAGCTCCCCTTAACGGCTAAACGAACAACGGAGGGAGCACCATACGGGGCATTGGGGTGGATGCCAGTAAAACCCTAATTAAGTTAACTGGCTGCGAAAAGCATAACTGTTGCATTCGGGCTGACTCCTGGTCGTCTCCCTCAGTACTGCCGGGTGACAGCAAATGGCGAGGTTCCAGCGGCACAGGTTGTCTCTGTCCCATTAAAACCTTGGCAGGCCTCCAGTACGTTCCATTCTCCACCGCCCGACCTCGTCAATCGGGCGGGAGTAGCCTCAGAAGAGCCGGGAATAGCCTTCATACCTGACCTACGCTGATCAGGCTCTGAACATAGTTCCCTATGAAGGGCCGTGTCAACCCACGCATGGCCTCCCTGCTCGCCTTCAAGCTTGCATAGATAGCCATGGGATCACAATAGCGACTACTCCACGTGAGCTTGGATAGCGGCTGGAGGCGAACCCAACAAAATGGAGGGTAATAATGTTTGCATAGAAAAAATAGACAAAAATTGCCGATTTTTCATGGGTTTACCTTCACCCGCACTGACAAAACTACCCATGCAGTATCAATCATAGTAACCCATGAGTCAGCAGACAAAATTTGACAGCTATATCAGTCGAACTCTAACCGTGATGGCAAAAACAGTGAAGCAACTCCGTTCAGAAGTGTGTGTGTTCAAAGAACGGCACCCCGCTGCGTCAAAAACGGACATCGTGTGGCATTTTGTGGACGCCCGATACGCCCGTTCCGGCATCTACAACATTACTATCTACTTGGCATTATTAGACAACAATTAGAGCATCGAAAGAAAGCCCGGTTCCAGATGGCCGACAACCCTGAGCGACAAGAAGCTCAACCGGCCAAACAGTGAAAAAGTACCTGGCGAACATGAACATACATGTCAGGAAGCAGAAGCCGCGTCCACTGGTTTCGGAGCTGCAGGCAATGACGCAGTGGCAGCGGCTGAATAAGATGGTTTACTTCCCCTACGAAGGAAGTGAGCTCCGAGGTGAAGTTCATTTCACATACCAAGTTCGCCAAAAAGCTGCTGCTGTGGCTGACAACCAGCGAGAAGGGGATATCAAAGCCGCTCTTCTCTCGCTCCGCACTGGCCGTGAACGGGGAAATTTATAGTACGAAATGCCTGCCGGAAGTTGCTTCGTTCATCAAGAAATACCATAAGGGAGAAGACGCGGTGTTCTGGCCGGATCTGGCGTCGGCCCACTACTCGAAATGATCATTGGAGGAGATGGAGCGACTGAATATCGATGTGGTACCCAAGTCGGCGAACCCGCCCAACGTCCCTCAGCTTCGTCTCATCGAGAATTTCTGGACCAACCTGAAGCGTAAGATCTACTCCAACAATTTTGTCGCGAAACTGAGGAGGAATTGATAAATAAAACGAAGAAAGAACTCAAAAACATGCCTACACACATGTTTTCGTGCAACATGGCGAATGTTCCGCTTAACCAAAAGGCTGCTCGCAAGGGTGTGGATTTTGTTTGCAAGTAAGCCTAAATAACTACCTTCCATGGGAAATTTATCGAAAGCAATTATCTGTCTTAGCTCTTTTTTTTTGAGTGAGTAGTTGGATGCGATTATTGACTTTACGTCATCGCGCAACAATATTGATAAGGACCTCAAACTGAGCCTCCTTAGGCTACGCATGACAGTGCAGGCTGCATGCAAGGAGAGGGAAGAGCTGGAAGCCAAGCTCCTAGCTGAGCAAAGTGCCAAAGAGTTGGCACGGCTAGCAGCTACTGAAAAGACGAGGGAGATAGCCTCGAAGCAGACCCAGACAGAAGAGTCTTCCTCGGTCGGAGACTTCACCCTATCTACCATGGGGATAGGAACTTCCAAGCGGGCTGGGCAGTCCCCGGACGAAACGACACATGGCGCTAGCGGATAGTGTCAAACACCCAGAAGGGAAGCGAGCCTACGCAAACGGGGCGGCAGGGTCCATCCTCGCGACCATCTCCGGCTGGCCGCAAAGGGAGAGGCCCCGGCGCAAAGCCCAGCGCTAAAGGCGCGACATCCAGTTCACTTGTCTTTAGCGCCGCTACTGAAAGAAATCGAAAAGCGACAGATGGCCCGTAACGACTGAGAGGCCCTCATCGTCAAGACCGAGGCGTCAAAGTACTCTGAGATCTTGAAAGCGATGCGCGGGGACGCTAAATTGGCAGGCCTAGGCGCCGATGTGCGGAGTATACGCCGTCCTGACAAGTCAGGCCTTAGGTGTGGGTTTGGAGGTACGAGGCCTCGAGTCATAGGTGACGATCCCGTGCAAAACCCTGGATGAGATCACCGAGGTAGACGAGATCTCCACTGCACTTAAGGAGCAGTGCAAGTTTGAGGTTGCCGCCGCAGACATACGTTTACGTATTCAACGCGGCGTTGAAAGTGGCGAAGGTGAAGGTGGAATGGTATATATATCTATATATAATGAGAGGAAACGAAACATACACAAAACCCAGTAAACTTGCTGCGAACGACTCGTTATGACACTTACACGAGCGTGCGATGCGACCATGCCGAGGGAAGTCAAACCGAGGAATGGAAGATCGCCGGTGTATTGGTGGACGGAGTCGATTGCCGACCTCCGAAGAACATGCCTCCACGCAAGACGGAGGATGCAAAGACCGCGGTCAGACTCTTTCCGAACCACAACCCCAGTCCATGGCCCCCGCCACCGTAGATTTGTCCCATGACCAGCGTTCCAGTATCTCAGACCTTAACGCTGTCATAGCGATGGAAGGGTATTGACAACGGCACAACGGGGGCCGGCAACGAGGCAAAGGTGACGAAAGAGAAACTCAAAGCGATAGAAAAGTCGCTAAAGGTAAACAAAGCGCCGGAACCGGATGGTTTTCCGAACCTGGCCATCAAGGCGGCTATCTTGCTGGATCCCAAGATGTTCGGGGTGGTGATGCAAAGGTGTCTGAACGAGGACGTCTTCCCGGACGCCTGGAAAATTCAGACCCTTGTGTTGCTACCGAAGACAGGGAAGTCACCAGGAGATTCATCGGCATATAGATCTATATGTCTGTTGGATACAGCGGGTAAGGTGCTCGAGAGGGTAATCCTCATCAAACTGACAACATACACGGAGGGTATAGGCGGTCTGTCTGATAACCAGTTTGGCTTCCGTAAAGGGAAGTCGACGGTGGATGTCATCCTGTCTGTCACCAAGACGGCTGAGGTGGCAATCCAGCGCAAGAAGCGGGGAGTACGCTACTGTGCAGTGGTCACCCTTGACGTGAGAAATGCGTTCAGTAGCGCCAGTTGGGTGGCTATCGCCGACTCGCTCCAACGCCTTCAGGTTCCTGGGTACCTGTACAAGATTCTTGGAAGCTGCTTCCAGAATTGCGTACTGGTACACAAAAAGAGGCAGGCCAGAAACGTGTACAGATCACCGCAAGCGTCCCACAAGGTTCGATTCTGGGTCCGGTGTTATGGAACACGATGTACGATGAGGAACTACGGCTTGGTTCCCGAACGGGGTGAAGATAGTCGGGTACGAGGACGACATCACCCTGGAGATATGTGGTGAATCCATTGAAGAAGTTGAGTTAACGGCCTCGCACTCCATTGGCATAGTGGAGAGTCGGATGAGTTTCAGGCAACTGGAGCTAGCCCACCATAAGACTAAGGTCACGGTGGTGATGAATAGAGCAACATGCGACGATCAATGCAGGTAACTGCACACTCAAATCGAAGAGGTCTTTGAGGTATCTTGGGGTCATGATCGACGATAAGGTGTCCTTTATCAGTCACGTCGATTACACCTGCAAGAAGGCCTCTATGGCTATAGCGTCATTATACCGTATGATGTCGAATAGCTCCGCGGTGCAACGCAATAAGCGTAAGCTCCTGGCCAGTGTCGCCCTGCCCATACTTCGGTACGGCTGGCCGGCATGGATCACCGCCTTGAGTACCAATGAGCTACCTGAGTAAGCTAAAGACCACCAGAGCCGCATCCATGGTTAAGTGGCAAAGGTAATGGAACAACTCCACCAAAGGTCGGTGGACCCACCGACTAAGCCCGGAATTAACCGGTTTGGTCGGTAGGCGACACGGTGAAGTGAACTTCAACTCAACGCAGATATTGATAGGCCACGGCTGTTTTAGACAATATCGACACAAATATGGGCAGGCACAGTCCTCCGCATGCTCTGAGTGCGCGGGAGTTGAGGAAACCGTGGAATATGTGTTCTTCGCATGTCCTCGCTTTGACGGCGCAAGATCCGGCATGATTGTGTTAAGCGGTCACGACATGACTCCGGATAATTTGGTCTAGAGGATGTGCCAAGGCCAGGACATCTGGGACGCAGTATGCGTAGCAGCCTCCCAGATCGTCCTTGATCTCCAACAAAAATGGCGAAACGACCAAAGGCAGGTCGCAAGGACAACCTAACCTAACACTGCTCAGGGCTTAAGGCACGGGTGGGTTTTTAGTGGGTCGAGGAGTTGGCACCCTCATCCCCACACTCTGAGTTCTTCAGGTGTCTAGTTGCAGATTTTCCATTCCAAAACAAGCGGAATGTGTTCATCGCTGTCCGTGACAATCATCGGTTGCTTTTTACGACTTCCACCGAATTCAGGTATGATCGTGGTGTAAGAATTTATTCACTTTAGTCAATGAATTTCACTAATACGTATCGGCGATCGTCTTATTCACATTTTGCAACAACGGAACTAGATGTCGATTATTGTGCGGATGATGACAAAATTATCTTTCGAACACTTTCAAAATCTTTTTCCACCAGTTCATAATGTAATATTCGTTTGAACGTCCGACGAATGGCTAATTATTAAACAACAATAAATATTTGGAACCTAAACCGTTAGTTCAAGATGTATGGTGCCTTAGGAAAAGTTTTTGTACATTCATTTATAATGATTTATATGCAAGTGTAATTAGGGTGGTCAGAATATCAACAATTTTGCCTTTATAAGTTGCACATCGCAATCTTCTACAAAATTGTTAAGTATTAATAGTTTCTTTAAATCCTAGAAAGTGTGAGCTTTTTAGTGGAATATCTTTAATTACTTTAATCTTTAATTATCTTTAAATACAAATTTTTCTTCTCATTTTTAGTTGCTTTAACTTTTTTAGCTTTAATTTAAAAAGTTTATGGTTGGCCTCTTGAGATTTATCTAGTTAATGATAATATTTTTTCCACTACAAAAAATATTGCATCCATATTGCAGATGGGAAAAATGCACTCATCGTATTTAAGAGTTTTTTAGAATTAACAACACCTGTTTGAATTATGTTTTGAAAGTACACATCAAAGTGTTGTGGTACACAGAAAAAAATAATTAATTTTAAGAAGCGCGTAAAATTTTCCCTCGTGTAATTCCAAACCAAAGGAGGCGTAAACAACGCAAGTGGTAGTAGTCTTTGCTGAGCCATACAACAATGTTTTCAATCTTTCATACAGGCTTGATTCAGGCGTTATCTGGCTTAAAGTTACATAAAATATCCCAATATTTTCTGCCAAATCTAGCATTCCCTTTATGTGCATTAGATAACGCAGAAAATTAAATGTTTCTTTTTATCTGTGTAGGCATAAAAAAATCAAAATGTCACATGGGACAGCAATGCTTCAACCAGCAGTATAGGATCCAAACGGCAACCGAAAAGTTACTTGCTGTAAAAAAAATCATTTCGGTTTTTGCCAAACAGCCGCGACCCATCCAAATCCGTTCGGGTGAAACATGTTTCTCACAAATGAACAGCAATCGCTACAAAGAATACATGCGAAGCCACGCTACTGTACTTGGCGACTCACGAACTAAATGATTTACCAAGCGGAGAAAAGGAATTGCACCGTTAAAAAAACAATCTCAAATCATTTCACCGTCGCGCGTGCGAAGAAAAGCAAAGCGAACATCCCCGGGTACAACAAATAAATTAACATTGACAACTCTATTGGACTTACGCCATCAACAGATCTCGGTATTTGTAGCGTTGTTGACGAACGATCGATAACGTTATTTTACATTGAAATATGATGTATATATGGTGTGATGTTGAACACTTATATGCAGTGTTACTATTCCGGCTTTAAATAACAAAACAAAACAACTCACCCAGGCCGAACGTGCGGGTTGATAACAGCTTCAAAACACAACAAAAGAAGGGAACGTCCGCTTGCTAACAGCTCTGCACTAATACTAACGTGCCCTGGCTGAAATCCAATATAACCTCATTTTTTTCCCGTCTACAGAGCCGTCACTGCCGATGAGAGCCGACGGTTTCCGAATATGCACGAGTTGATTTTTCTTTTTCAATTTAAAAAGTTAGCTTAAACTTTTAGACAAGTTAATGTTGGAAATTCGGAGCTCTCATTTAATGTGTTAAAGGGTGTGGAATATATAATTACAATCAATTTGTATGACTACGGCAACACATGAGTGCATTCTGACACGGGACTCCTTATCTAAGTTGGTCGCGATCAAATGATAACTTTGAATATCTCAAATAACCCCAAATAGGAACATTTTTTTTTTCTTTAAAAGCGTACATTCTTTATGGACGCAAAAGCAAGTGTACTTCTCCTACCCCCTGCCACTGCCGTGATGCGTCACCTCGGGCGTTAGCGTGACCGGGGTGAAACAAGTTTTGTTGCATGGATGTATCGAAGGAAGTTGGATGATACGTGTGAGCAGCGAGAAACTGTTCAATTAATAAATTGATTATTCGGAGCTGTTGGTATGGAAACGTTCTGTTATAATTAATGAATAGTTGATATATGTGATGATAAATGCTCATGCTATTTAAAACGATCCATTATCTGTGTTTATTTTGAACAATATTTGCTTACAATGAAGCATGTTTAATTCGGAATACAGGATAAGAGAGAATTATCCGAAACCAATGAAAGATTTAAAATATGAAAATTAAGAACATCATTGACGTTTCAAAATTAAACCATAATTTTTGGATGACCCGCTTTTCAAAACTAAATACTTTCATGTGCTCCAACAAAACTATTCAACTATTCGAACGGCAGAAAATATGCAATCTCTTTTAAACACGCCCCACAGCTATCAGTCGCATCGATCGTAGCAGGCTGCCACAGTGATGCGAAGCAGACGCAATACAAATGAATTGATGGTATGCTATGAAATACAACATCGCGTCGGTGTAGGAGAAATGACAAAAATCTAAAAGTTTTAGAGTTATAGCCGATTTGCCAAGTTGGCTCGCTAGTCCCCAGATTAATCCACACCCTTTCAATTCTGGGCACAATGGCGCAAACTGGAGGGGCGGCTAACCACCCCCCCCCCCCCTCCATGTTGAGTTTTAAAGGGGATTTTTATAAAACTGTTCATCAATTTCTAGAAACCCCACCGCGAAGCAAATCTTGACTGCGTTCTACTAATGTAGCATCATTTACGGGTGCTTCAACTTGCTAGCACTCAAAACGATATTCTGATGTGCATGCTCATTGTTTTATGTCCAGGGTTACCCAACTTGTCATAGATAACAAATCGAACAAAGAGAACTTACCCGCACAGTGTAAGTTGGTAGATAACAGTAGTCACACAAAGGACTTGAACTTCCAACTGGTAACAACGCTAAACAAACACTAATACTAACATGACTGCTGAAACTCAAAATACACCCCACGTCCACGACGAAGGGAACCGATGTTGACCGACTATTCACGAGTGAATCGCTAAATGCAATAATGGCAATTTAGAAATTTAGTTACAATTTAAATTACAATACGGTAATTAAGCTGGTTAAGAAAATCTGGGGATCTATGTTAAAATTCTACATTGGACTGTTGTCAATAGTCATCCGTTTTCAGATTCAAAGCGTTTGTAAATTCATAAATAAAATTAATATTATCACGTAATAGGCTGCTCTGACAAGATTCTACTGAGGACGAAATTATCTCGACCTCCCTTGTCGCAAAGACCCATTGAACAGATATAAAAAGAATGTTAAAGTTCCGGTGCGAATAACAAAACTCCTTTGTTCATTTTGAATAAATTAGATCATTCGACTGTTCGTCCCTAGAATCCGTTTCAACAACGATACTTCAAAACCCAACGATTGCCTGACAATTTGTCAACACTGCATACAGCAATTATCCTCCTCTTCGGACGCCCCCCAGTTTGGAAACCAAATTTCGTCAATCCCATGCCTACAAAATTGTCCATATAACGTGAAAATATGTTTCATCCGGGGGACAGCGGACAATACTTAGCACAATTTGATTTCTCTTTCGTGCATGCTCCACAGCCATCATCGTATCAAATACAGCGCTCTGATCGCAGCATGCTGCTCTCCGTCGTGAGGCAACACAGCGACGACCGGTCGAACATCGAGCTACGTGAAACTGCGGAGGAAACAGAAGGCAGATGTTGGCTGACGTCGGGGGAATAAAAATCGATTTACGGTACTGTACTTGTACTGTGTAGGAAACAAAATGGCGACGGGTAGCGTTGTTGACCTGGGCCATAGATTGAAAACGAGGTACAGGATAGGATTACGGAAGATTTGGTGACGAAGGTAGCGAAACATAAGGACCTTTTTCACTTCACCCAAGACCATCCAATCATCTCTTTTATGCCTTTTTCGTTAAAATGGGATCGTTCACAGTAGAAGTTGTTTTCCCGGAGAGAATGTAATATGCAATAAAAATAATTATCTATTATTTTTGTATGCTACAAAAATATATTGTTTATTATCCAGTTTTTCTAGTCCTTGAATTTATTTCAAAACCAAAACCAAATTCGAAATAAAAAAAAAACCCTTTCTTCGAAAGGACCATCCAAAACTAACGTCCATTATTTTGAGTGACCGTGGAGATTCCCAACCACGCAATATTGTATGACTGAGCAATCAAATACGTGCATCTCTGCGGATCATAAATTAGCATTACTGAACCAGCCGTTATGAGGCTCCATAAAAATGCCAAACATTATGAAAATGTCTTTTCGCCACTCGATTAACATTTTATCTTAGTCTTAGATTCTAGGAACACCCCTTTCCCCTTTCAGAGTAGAACCATTATCAAAACTCCGAAATTCACTCCATCAATCAGTGACTCTTATCGCAATAAGCAGTACTTGTACAGGTTTTCAAATCTATCCTCTCCCTTTCAGCTGCCGCGTGCACAACCCAGCTCGCAGGCAAGCGAAAGGCAGAGGAAGCCTCAAATCAAGCAAAGATCAGCGCCCCAGCGTTCGTATGAAGGCAAAAGGAGGACAGGAAACTCTTCCCATTCTTGCTGTCGTGAGTGGAAAGTGTAATTAAACAACAATCACCATGTTCAGTAGTGGAAAGTTTTTTTTGTGGCATCATTTATGGATCGTGTTAAAATGTTAAATGTTAAACGCGGTTCAAATATAACAACCAATAAAACGTTCAACAAATGTCATATAACAAAACGACAACTTACCTAGTAGGCCAAGCAAGAAGTAACCAAGCAACACAGATGCAGAGCAAATTGAACGTCTGCCTGCTAGCAACACTGCACTAATACTAGCACACCGAGTTGGTGCAGTGACTTGCGGAGCACGTTGAAATAGCTACATCATCTTCGGTGTTGTTTTGTACAGCCGAACAATTCACGAAGTGTGCCGAGCCATGACAAAGTATTTTGTAAGTTTGTCAAATTGAGGATTTCTAATGATCTGGCTCCTTAATTTTCACTAACAATCTAATATGCAAAAACCGAAAAATGTAAATGGTGTTGTGCATTTTGAACTCATATAATATTGAAATTAAACATACATATTTTAAAAAAAATCACAAACTTAAAACAGCATCAAACTATTTCAAATTTCCTAAATAACCCATTAGTCTATCCTATATGGAAGATTTGATTGACAACCAACTGCTAACGAGCGTTCATACAGTCGTATTTAATCCTCCATACAAACAGACTGCTGACGTATTCATTACAGACGGTTGTAAATATCATGAAGAGTAGCTCCTCATCGCCATGAAAACCGGTTTGCAGCAGCAGATTTTGCTCAAAACGAACAGTATAGAAATTCCGACTTTATTCCATCATAGCTATTACTTTTTTAAATATGTTTGAAAATCACAATTTCTACCAACCAATAGGACCGACCACGACAACCGTCACGATTTTTTTTTTAACAAACATGGGCATGCACTACGCTGGCCATACTAATCACATTTCATGTCGCATACTCATGACACCGCTCCTGGACGACCCCCGGTCCACAATTTCCCAACGGTGTGCACTTCGGCAGAAATTTTGTTCACTCCGAGAAAGCGAACAGCATAAAATTTCAACTTCATAATATCGTGTTCTCCTTTTACGTCCCATCGGTGAGTGTGCTGCAAATCAGACCTGTATTCGATCGCTGAGCATGAGACTGAGGAGGGTGAAAAACGTGTTGAACGAACGCCAAGTGTTTCAGTACATATAGCAGGCGGTGTGCAAAAACAGCGCGTAGCAGAAACTGAAGTACAGCTATGGCTGGAAAATCGATTTCCTGCCAAGAGTGATCCAAAATGGCGTCGCTGGCGTTTGGGCTGAACGTTTCGTTGTCATGTTACAATTATATTTATATGATTCAGAAAATAAATCTGAATACTATTGTACCAAATATCGTTAATTATAAAACAAACTACAAACTGTCTGTTCATTGAGATATTATACATAAAAAATAAGCGATATTTGTATGTCGTGGGCAGGCTGAGCATTATTTAGTTATGTGGTTGTTTTATGATTTTCTATAGATAATTATTTTCACATAGGGGCTATAAACCACTTAGACTTTTCTGGGGGGAGAGGAGGGGGTTTTACCAAAGTTTATGCTCCATACAAAATTTCAAAAAAAAATGTATGGAGAAAAGTTTACGAGGGGGGAAGAGTGTGTGTGGGGGGGGGGGTATTTCTGAGATTTAAAAAAAACTAGTCTACGTGGTTTATGAACAGGCCCATATCAAAACTCATCAGTTTAAACAAGATTGTTTAAGAGTTATAATGAGTTATTGCAATTATCTACAATTACCCTCCCAGCTTTAATCAAGAATCGTGCTATTTGCTGCCAAGGCCACGGCCAAAGATAAAGGCTAGCAGACTTATAATGGAAAAACAGCTGGGTTATAATGGAAAAACAGCTGCACCAGCTCCAACCGAGGAATCACCGGAGTTACTGAAGGTGGTCAATGGGAAACTCTTTCCACGTCATGACCCGAGTCCTTGGCCTTCCATAGCCGTAGAATTGTCCCATGACCAGCGTTCCAGTATCCCAGACCATAACGCTGTCATGGCGGCCGGAAGGATGGTCGTGAGCGACACGTGCGGTAGTGCTATGCGGATGGGTCAGGACTCATCCGGGCCATGGCTAGGATGCGGGAAACCCTTCCTAATGTGTTGGAGGTGTCTGAGCAATTGGACGCGATTGTTAACTTTACGTTATCGCGTAACAACATTGCAAAGGACCTCAAACTGAGCCTCCTTAGGCTACGCATGACAGTGCAGGCTGCATGCAAGGAGAGGGAAGAGCTGGAGGCCAATCTCCTAGCTGAGCGAAGTGCCAAAGAGCACGGCTATCAGCCACCGAAAGGGCGAGGGATATAGCCTCGAAGCAGACCCAGACGGAAGTATCCGTCTCGGTCGGAGAGTCCCCGCGTGACAGGGAAAGCCACTGGAATAAGGTCCGAAAAAAGGGGAATAGGCCAAAAAAAGAAAAGGACAATTGACAGGTGACCCGCAAGCGTAACCGCGGAGAGGCCCTCATCGTCAAGACCAAGGCGTCAAAGTACTCGGAGATCTTGAAAGCGATGCGCGGGGCCGTAAAATTGGCAGGCCTATGCGCCGATGTGCGGAGAATACGTCGTACCCGCAACGGCGAGATGCTCCTGGAGCTAAAAAAGGCGACAACGCTAAAGTGCCCGGCGTACAGAGACCTGGCAAGACAAGCCTTAGGTGATGGCGAGCAGGTACGCGCCCTCGTCACGCAGGTGACGATCCAGTGTAAAAACCTGGATGAAATCACCGAGGCTGACGAGATCTCCACTGCACTTAAGGAACAGTGCGAGGTCTGAGGAAGGGTTCACTCGGGACCCAGATGACAACCATGAGGGTAGCGGCAGTCGACGCGGACGTGGCGTTGAAAGTAGCGAAGGTGAAGGTAAGATGGTCCATATGCCCACTAAGCCTACACCAGCCGCCGACATGTCCTGGGAGTGCAAAGGCCCAGATAGGAGCAACATGTGCAGAAGGTGTGATAGCACTAGCCACAAGGGGCGGGATTGCAAAGGTCCCCCCAAATGCTTGATGTGCCGGACGATAAGCACGTCATGGAGGGGGGGGGGGGGAGGTGCAAGTGCCCGGCCGCTAAGGGTATACCAACGAGTCTATCGTAATGCAGGTAACGCAACTAATCCTGAACCATTGTGAGGCCGCCCAGCAACTGTTGTGTCAGACAATTAGCGAGTCGGCATCGGATATTACCATAATTTCCGACCCATACCGCATCCCAGCCGGCAACGGAAGCTCGTTTGCGGACAGGTCCAATATGGCGGCATTATGGAGGACGGGCAAGTACCCGGTTCAGGAGGTTGTGTCTACCAGAAACAAAGACTTCGCGGTTGTAAAAGTGAATGGAGTGCTCTTCTGCAGCTGCTACGCACTACCACGATGGTCGATCGAACAGTTTTCTAATATGCTCGATCGGATGACAACGGAGGTAACTGGCCTGAACCCGTTAGTAATAGCGGGGAACTTGGGGGGAAACGCTTGGACGCTCGAGTGGGGGAGCCACCTTACGAATCCCAGGGGCCAGATTCTTTTAGAGGCCTTTGTTAGGCTCAATGGGGACCTAGCACTCACGTTGGCTAGGTCCAACCAAGAGTACCTACCATAGAAACGGAGCGGAATCGATCATCGATATAACATTTAGCAGCCCTAGGCTGCTTAGCAATTAGAGGGTGGATGATGGCTACACCCATGGCGATCACTTGGTGGTTCGTTATTGCGTCGTTCACAATACAAGGCAGCGTGCGGAGGGAGGAGCATCCACTCCATTTACCCGCAGATGAAGGACGTCCTACTTTGATGTAGAGACTTTTGAAGAGGCGCTTGCGAGGAACGAAACGTACGCAAAACCCAGGAACCTTGCGGCGGACACTAACAGGAGCGTGCAATGCGACCATGCCGTGGGAAGTCAAACCGAAGAATGGAAGATTGTATTGGTAAACGGAGTCGATCGCCGGAGGGTGCAAAGAGCGCGGTCAGACGCCGACAGAATCGAGCGTAGAGGGTCGCTACTCGCCACGAAGGCCGCACTAAAGAGGGAGATAAAAGCCAGCAAGCGAGCCTGCTTCGAGGGTCTGTGTCAGAAGGACAATACGAATCCGTGGGGTGACGCCTACCGGGTAGTAATTGCCAAAACCAGAGGATCGGCGGCTCATGAGAGCTGCTGCAGGTGATCGTTGGGGGACTCTTTCCGAGCCACGACCCGAGTCCATGCCCCCCCGCCGCCGTAGATTTGTCCCATGACCAGCGTTCCAGTATCCCAGACCTTAACGCTGTCATAGCGACGGAAGGGTGGACGGCTCAGCCGAACACCCGTGACCACGTGGGCATTGATAACGGCACAACGGGGGCCGGCGACGAGGCGACGATGACGAATGATGAACTCATTGCGATAGCAAAGTCGCTAAAGGTGAACAAAGCGCCAGGACCTGATGGTATCCCGAACCTGGCTATCAAGACGGCTATCTTACTCGATCCCGAAATGTTCAGGGTGGTGATGCAAAAGTATCTGGACGAAGGCGTCTTCCCGGACGCCTTGAAAATTCAGAACCTTGTGTTGCTACCAAAGACAGGGAAGTCACCAGGAGATCCATCGGCATATAGACCTATATGTCTGTTGGATACAGCGGGTAAGGTGCTCGAGAGGGTAATCCTCAACAGACTGACAACGTACACGGAGGGTACAGGCGGTCTGTCTAATAATCAGTTTGGCTTCCGCAAAGGGAAGTCGACAGTGGATGCCATCCTGTCCGTCACCAAGACGGCTGAGGTGGCAATCCAGCGCAAGAGGCGAGGAGTACGCTACTGTGCAGTGGTCACCCTTGACGTGAGAAACGCATTCAATAGCGCCAGTTGGGTGGCTATCGCCGACTCGCTCCAGCGCCTACAGGTTCCTGGGTACCTGTACAAGATTCTCGGAAGTTACTTCCAGAATCGCGTACTGGTATACAATACAGAGGCAGGCCAGAAACGTGTACAGATCACCGCAGGCGTCCCACAAGGTTCGATCCTGGGTCCGGTGCTATTGAACACGATGTACGACGAGGTACTGCGGCCAAGCATGGGAAAACTCATTCACTCGCTTGAGCACCACCGATTTAAAATAGCAAACCCTCGGGTGCTAACACAATAATGAACGAGTGTGATGTTTCCTATCACACGATTCTACACGAATCCTCGAAAACGAACATTGTAGAAAGAATAAACCAGGAAAACAGAATCATGCGAAACAAATTTTCAGCTAGACGTTATATTGAATGAAAGCGTTGCCACTGAACGTAAGCGATTTGAATACACCGAATGAGATTATTTAGACTCAGAGAATGCAATCAGCTGGAAGGATCAGAGCAGAGATACGGTTTAAAAAGATGCTTTATGTTTTTATGTTGCATTAGATTGCTTAACATCATATTAGATCATTATTTGAAATGTTAAATGATGTTTAAAGTATAATTTGAAGAAATGAGTGTGATTCAATAATTCTCGCTCAGCTGAATCCAACTGAATGCAATTGTTAATGATTCAGCGGCTAAAAAATAGGCAATGAGAAACCGTCCACACTACTACCGTCCGATTCATTCTCTGTACGATCAGCTGCCAGTTTTGCTCAATTCTGTTTTATACGAATAGAATGAAAGCAGAATAGTAATGAACAGAATTGGAATAATTTAAACGTGGTAACGCTCACTTCTGAATGCTTATGCATGTGAGTGAAAATGAGCGCTAAGTGAACCGATTTTTTCCATGCTTGACTGTGGCTTGAGTTCCCGAGCGGGGTAAAGATTGTCGGGTTCGCAGACGACATCACCCTAGAGATATGTGGTGAATCCATCGAAGAGGTCGAGTTAACGGCCTCACACTCCATTGGCATTGTGGAGAGATGGATGAGCTCCAGGCAATTGGAGCTAGCCCACCATAAGTCTGAGGTCACGGTGGTGAATAATAGGAAATCGGAGCAACATGCGACGATCAGTGCAGGTAACTGCACAGTAGAATCTTAAAGGTTCTTGAGGTATCTTGGGGTCATGATCGACGATAAGCTGTCCTTTGTCAGTCACGTCGATTACGCTTGCAAGAAAGCCTCAATGGCTATATCGGCATTATCCCGCATGATGTCGAATAGCTCGGCGGTGCAAGGGAGTAAGCGTAAACTCCTGACCAGCGTCGCCCTGTCCATACTTAGGTACGGCGGGTCGGCATGGATCACCGCCTTGAGTACCAAGAGCTACGCAAGTAAGCTAGAGAGTACGCACAGGCTTATGTGCCTAATAGTGGTTAGTGCTTACCGAACTGTATCACGCGACGCGGTCTGCGTCCTAGCGGGGATCATGCCAACAGGCATGGCCATAAAAGAGGACGTAGAGTGTTTCGAACAACGTGGAACAAGAGGTATTCGGAAGACCACTAGAGCCGTATCCATGGTTAAGTGGCAAAGGGAATGGAATAACTCCACCAAAGGTTGGTGGACCCACCGACTAAGCCCGGAATTAACCGGGTGGGTCGGTAGGCGACACGGGGAGGTGAACTTCCATTTAACGCAGATATTGTCTGGCCACGGCTGTTTAAAACAATACCTTCATAAATATGGGCATGCACAGTCCTCCGCATGCAGTGAGTGCGCGGGAATTGAGGAAACTGCGGAACATGTGTTCTTCGCATGTCCTGTCTTCGACGGCGCGAGATCAGCCAAGTTTGCCGTCTCCAAAAAAAATGGCGAAACGACCAAAGGCAGGTCGCAGGGATCACCTAACTACTAAAGCCCTAAGTAGTTAGACATAGTGGGTGCTGAATAAGCACAAGAGCCCCCTCCCCGAAGTAATATCGAAAGGTGGTTCCGGGGAGGGCCAGGGCTTAAGGCACGGGTGGGTTTTTAGTGGGTCGAGGAGTTGGCACCCTCATCCCCACACCCTGAGTTCTTCAGGTGTCTGGTTGCAGATTTTCCATCCCGTCCAAAAAAAAAAGATGGTATACCGGAGGTGTGACGAAGAAAACCCAGGAGAAAGCGAATCCGTTCGTTAAAGGCGGCCTAGCGAGTTCCCCACCGCGTAAAACGGTGGGATCTGGTGTGAGCGACACATGCGGTAGTGTTACGACATCGGGTGCAGGTGTCACCAAGCTAGGCGTGGCCATGGATGGGCCAGGACACATCCGGGCCATGGATTGGATGGGAAACCCTTCCTAAAGCGTTGGAGGTGTCTGAGCAATTGGACGCAATTGTTGACTTTACGTCATCGCGTAACAACATTGCGAAGGACCTCAAACTAAGCCTCCTTAGGCTACGCATGACAGTGCAGGCTGCATGCAAGGAGAGGGAAGAGCTGGAGGCCAAGCTCCTAGCTGAGCAAAATGCCAACGAGTTGGCGCGGCCAGCAGCCACCGAAAGGACGAAGGATATAGCCTCGAAGCAGACCCAGATGGAAGTATCCGTCTTGGTCGGAGAGTCCACCCCATCCACCATGTGTGGGCCAGGCACTCCCCGGGCAAAACGGCACCTGCGCTTCTAAGAAGCGTATCGTGTCGGAAGCCCCAGCAGGGAAGCGAACCTACGCGAACGTGGCGGTGGGGTCAGAGGGTATAGCACAGAAGCAGAGCTAGTGCTCGGAGGGGGACGAGTGATGACCCCAGGCGTGGCAGGGAAAGACACTGGAATGAAGGAGAATAGGACAAAAAAAGAAAAGGACAAGCGGCAGGTGGTCCGCCAGCGTAACCGCGGGAAGGCCCTCATCATCAAGATTGAGGCGTCAAAATACTCGGAGGTATTGAAAGCGATGCGCGGGGACGCAAAATTGGCAGGTCTAGGCGCAGATGTGCGGAGTATACGCCGTACCCGCACCGGCGAGATGCTCCTGGAGCTAAAAAAAGTGACAGCGCTGAAGGGTCCGGCGTACATAGGGGGCTGGTTTGCGGTCCAATATGGCGGCATTATGGAGGACGGGCAAGTACCCGGTTCAGGAGGTTGTATCTACCAGAAACGAAGGCTTCGCGGTTGTAAAAGTGAATGGAGTGCTCTTCTGCAGCTGCTACGCACTACCACGATGGTCGATCGAACAGTTTTCTAATATGCTCGATCGGATGACAACGGAGCTAACTGGCCTGAACCCGTTAGTAATAGCGGGGAACTTGGGGGGAAACGCTTGGACGCTCGAGTGGGGGAGCCACCTTACGAATCCCAGGGGCCAGATTCTTTTAGAGGCCTTTGTTAGGCTCAATGGGGACCTAGCAAACGTGGGTAACAAGACGGGACAAGACAAGAGTACCTACCATAGAAACGGAGCTGAATCGATCATCGATATAACATTTAGCAGCCCTGGGCTGCTTAGCAATTGGAGGGTGGATGATGGCTACACCCATGGCGACCACTTGACGGTTCGTTATTGCATCGTCACAATACAAGGCATCGTGCGGAAGGAGGAGCATCCACTCCATTCGCCCGCAGATGAAGGACGTGCTACTTTGATGTAGAGACTTTTAAAGAGGCGCGTGAGAGGGTGCGAAACGTACGCGAAACCCAGGAACCTTGAGGCGGATACTTACAGGAGCGTGCGATGCGACCATGCCGAGGGAAGTCAAACCGAAGAATGGAAGATTGCCGGTGTATTGCTAAACGGAGTCGATCGCCGACCTCCGAAGAACATGCCTCCACGCAAGTCGGAGGGTGCAAAGAGCGCGGTTAGACGCCGAGAGAATCGAGCGTAGAGGGTCGCTACTCGCCACGAAGGCCGCACTGACGAGGGAGATAAAGGCAAGCAAGCGAGCCTGCTTCGAGGGTCTGTGTCAGAAGGACAATACGAATCCGTGGGGTGACGCCTATCGGGTAGTAATTGCCAAAACCTGAGGATCGGCGGCTCCAACTGAGCGTTCACCATAGCTGCTGCAGGTGATTGTTGGGGGATTCTTTCCGAACCACGACCCAAGTCCATGGCCCCCCGCCACCGTAGATTTGTTCCATGATCAGTGTTCCAGTTTCCCAGACGTTAACGCTGTCATAGCGACGGAAGGATGGACGGCCAAGCCGAACACCCGAGACCACGTGGGCTTTGACAACGGTGCTATGGAAAACGATGTAGGTACTACCATAGACTATCTCTAAGACCAGTAGGTCCCATACAAAAACGATTTTTTTCTTGGCTCGGTCAGTACTAGCACATCGGTCCCAAGCTCGGTCCCAAGCTTAATAATGCGCCCCTAATAATGAACACACATGAACACACTCTCAAATATTCTGTCAAAATAACACAGCAAATCAAAACAAAGGCGCAAATATGTATAACAAGGTGCTGGCTTCAAGGTGTAATTCGGACCAAGGGGTTCTACAACAGTGATCCAATTTCAAATCGCTAGTTGCACATTGATTGTTGGTACTACGGCTTGAGTTCCCGGACGGGGTAAAGGTTGTCGGGTTTGTAGACGACATCACCCCAGAGGTATATGGTGAATCCACTAAAGAGGTGGAGCTAACAGCCTCGCACTCCATTTGCACTGTGGAGAGATGGCTGAGTTCCAGGAAACTGGAGTTAGCCCTCCATAAGAATGAGATAACGGTTGTTAACAACCGAAAATCGGAGGAACACGCGACAATTAGTGCAGATAACTGCACAAATGAATCGAAGAGGTCTTTACGCCTTCAAGAAAGCTTCTATGGCTGTATCGACACTATCCCGCATGATATCGATTAGCTCAGTTTATAATAAGGTACGGTGGGCCGGCATGGGCCAGCGGCCTGAGCAAGCTCAAAAGCACTTTCAGGCTAATGAGCACAAGCGAGTGCTTTACGCACAATAAGCCCCTTCCCGAAGTAATACCGAAAGGTTGTTCCGAGGAGGGGGGGGGAACCAAGGCTAGAAGCTCGGGTGGGTTTTTTAGTGGGTCGAGGAGTTGGCACCCTCATCCCCACACCATGAGTGCTTCAGGAATCTGGATGCATATTTTCCACCCCGTTAAAAAAAAGATGGTACACCGAACTTGACTAAAGACGGCTATTGTGCATTGTTCTATCGACTGTTGTTAGTATTGTTCAGGGTTGCAGTGCAAGGATGCTTGGACGAGAGCGTCTTCCAGGACGCCTGAAAACGCCATATGCTAGTATTGCTGCCGAAACAGGGGAGCCACCGGGTGATCCATCGGCATACCGTTCGATATGCTTATTAGATTCGACGGGTAAGGTACAGGAGAGGTCAACAGATTGTCGAAGTACTAGACGGGTCAGGAACGTGTTCTAGTCATCACAGGAGTACTACAAAGTTCAATCCTTTGTCCGATGCTCTGGAACACGATGTATGACGAAGTGTTGAGGCTGAAGTTCCCTAACGAGGTAAAGGTGGTCAACATCGCGGACGCCATCACCCTAGAAGTCTATGGAGAGTCCATAAAAGAGGTGGAGTTAACGGCCACACACTCCGTCGAGGGATGGATGTGCTCTAGGAAACTGGAGCTAGCCCATCACAAAACGAAGATTACTGTGGTCAATAACAGGAAGTCGAAGCAAAGGGCGACGACTAACACAGGTAACTGCGCCACCACCTCAAAGCGGTCTCTGAGGTACTTGGGAGTTATGATCGACAAGCTGTCCTTTATCAGCCACGTCGACCACGCTGCATGAAAGCCTTTATGGCAAAATCGGCATTATCCCGCATGATGTCGAAAAGCTCAGTGATACAAGGAAACAAACGAAAGCCTCTGGCCGCATTTATTGAATGACGAGCGATTCGAACCATTTTGCCTGGAGATTGGCATTAAGGACGTCGGTCGCCATGTCTGGGAAGCCACAATTGAGTTTGTCAAACATTCCAGCTTATTCCGTTACAACAGAACACGCCCCACCCGATGTCTTCCCTGCGAAGCGCAACGTGGATATGATCATGGACAACGAGATGGACCTGACGCTCAACGCCAAAGACTGCCAGGAGAGCAGCTATTTCACGTCCCCCAGGAAGGAGGTAAGCCGTGACGTGAAGCTCCCGAAGATGGTCGTCTTACGGCTGACAATCAGTGAGAAAGGGATTGTAATGCCGCTCTCTTTTTCTTCGGTTGCGGAAGACGGTTCCTGGCGAAAACAAAAAAGGAACTGATCAATAAGGTGGCCAGAGAGTTGAGCCCATATGCCAACATCTTCATATGAATATGCCAACATCTTTCTTTTCGGATATGGCCAAAGTACCGGCCAACTACCGTAAGGCCACCCAACGCGGAGTGAATGCATTTTCATAAAATTATGAATTAAAACAGGAATCAATGACTTTTTTGTGTTGATGTCTTTTACCGTTTATTTTTCAGCCATTCGAAAATTGTCTCTCTTTTTAAAGCTTAAAAAGCTGAAAGTTGGCTTATTCAGCTATAAATCAACTCAAACTGTTTGTTGAGTTGGTCTCGTCATCCATTATAACCAGGACGTTGCGCTCCACTGGAAAAATATTTGTCACCAGCTCCTTCAGCCGCTCCTTCTGGGTGAAAGCCCGCTTCTCAGTCACGGGCAGCCTCGACTGACGCTTCCGCATAACAATGTCCATCTTGCACAGGTACTTCTTCAACTTTTGGTGGGTCCACCTCTCGGCGATAATCGCGGAATGATGAGGCCACCTAGCCCTCCGTCTTCCTCTTCAGTTTCTACTACACTTTACGGTTGCGCAGCACTGTCGGATCGCCAGAACCAGGCTTCCGTTCGACGCCTTTCTCTTCAGAAGGAAGAGGAACGGCTATAACAGGCGCACACGAAGGGGCTCACGATGCCCAATGTCTTGGAGCTTGCATTACAAACAAACCATCAAGCGTAAGAGCTTGATGGTTGTTTTTTCAAGGTTCAATGTGTTACTCACTAGTCTGAATGTTGACACATATCGATCCCAGGCCTGAAAGTTCACCACATCGATGAATTGAAAAAAAAAAAAGGTTCGATGCCGTAGTCAATAAATTTATCTACGCATAGTTGAAACCATGCTCCTGTATTTCTGGAACCTATTGATGGAGGAGCCTAACTCCACGTCCACCGGACAACGGTCAGAGATGAGCTCCTCGTGAACGAAAGGATCGCAGATGTTCACCACATTGGTGATGAAGATGTCGATGATTGATTGAATTCCATCCATCTGGAGTATGGATGCTACCTACAGATCACCATGGTGGATGGTTCCGTTCTGGGTCCTGCATGTGTTACCCAACGCTTGGTGTTTGACGTTCAGGTCACTAGCGATAATGAGTTTTTCCCAACGTCACGTCAGTTTAACGATGTCGTTTTGTATGTCCACAGCTGATCTATCGCCGTTGTTTACTTGCTTTGGGCAGTAAGCCATGATGACCGTGATTAGGCCGATAGTAGTAGATACTTCCACCTATACGACTTCGATGGACGTCAGCTGGAAGCTCGGCAGTAATCGGTAGCAGATATTTCTCCTAAGAGCGTTGTCCACTCCTCCTCCTTGAGAACTGGATCAATCAAATCTCACAAGACAGATATCGGGAAGGTTTGTTTCCAGCTTCAGGTAAGTTTCAGTGATGATGGCGATGTCGACTTTCTTGGAGTAGATGTTCAGAAAGTCGAGAAGTTCATAATTTCTGCAACCTCATGAAGCCAGCGATACTATTAACGATGCAGATAACCTCACGGTCCATGTTTGGAGATTAGGGCTACGGCAGCATAAAGCTCTGCAGATCTGATCTTGCATGTTTTTATAATGTCACGTCAGCTACGATGGTAACTAGCTCATCCACTGAGAATAGTGAGTCATCTTTCACGGTAGGAGAAGTATGATGATTCCAGGTAGATCCTGGTGGATAGGAGGTCATCGGTTGAAGACTTTTTGACATTATCGTTGGTGACATGTAGCAGTTTTGGATACCGTAACCAAGCTTCAGATACTTGGTACATTGGGTGACACCCGAAGAGTCAGCTTGTATCATTCCTAACATACCACAATGAGTTGTAGGGCCTGAATTGATTGCAAATCTAACTGATACATCGAATTTTTCTCAAGGTTTACTAAATCCCGATTCAAATTAAATTTGATCGCATTCAAGTGATCATAACTCAAGAATTAAACAACATACACGGTTGATCAAAACGTCAAACAAAAGGTTTTTTTTCAGCTTTCAAACGATAATAACAAGTTATTACATTTCGCCGTTTCGAACGAACTGTCGCACTTTATTTGTGATTGATTCCATCGTGATCTGCACAGTCGCTGGTGACACTTTACCGGCGAACATTTGTTTTGCATTTGTCACTTCTTTACCGCATCCTCGAAGTTTTAGATTGACAATTGCCCAATATTTTACGATCGCTCTGAACTCAGGGCAATTTGGAGGATAAATCTCTTTGGCGACGAAATCAACATTGTTTCTAGCATACCATTCTAGTACCTTGGCAGCTGGCTAGATCCGTCCAAAACATAACGTTGGTCTTGTGTTGCCTAGTGAAGGGTAGAATCCGCTTTTTCAGAAAAAATCTTTAATGTAAACCTTCGACGTCATTGTGGAAGATGTGATGAAAACTTTGGTTTTAAGGCCACAACTGCAGATTCCTTGCCAACCAAGGAATAATCAAAGGTAATAGGAGACTTCTTGCTAGAAAAAGTCACAACGGTTGTGTAGATGCTTTGTTACGCAATATTTTACCATAGGGCATTGCGCGTTTCGTATTTTTTCGGTTATTTATTCTTTTGATTGTTATTTTTGTATTCTCCCCAGCGCGGAAGTAACGATCTTTGATGAAGTTTTTTTTCAGAAGCAGATAATTTCTCATCTCCATGCGAAGCGCTAGGAGCGGACAGTAATTTTATTGCTAGAACACAAGGACATGAAGAGAAAGTGTATTGATAGGTCCGTAAGGCAACGGCAGGCTTTGAAAATGAAAGATACAAGATTGAAAACGAGCGGAGGGCATTTGAACGGTAGTATCCGATCAGGCACATAACCCTTTGTCATACTACCCTATGCAGGATAGGCAAGGGGGGAAATCCCCTTGACTGTCAAAAGGTTATGCAACCAATCGTGCTCTTATACTACCTATTGCTTGTTTCTAGTTCTAGCGATTTGTCCGTCTCCTAATACTGCCTAGCACGGGTGAGAAGATATCTCCCGCTGTTGGGTTTATTTTTAGCATGCACCGCCTATTTCACACATTTGCTCTTCTCGTCATCTATAACTTATCGGTTGCATAACCTTTTGTCAGTCAAGGGGATTTCCTTCCTTGCCTATCCTGCATAGGGTAGTATGACAAAGGGTTATGTGCCTGATCGGATACTACCGTTCAAATGCCCTCCGCTCGTTTTCAATCTTGTATCTTTCATTTTCAAAGCCTGCCGTTGCCTTACGGACCTATCAATACACTTTTTCTTCATGTCTTTGTGTTCTAGCAATAAAATTACTGTCCGCTCCTAGCGCTTCGCATGGAGATGAGAAATTATCTGCTTCTGGAAAAAAAAGGTTATCTATTGTTCGGCGGCACGAGTTTACTAACGAATCCTGATCCATGCAGAGGTAAACACGATCCCTAAACAGCCAAGGTCACACTAACATTCCTTCCCTATTCCCGCCTGATTGCAAAGACGTGGACGGAATCGTTATTGATTATTAAATAAATTAAATCACTCAAACGTGTACAATGATAATGGTCGGTCACTCCCAGGCCCATTCAGTTGATCGATTGTGCAATTTCATGGATTTTCACTTATTCTGATTCAATTTCACTGATCCCGTTAGATATAATATTTATAAAACGCTCATACTTTATTCTTTATTGTTTACTTGAAGAGAAGATTGCTAGAGTTCAAAAATGAAACTTTGCCATGTGAAACCTTTGTAGTTTATTAGGGTTGAACCTTCGAAAATTCAAAGTGATGATGATCCATATCAACTATTGAAACCTTCACCTTAAAGTGCACTGTGTGTCAATTTAGTGAGCTGAACGTCGTGGATTTTATTCCAGACACGTTCACCACTCCCTACACCCAAAAGTTGAAATGATGACAAAAAATGCAATTGTAGTTTTTTTTCAAAACAGGCCGTTTTGCTTATCAAGCCATGCAAGTGTGTGCAAGCGGTTGGCAGCACACAGATTCCTCGAAATAAATTTATCTCTGTATGCTGTGTACAGTCGAAGCAACCGTTGAGTCTTCGTTTAACCGTCAAACACTTTTCAATATAGGTGAATCAATACCACGGGATGCCACAACGCTATTTACACTGTTGGAATTCCACTGTCAAGAGTTATGTTTTTATTTTCCCTCGTCATCGGACTCCCTCTCCCTCTTCTTCCTCTTCTCCTTCTCTCAAGTTTGCCCTTCTTGATCGCCACGCGTTATTTGAAATAAACGCAGCCATGCAAGTGTGTGCGAGCGACATTTGCTTCATTGCTTTACCGCTGAGTACCTCGACAATCGAAACTATTGTAGTGCTTTTATCAAAAGAGTTCGTCTATGCTTTTATTCCATTCAATTAAACTTGTTAAAATTACTAAAAAAAAGTTGCGATCTATTACGAATCTATTACGAGAAATCATTACGAGAAACATGGCATTACAATTTTGCTTTTTTATGTTGGATGTACTAATACACTTTAAACTTCCACCTACAAGGGCTCGTACAGTTCTCTGCATCTTTCAAAAGTAAGTATTGAACTAACAATTCTTCCTATCCCTATATTTAGAAAATGTCATGTAAAAATAAGTCTTCTTAATGCACCCAAAGAAAGCGAGTTAATCTGGCATTCTCGAAATATGCCCTGCCCAGGTATCCTTCCAGCATTTGTTACCTTCAGAATTCTTGGTTCGCCTTCGTATTTCACGGCTAACGTTGTTGTCTGCCGTTAGCAAGGATCCAGGGTAGACGGATTCATCCACCACTTTGAAAATATTTCCGTCTATCGTAACACTGCTACCTTTTCTTGCTTCACGTTTTAGGTGGGTGTACAGTTCTGCCACCGTTCCAAATCTTCAGCCGGCAATGTCCATAACATCCGCGAAGCAAACAAATTGGCTGGATTATTAAACCCGGCTCGCCACATGACATCTTCTAGGGTGATATTTAAACAGAAGGCAGGAAACACCTTGTCGAAGTCCCTGGTGAAATTCAAACGCACTGGATTGTTCGCCAGAAAGCTTCAGGCAGTTCTAATAATTCTTATGCGTGCCGGGGAAACCGTTCTCGTCCATGATTTTCAAAAGCTCTATGCAGTCAATACTGTCGTACGTCGCCTTGAAATCGATGAACAGCTAGTGCGTAAGGATCTGAAGTTCACATTATTTCTGGAGAATTTGCCGTACAGTAATGATCTGGTCCGTTGTTATTGACCAAGCAGGCCATTGACGAAGCAGATAATTGATAATTTCCCCATTTGACGACGAAAGATGCTATGGGATGGCAATTTGTAAGCGGCATTCAGTATGGTGATCGCTCGGAAGTTCTAACACTGCTAATGGTCACCATTCATGTAGATGAGGCATACGACCCCTTCTTTCCACACCTTCGGTAGCTGTTCTATCTTTAATATTCTGCCTATCAGAAGATGCAGACAAATAGCCAACTTTTCCGGCCCCATCTTGATGAGTTCAACTCCGATACCATCTTGACCAGCTGCCTTATTGTTCTGTTGCTGTTGAATGGAATAACTAACTTCCCTCAGGGTGGGAGCGGGTTCATTACCCTTATCTGCCGTACTGATGTAGTCATTGCTTCCGCTGTCTTGGTCCACACTGTCTACGTTCTCCACGCCATTCAGGTGTTCGTCGAAGTGCCGCCTTCACCATTCAATCACCTCATGTCCGTCCGTCAAGATACTTTCATCTTTATCCCTGCACAGTTTGGCTCGCGGCACAAAGCCTTTGCGGGATGCGTTGAGTTTCTGGTGGAGCTTTCGTGTTTTTTTTTAGAACGGTACAGCTGCATCATCTCTTCATACTCCGCTTCTTTTAGGCGCCGTTTTTTTTAGGAATTCATTTATTTGTACAGGCTCAATCGAATCAACTTTACAGAGCCAAGTTTTCATGTTCATATACATCAGTTATCTTTGAACTAAGGTTAATGGGGATAGAACCGATTACTCGCGGTCGTCTCGAGGTTAATAGGAATACCAATTAAGAATGGGAAAATTAAGGTGGAAATTTTGAGCAAAGCATAAGGCACAATGGTTTTCTTATGTCTAGAACTTCAAATTACAATTTTTTAAGTAAACCTTTTTTAATTTCGCTGAAATTTTACCGAAATCCAATAATTTTTTTACAGATATCTGTAAAATTTCACCGAAATCCGTAAAATCGGATTACCGAACGTTCAGCTGTTGAGAATTCAGTAAAACTTTACAGATTTCTGTAAATAAAATCTAAGTGTGTAAGCAAAGATTTCATGTGAAATGATGTCCCCCGAAACCGAAAAAATTATAATTCGACAAATTTCCAACTTATTCAAACGTTCTCGAAGACGCTTGCATATGCCAGTCTCAGTACACCGAAATTCACATGAATTTTTGGTAGTGTGTAGTATTTTTATTGATAAGACACATAATGCGAACTTTTCTGCTGTGCCTACTTTTTCTACAGTGGAATCAATTTCTTAACGAGCATCAAGCAACCATTGGAAAAGAAGAAGTTTTTGTAGAGTCACGGCCTTCTTCTTTCTTAACATTTAAGGCTTTCACAATTAGCGTATTGCTTGCTCATAGCTTAGTGTTCTGAATGCAAGGTTTATTTATTAATTGAGCGCTTTCGATACCAGTACCATTTTAACATTAGCCTCAATGACGGAGACCCGAATTCAGTTCTTAAATATGGAAGCTTAGCTACAATGCCAGTTTGAGAGAAGTCAAGCTAGTAGGTCTAGTACGGTAATATGCGAAAAACAATATGTTTGAAGTGTTAAAAGAGCAGAAGACATTTACCAAATTGTGTTCATGACGAAATCCAGAAAATTTAAATCTAATCAAAAACTATGCAATATCGATTACAAATTACTCTTTTTTGTACTATTTCCTAATAACGCATAGTTTCTTCTTTTCGATATTGAAAGTATCAAATGTTGGAAATCTCCCGCTGAAATATCTAAATTATGATTTTAAAATGACAGAAGACCCTAACTGTACTGATTTATTTTCTTGTTTTAAAATTATTCCTTAAATGCACCGTGATTAACTTCAACAAGCAAATCTTAGAGAAATTATATTATTTTGCTGTTATGATCCGTGATCTCAGAAATATAATTGTTGTAGTTTTCATATTTATCGTTTTTTCGTTTATGCATTCATTTAAAAAAACTATTAAACTTGATCAAACAGTGCAAATGTTGTTTTGCCATTATTTCGTAGCAACAGTAGTGTGTAAGCAAATGTTAGATAATTAAATTCTCTTGAGAATGCTAGCAGTACATAATGAACGTTAAGCCTGTAATGTAATAATGTAATTCGTTAAATGTTTCCGAACATTGTAGCACTCGTTCTCCTTGCAAATCATTTCATGCCAAATCATAACAACAACAAAACTAATCAACGTTAACAAATTGTTGATGTCTATCATACGAAACAAAACACGCGCACCCGCTACAATTATTGAATCGCCAACTCATTTGTCTGAAATCATTCGTTGAACATAAATGATTAAAGTTACCTTTAAGTACAACGCACTGAGCACACCAGACGCGAACACGATGTGACAACAAACACGCTTATCACTTTGACGACACGACCCACGCCTCTCAATCCTTACCCATGCCGCACTGCAGCTCAAAGTCAGCAGCCGATATAAACGCAAAGCAGGCAAATTACATTCCATCAACCACCCTAAGCAAACCACACCCGCGGAACCTCTGTAGTCACATCCCGCACACAGACCGTCATGGAACGGGTAGAACCCATCAACAAAACAATAGTCATACACGCTGCTGCCAGGATGAATTTGAACAGAAATAAACTCACCGGGTGATCTGCCAAACCACAGCACACTACCGATAGGGGAAGTGGGGTATGTCAAGCAAGGGAGAGGGTGTAAAAACTGTAAAGATTTGTACACCGAAAACACCGAGCTCGTGAAACACGTCTTCTGCTTAACAGCACTGCACTAACACTAGCAACGCTGTTCCGGACGCCTCGCCGTGATGGCAGGCAGCACCAAGTTGACCTCGATTCATCTCCACGTTCGGCTCGCAACCCGAAGTGCACCCGATGTCGAGCCGAAGTTTGATATTCAGCGCGAAAGTAGTTCAAAGGTTTACTAAACTGGACTTATTGGAAGTTTGCGAATGACTTCGGTAATTAAATTAAAGGAAACGCCAAAACTTCGCTTATTCAATATACAATTAATTAACAATACTTTCTTATAAATTATTCGGGATGCGATGAGCATATATTATGACAAGGTTTAATTTAAAAAAAAATTAAGCACTTTAGCTCTCTGAACTAGCATATATATAAAGGCTCTAATATTTCATTCTGTACTCTTGGTCTATGCAATTCATTAGAAGCATAAAATAATACCAAAAAACTCGTTATTCATGAAGAAGTACTCAACCAACATTTAAAGCCGTACTTCAATATCGCCATGAACGTACAAAAACATCCATAGCAAGCAGCAACAGCCGCAGCAGCAGCGAGTATTCGTTTCAAGAGAATTGAGTAACCTCGCTAGCAATCAAACTCAACGCAGCGAAAGGCAGGGAAAATGAAAATAAAACTTTAGGGACAGCTCTCGTGTTGGGCAAATTTATTGTATTGTTAGCCTGTATTTCAGCCTATTTCTTAAATAAATCATAGCCTTCTTATCTTGTTGTTTCCCTCAAAGGTGCACTATATAAGCAATTTTCATATGACTTACTGTATAATATTCGAATTTCTATTTGATTCAATTATCTTAATTGAATAAATTTTATTGAAAAAAAATGTACTGACGTCCTAGTAAAAATATAATAGCTCAACCAACTCAATCATTCAATCAATTATAATGGTGATCAATTGTATATCAACCATGAAGTAGAGAATCAGCTTACATTGTTTCGATACTGCGCACGTACACGCATAACGAAATACTAACATTTACTACATTCCTCTCTACCACTCCCTCAATCCTCCCTAATCTACATATCCGAGTACCTCATAGCTTGTGAGCTAAAAAATAACAACAGCAAAAGAAAGCAAATAAATAATAACCCTTATACCCACCCACCCGCTAGCATTAAAGTGGCAAACAAGGAAACGACATCCTCCCCTACCCCCTTCTCATCTTAGCTGCTTATCATGCGGTAAGTAATGAATAACGCTTCAAAACTTACCAAATTCAGTCGGAAATTACACTAAATTACAACGTTGAAAATTCCACTCCCGGTACACACTCAATGGTTCTTCAAGCAACACTTCACCAATACCACTATGCATTCCCCGCACCAAAGATTGTTTGCTGCTGATGTGCTAACAAAGCAACGTTGCCACGTTGGTTTCCCGTGACTACCAATGCCTCACTCGGGTAGTCACGAACACCAACCGAACACTCGCGATTGAAGTATTTCAAGGTTATTCAGTATCAAAGTTAGTTAAAACTTTGTTTAAATGTTCTTAACTGCAATATGTAACGACAATACCGAAAACAAAACCCTCCCCCGGGGGGAATACGAAAAAGTTCAACGTATAGATGTTCATATAAAAACAACTAAGTTCAGTATGCTACTGTTTATATTAATCATAAACTATAAATCGATAAAAATACTACCATAGCTAGTAGGGGCAAATTAAATCACGGTATCTTTTGAGGAACGGCACAGAGGTAGAGCGTAGAATTGAACCAAGAATTGAACGGAAAAGGCAACACCAGCAGCAGCATAATCTACGCCATAGCGTGCTTACGTGTGTCCCGTAAGCACTCAACTCAGCGAACACTGGCAGCGTTGAATTTCTGCTAGTCTCTGTCTTCGTTCGCCATATCATTCAGTTCTGTAATGCAATGCTCGATATTTTTACTACTATCAATGACTACCTCATTACATATGAAATATCCATCATAATCAGTAATGAAACAGCACATTTTTGCATGGGACTTCGGAAGACATTGATTGACCGACGCGTCCGTAACAAGTGGAAAAACTTACGCCAAACAAGATGGCGCCCATGTGTTCGTCTTTATTAGCAAAAAAAAATTTGATCGAAAGGTCATTGCCATAGGATTTATTTTTAAGTTTCGACAAATTTTGTCAATCAACTCCTCTATATCTATTTTATATGATTAGTCATTTTCACTTATTATTGTCCCGGAGGAAACAACTCGTGCTATAATATGCACACCTTGCAATTACAACAAATTTTATGCAAAATTGCAATTTTGCGAATAACCTTTGCTTGTGAATAGTCCATAGCAAATAAACAATCTTGGAATTAATTGTTTGCTTTTCATGTCTCTCTCGACGGTTCTATACATATGCAAAATTATGCAACATTTCAATAATGTAGTGCTACATGAGCGGTGTCATGATACATGACACTAGGGTAACATCAGAAATTTTACGGAGCTTCAATACATGTGTTTGGTTTGTGCACCCTGCACAGTGGTCCAGAATGCGAATTTAGCCGGAAAGATACATTTTCAGCCTAAGTATGATGTTTTGGAGCAAAATTGTCTTCAACAAAGTTGTTTCTAATAACAAGGCACTTCTTTTGGTGTGAACGTAAACTAGGGTGGTCCTTATTTTCAGAGAAATCGTAAATCTAACTTGATTATTTGCAGAAATAAAGGCATACATTATTCGAAAAATTTGTAGAATAAATAATTTCAAGCAACTTTGATGGTGTAATTTTTTTCTGTACCTTTTGATATGACCGGATTAGAGCATTTTTTCCTACGTAGCTTAGGGTGTCCCTATGAAAATCAGTTATTTTGCTGAAACCTTTGTATTTCAAAATTTTCAGCAAAGTTGTCTTCCCATTGATTCTAGAACAATAAAACAACTTTTGGTGTGCTGAAATTGTCTCTACCGAATGTTAAACAAAAGTTATTATGGTTTTTGTAAACAAAATAGGGCTTTTTCAAATGTTGGTTTTTCTAGTTGGGGAAGATCCGTTAATTATGTCACACAGTAAGGGAGGAGGGGGGGGGGGGGTTGGTAAAACGTGACAATTCATACATAAAAAAAATGAAGGTCCATACAAAAAACGTGACATGGGGGGAGAGGGCGGGGTTATAAATAGTCACTTTTTGAGTGACATAATAAATGGACGTTCGCTTGGGGCAAATCAAAAAAATATTTCTTAACAGAATTTGAAAGTATTTTTATTTTTACACATCGTGTTTGGAAACTGGAGACAGGTTATTTTTTTTTTAAATTGAGTAAAACACATTTGAAAAGGGCGTAATTTTATAAGAAAATCGTGAATTACTCGCTAACTGTAATACCTGGGACAGACATACAACGTACAGCGTTGTACGAACTGTCAAATACTTTAATCCAGTACAGAAAAACACGTACTAGACTAAAGGAGTACAACGCTGTACGTTGTATGTCTGTACCAGGTATAAGAGACATCGGCAAGATTTACACATCAAAACTTTTATCGTTAAAAGTTATAAAGGTCATCTGAATACAACGTTGTTGGCAAATACAGAAAAAATTATACCATCAAAGTTGCTTGAAATTGTTTATTCTACACTTTTCCAAATAATGTATGCCTTTATTGTTTGCAGAAATGAGAATAAAGATTGAAATTTTCCATTTAATTCCAACTACCTTTGTTGCTTATCTTGACAGATACGTGTAATTTGTCTACAATGTGCAGACTTCTTCAGTGTCGATTACTAATACTCAAATACTCGTATCTGTCAAGATAAGCACTAAAGGTAGTTGGAATTAAATGAAAGCTACTAATCTTTGTTTTCATTTTCAAGTTAACTTTTTCTTTGTAACCTTTCCTTACCCACCAGGCCACTGTCAATTATTACTTCGTGGAGAGACTGTTTCCATTTGCACTTCTCTTCATCTTGGCACTATCCGTTGTTAGTTTGCTGTTTGTCTCTTCACTTTCCACTGCAGCTCCGAAAGTATTTAGTGACTGTTCATATAATAAGGTCGGTATCGTGTTCGAAAGAAATTTCTTTTTCTATCCCAGACCCATGTTAAATTCCGTTTACAGAAACGGAAAAGTAAAGAACCGAAAAGAAATTTCTGCAGCAGTATCCACCTAAAAAGAACGAAACATTAAATTGGAATTTGTAAGGTTTCCACGCAAACTAATGGGAGCTGTCACTTTTACTTTCGGAAAAATATTCCGCTCGATTATTCCGTAAGTGAAGGTGACATTCGTTCCATGCAGATCAATTGTCAAAACTCCGCTTCGTAATATTGAACAAAATTCCGTAACCTCTTTACTTTTTTGGTCGATACTGGCGTAGATATACGTAGACTTTTCTGGGGGGTCTACGCTCCATACAAAATTTAAAAAAAAATTATGGAGAAAACTCTACGGGGAGGGAGGGGGCTGGTCTGATTTTTTAAAATAAGTCTACGTGATTTATGAACATTCTCTTATATCGTGGCTCGGTTTAAAATGATACATGTACTCTTCTCTTGGCACATTTCGTCGACGAGATTTTCCCGAGAGACACGCAATATCCCAGGTGGTGCATTGGATTTAAAGTACAAGCAAATGTTGCTAGAATTCAAATAAGACCACCAATACGCATCATCACCCAAAATTTGTAAAGGCACATTTTAGGCAAATTTAGTACATTCTTAACTTGGTAAAGACCGCTTAGTGTCAGTAACTACTAGCCCTACCTCCCCTTTGTGCTGACTGGGGTACGAGCAATCAGAGGAAACATCGGGCAGCCAATTACGGTAGGACCTTGGTCGTAAACTGACTGGAAAGGGGGGAAGGGGGGGGGGGGGTCTCCTCTTTTTGAAGGGTGCAGCGCCTGTTCACGCCGTGTAAGAGGTATTATCAACAATCAATATGCAACTAGCGATTTGAAATTGGTTCACTGTTGTAGAACCCCTTGGTCCGAAGTACACCTTGAAGCCAGCACCTTGTTATACATATTTGCGCCTTTGTTTTGATTTGCTGTGTTATTTTGACAGAATATTTGAGAGTGTGTTCATGTGTGTTCATTCTTGGGGGCGCATTATTGAGCTTGGGACCGAGCTTGGGACCGATGTTCTAGTACTGACTGAGCCAAGAAAAGAATCGTATTTGTACGGGACCTACTGGTCTTAGAGTTAGTCTATGGTATTATGGCTGTATCGGCATTATCCCGCATGATGTCGAATAGCTCGACGGTGCAAGGGAGTAAGCGTAAGCTCCTGGCCAGTGTTGCCCTGTCCATACATAGGTACAGTGGGCTGGCATGGATCACCGCCTTGAGTAGCAAGACCTACTTGTATAAGCTAGAGAGTACGCACAGGATTATGTGCCTAAGAGTGGTTAGTGCATACCGAACGGCATTGTCATAAAAGAGGGCGTATATGGCTTCGAACAGCGTGAAACAAGAGGTATTCGAAAGACCACAAGAGCCGCATCTATGGTTAAGTGGCAAAGGGAATGAAACAACTCCACCAAAGGTCAGTGGACCCACCGACTAATCCCGGAACTATCCGGGTGGGTCGGTAGGCGCCACGGTGCAGTGAACTTCCACTTAACGCAGATTCTGTCAGGCCATGGCTGCTTTAGACAATATCTGGACAAATATAGGCATGCCCAGTCCTCCGCATGCACCGAGTGCGCGGGAGTTGAGGAAATCGCGGAACATTTGTCACGCATATCCTCGCTTCGACGCCGTGAGATCCGGCATGATAGCCATAATGGGTGACGACACGACTCCGGATAACATGGTCCAGAGGATGTGCCAAGACCGTGACATCGGGGTGCGGTATGCATAGCAGCCTCCCAGATTGTCCTCGATCTCCAACAAAAATGTGGAAACGACCAACGGCAGATGTACATTGGACCAAGGGGTTCTATAACAGTGAACCAATTTTAAATCGCTTGTTGCATATTGTTTGTTGCTACTACTGACTAAGCCAAGAAAAAAATCGCATTTGTTCGGGACCTACTGGTCTTAGAGTTAGTCTATGGATATTGTATAAGATATCGTTTTTTATACAAGATATAAGATATAGTTTTTGGTTCAGGAAGAACAAGAACATTTGTCAAAATAACACAGCGTATCAAAATAAAAACAAAGCTTCAGGTACAGAAAAACGCAAGAATGTATTACAAGGTGCAGTTTGCAAGATGTACATTGGACCAAGGGGCTCTACAACAGTGAACCAACTTCATATCACTAATTTCATATTGATTGTTGGTATAACCATCCTTTAAAGTATGCACTGTCGATCCTTTCCAGCAAATCGCTACAATGTTGAACTTTCGGACTTACAATAAGTCTGAAAGAATGAATGAGTAATTTCCAAGAAAATAAAAAACTTACAGTTCCATGTTCTGAGTTATCAATCGTTAGTCCATTTTCATCGCCTGGGCGTATGCCAACTGTCACGGTCCCTATTAACATTGTGTGTCTCCTGTACTTATGGTTTTTTTGTGATGATGATGATTTATGATGGAAAATCGGTGACCAGACCCCTTCAGAGTGTGGGAATGAGGGTGCCAAATCCGCGACCCACTAAAAACCCACCCGTGCTTTAAGCCCTGAACCCTCCCCGGAACCATAGACTAACTCTAAGACCAGTAGGTCCCGAACAAAGATTTTTTTCTTGGCTGAACCCTTGGTTGAACCCAGATCCACTGGGGGCCAGTAGCAGTCACGCTTACCGCTACACCACCGACGCCGGCAGATTCTTGCCATTTCTACCGAAGTAATTTTGACAACTAATCAAGTATGGGTGAAATGTCAGTTTTCCTTGCGGAATAATCGAACGGAACATTATTCCGCAAGGAAAAGTGACAGCCCCATTTAGATTACATGGGCAGGCGTTATTAACGTAACGAAGTTTGTCCTCCTTTTCAGCTGCATACAAGGTAAGTAATTCCGACAGTAAAAGCATTTTTTGACCATTACTTGTCCTATCCTATGCAACTAGCGATTTGAAATTGGTTCACTGTTGTAGAACCCCTTGGTCCGAAGTACACCTTGAAGCCAGCACTTTGCTGTACATATTTGAGCCTTTTTTTTCTGGGTTATTTTGACAGAATATTTGAGAGTGTGTTCGTGTGAGTTCATTATTAGGGGCGCAATATTAACAACAATCAATATGCAACTAGCGATTTGAAATTGGTTAGAATTAGTCTGTGGTAAAGCCGTTGGTCCCGGCTCATAGTCATGAGCCGTTAGGTAGGGTCCAGGTGGTGGAGTCGCCTCCTGGCGTCGGTGTTTGTCACCATTGAGGAAATAGGCCGACGGAAAAAAAGAAAAAAAGAAATGGCGAGAATTACTTTTGTCGGCTGCATTCTAGGCTTTAGAACAGTGCACTAGTGCAAAAAACCTATTAAAGTGCATAAAAGATCCTTATGGAAATTAGTCACAAGGAAACGGTTTAAATTTCATAACATTACCTTATGAAATGCTATGTTTGCTGTCATTACCTCTCCTAATGATTTACTTATGGCAATCATTTGAGTTTCATTGTACAACCTTATCAAATTTCTTTTTGCTGTGGAACTCATTTGCATTAGTTATGTTAATTGATCTAAGATTTTATGTATTTCGTAATATTTTTTTCATTTAATTTGACTGGAATTTTCATTTTACATAAACTATATTTAAGGTTATAACATTGAGAGAACAAAAAGTAATAGCAGTTTTATCGCTTATCTTTCTTCGTGAGTGTTAAGGTCCAGCTATAATGAAGAGCGCAACGGCGCGTTGCGACAGCTTTTAACGGTTAATCCATATATTTTATGTCAAAAACTGCCGCACCGCGCCGTTGCGCTCCCCATTGTAGCCCAGCCTTTAGTCTCCAGTAAGGGGCTCTACCGGACATTACGCCGCTGTTGAGGGAATGTGGAAAGAGGATTTTAAAACAATGTACGATAAAATGACAAATTTTGGAAACGTCGTGAAACCCTTTTTGGTTTGAACTGGTACGCAAACATCAAGAAGACCTTTTTCATCGGCAAGGTTCATCGGTGCTTCGGAAATTAGTTTTGCGCTGATAGCCCTCGCGATATGATTGAGGATGATCTGTGGGTTATATAGAAAGTGGGTTATAATAGAAAGAAATCCTAGAAACGGTTGTCATATAGTTCGACTTCAATACAAAAACGTCCTCCTACATCCCTGAATAAAGTTGGAGCTAGTATCGATCAGCGTCAATGCTGTGTATTATCTCATTGGGATCAGCAAGCGTGGTTCCGATGCAGTTGAGATTGTCTCCTATCGTTAAAAAAAACAGTTAGTTTTTAATTTGTCTGGAGGACTCCGACGTGCCAGTGGAGCCGGATGTGTTGTATCGTCGGTCATTATTGAATTACCGGCAAAATAAAAAAAATGCGAAAATGCGTGTCAAAATGCGCGTTTAAGTTTTCACTTGATTCTACACTTCATGCATATACGAATAAAGACTGTATTCGATGAAATTTGGACACACAAAATAGGTCACCAAAATTTTTCCTTGAGCCCGATTCTTTTCAAACTTTCTGGAAATAAAGTAATACTAAATGGTTAAGTTTTGACATCATTGGTTTATTGAACCTCTTCTCCCTTGGAGCACCATACTGCAAAATATGAGCGTTGTAGGTTAACGTTTACCCCGTGCTTGGAATAGGGTCTTGGGGTGCTTAAGCCGTTCCCTACCCTATACCTTATGATTATTATGCACAAACAACAGTCATAAGGCAGTTCTATTAAAATGATAAGAATGACTTGCAAAAATTATTACTATAAACTGAAACGGCCATAATTTCACACATGGATGTCATAAGGGCCTTATGAAATTAAAATACAGTGGACTCATGGAGTTTCATAAGGCAAAATTTATGAATTTCGATAGGTTTTTTACGCCAGTGTGTACCAGCCACGATATCTTACACACTAGACGAATATGTTACATAAGTGCAGATCTTCGATTTTCAATCTATACCACATTTTTGGCACACTCAAGAACACTTTTAACAGTTTAGAAATAAAAAAACATCAATTTCGCTATTAGGCCAGGCGCTCACTGATGTGGCGGAGGTGTGACATCTGCTAGCATGCCAAAATAGCTTGTCGACGTTCGCCTCACGCCACAAGACTTTGACTCGATATTTTGACATGCTATGTGATACCACACTTCCGCCACATCAGTGGGCGCCTCGACTTATGTGTTGTTCGGTTGCCAGCCACAGCAAAAAATAATAATTTGAACTCTCAACACATCGTCCCTTCGGCTCCTAGGCCATGCGCCCACTGATGTAGCGGAGATGTGACATCTGCTATACCATGCCAAAATATCTTGTCGATATTCGTCTCACGCCACTTGACTTTGACGACTTTGACTCGATGTTTTGACATGTTGTGTGAGGCCACACCTCCGCCACATAGTTGGGGGCCTTGACTTACACGGTAAGCTTCCTTTACCCATTAATGGGTACGATTTATTATTATTGTTATTCCTCCTTTGGATATTTTACGCATTTTACTGAAAAACGGCGTCTACCCATTAGTATAGATCATTGCACGGAATGTATTAACCTCACTTTTTTGACAGTTCAGGGAGCTTGTTAGAGGGAGGTGTTAGAATTTGAACCGTTCAAACTAAATTTTTCGTTGGCTTTTTCCGGATTCTGTACGATTTTATTCAGGAAATGATTTAAAATTAAGTGCTGGTGTCTATTTTCCGGCGATTTTACTTCAATCGTAATAAATTTAGAACAAAAAATCTCAAACCGATCTCACTGAAAATATTCTAAGTCCACGTAAACAAGCTCCCTGAACAGTCAAAACTGCATTGATGACGCCATCGTGCAATGATCTATGGGGGGACCATGGGAACATCCAGAACTTGACAACGCTCGTATAAACACCAAAAAATAGGACAGGGGAAAAGTGTGCTGAGCAACCTGCAATCAAACCATAAAGATCAGGCTACGGGTACAGTGGATCACTCACACATTTTTCTCCGTTTCATAAGATTTGCCGTACGGAAATTCCTGACATTATCCAACCGCACTAGGACTAAAGAAGGGTCAGATCGCACCATTGGTGGATTAATTCACAAGTTTTTTTTTGTTTTTTCTATTAATAATCTGACAGCTGTTTGTTGTGACAACGATGTGTTGTCAACTACAAAACACCGCACGCAGAAGGCATAATAATAATTCACAATCCAGTTAGATAATACCTGCTAATGTTTATTGTAATAGTAGTTACCTTAATTAAACTGTAGTAACTTTAGTAGAATATCACCCACAAACAAGAACCCGACATCATGATATTACGATTACTTACCGGTTCGTTCCGGTGCTCTGGCATTTCATTTTTACCGGGAAATATAGCCATTCGAACGCAGCTCAAAAAGCCATTATTTTTTCAACAAAGCGCTAAGTTATGTTCCACGGGAATCAGATTTTCAGTGAATCCCATAGCAGCTCGTGCATACGATATCAATACGAAAGTGGTGAAAGATGTTATGCTGTATAAGTACGAAAACCCACGGTTCTATCGGATATTGAACATGTTCGCTATTAGTCAGTTCTTATTTTGGGGATACCTTTCTCATTTTGCATACACTTCGCTGAGAGATGCGCCCGTTCCCGAAGATAAACGTGAAGATCTGGCTTGGTATGAGAGGGTTAACCTTGGAGAGAATAAGTACCGCAATGGCATTGCAATTATGTCGTTTGTGATAGGTAATTTTCTTGAGATAATTGCAAATTTGGTTTTGATCTTAACTCGAAGCCCTTCTTTTCAGGCTACGGTATACTCTTTACCTCGTGGATGTTCACATTACGATCAATACGCTTTTTGATTCTTCGGAAGGGAGGCAATAGCGTCAGTGTTGTCACTTATGGACCATTTGGAAAGAATCGTATAATGGAAGTCCCCGTAAACTGCATTTCCGCACAAGAATCTAGAGAAGCTGCGCGGGTTACAATTCCTATAAAAATTAAAAATCGTTCCTTTTTCTATGTCATTGACAAGAAAGGCGAATTTACCAACGCTCGTTTGTATGACTATACTGTTGGAATGAGACGGAATTGGAAATAATGCTTGTTCGTACTACGCAGAGATAACTGAATGAACGAACATAGAAAATTTTTCAGGGTCGCCGTTGAACTAAATGTTCGATTTAAAAGTAAAAAAGAAATTTAGGATCAAAATAAATTCTTGTAAAAAGAAAAAGGTCGGTGTAATATTAAATCCTTTATTTTCGAAAGTTCATTCCAAACCTAAAAACTACTAATAAACCGGTTCAGGACTCTGAGTCAATAGTAATCCAAACCGCTTCTTAATGATAATACGATGGCGGGAATATTTGTCTTCAGGAGAGAACCTTGCCGGATGTGCGGATTGTGTTGGACTTCCGTCGGAGTCATTTTTCTGAAAAGAAATGAGTAGAACGTCAGCCTCATTACAGACAGTTTATCAGTGTATAAATTACCTTCAAAGTGTAAACTCGTTCCCCCTTCTCGTTCAAAGTGTACATTAAATACATGTTTTGAGAAATTAAGAAAAGCAGCTAATTTAAAAGAAGCTTCGGACTATCGAACTCAAAAAAGACGACGGTGAAGACACAAACATGCGTTTTTGTTTAGAATATTGAAATGACAGTCTGAGCAAGCTACACCGTGCGTTCAGTTCAAAACAAGAACGTCAAATGAACGTCGACTATACACTCCCGTTTCATTTTAGTCAATTTTCGAGTACAATTATCTCTACTCACTCTCTTTTAACGGGAATTTTACTCAATTTTCGTCAAAAGTTGATATACTCATAAAATCAAGTAGATCCACTCTTTCCGAGTATTGAGTAATATTTCAATGAGAGAAAAAGAGAGGGTATACAATTGTGCTTAAAAATTGAGCAAAATTAAACCTGTATTGTACGTTATAGCCTGTGAGGAGTTATCATTTTTACTGATACACCCTCGTTTCATTTTAGTCAGTAAAGGCTTGCCCACAATAAACACGCTTGCGATCCGTTGTCGGAAATGTGAAAGAAAACCTACAGGAAAACTGTCATATTTTCGCAAACGCATCTGCAACGTATCAATTGCGGGCCAGCCTGAGTAGAATTTATTGTACTCTTCACTCAGTGAAATAAACTTTCAATATTCATAAGGTTGAATTATGTTTTTTTTTTCTTGTCACAAGAAATCATTATGAATTTAATTAATTTACCTATGAAATATAATGATGTTGCAAATATAAAAATACGAAGCAACCTGGAATCGAACCTTCTACGTTGAGGTTACGGTATCTATATCAACGCTTGTTCATGCCTGAGATAGCCCAAGTAACCACAAGCTTTATATTATTGCACTTATTCAACCCAAAATCAACATCGGTAATGCTGGATCGCATCAATTCAACAGTTGTCAAGTAAAGAAGCGTTATATAAGCATGGAAAAGTAGTGATGCATTACCAATGCAATAATGCTACTTTAGCGAAGTCTTATGGCATTTCAAAAGATACACACACTTAGAAAATTTTACAGTATTCGGTAATTTTTTACCGAACTTTCAACAGCTGAACAGTTCGGTAATCCGATTTAACGGATTTCGGTAAAATTTGACAAGTTTCGGTAATTTTTTTACCGGAATACTGTTAAACTTCACCGAAATCCGGTAAATCGGATTACCAAACGTTCAGCTGTTGAAAGTTCGGTAAAAAATTACCGAATACTGTAAATTTTTCTAAGTGTGCACGGAGAAAAAAATAAAGTCATATCAATAATATTCCGGTCCCGATCAAGCATATTTGTGCATTGACTTTTATATAATACTTTTTTGAGATTGTTTCACGCATAATACAATAGATCGAAGAATAATGGAAGCTTCAATGAAACAGAATTGATGATCTAATTAGAGCATGTAATAGGGTTGAATCAACCATATTATGCTAACATCAACAATATTCATTGTTGATGATTTGACAGCTCTCTGATTCTCATGATAAATTCAATAATGTTTATGTTTAATTTGACCTTATTTGAGGGTTGAACTAATGGTATCGGATGGTTGGTTTAAGCATACACAGAGATTCGTTCAAATGATGTTATGGTTGGTTCCAAAAATCAAAAAAATCGTTAAATTTACGATAAAAGTTCCTATAATGGTAGTATTTTAGTGCAATATGTTCTAATTGGAACATTTTGCACTAAAATACCACCATTATAGGAACGTTTACTCAATTAGCACATATTCTTTGGATATTGCGAAATTAAACAACATATAACAATGTTTGAAAATTGGAAATATCATTCTTATCAACATGCGACCCTTGAAATGGACAGCAAATCAATCCTCGAATGCACTTGGTTCGGTCTGCTAGTCGCGGTGCAGGAAGAAGCGCTTCGACTTCTTCACGCTCGATTAATTGTGGCGCATCAATGTCGTACCCGTTAGATGAAATCAAAATTCATTAAAACTACTTTAAATAATAGTTACAATTTGCTTACATACCTACAAACTCTTCGATGCCCGCCGCGGATAATCCAAACGATTTCAATAATTCTACCACTTCTTCGTCAACATAAAACTCTTCAACCAGGTCGTCGTCCAAGTCCGCCGCCATGATATTTTTTTTCCTTCGCTTTGTCGTTGAGTGCGGATGGCAGCCACGAGGCTCAGTAGAGCTGCTATATGCCCTATTTAACCTTCCAGTATGAGTGATTCAACGATAAACACGGATTCAAATAATGACATGCATGCTTGATTTAAGCATTTAATGGTTGATGTTCAATAACGTTGATTCAAATGAAATATATGCTTGATGTAAACATCAAATCATTTTCAAACAACCATTTAAATTAACTATGTCAAGAATATCTTCGAAGCTTGGGATAACTATAGCAAAAGTTATATCAATCATGCATCATTTCTGTCCGTGTGTAGCATTAGTTTGATCTTAGCGGGGCCCTTTTCAGCTTTAATCCAACTTCAATGATGCACCAAACGTAATACACATACCCTATATATGCATGCTATTACAGCCTCGTGGTTACTTGGGAGATATACAACGTACAGGGTTGTACCATACACACAAAGAATAATGATTATTAAAATTAAAAAAAAACCATTGTCAAAATTGAAAAGTTGCGTTGGTTCTTTTTCGTAGAAAGCAGTTTAATTTCAATATCAAAACCTTCAAACCGTCAATTCAAAATTTTGCTGCTCTACATTTAAAAGTTGAAATTTTTAAAACAAATTGTAGAATTGTCCAATTGAAACCGGGGCATCGTTGAAAATAAAAGCCAATTATTTTTATTTCAAAATAAACTTTCATCCAGAAGGTAAGTGTTGTGCAATTTAAATAAAAGTATGCTGTAAAATTACTTTTAACATAAAAAGGTTTCTTTTCAGATGAATTGTAGAACTGTCAAATCCACTTCTGTGGCATATTTGAAAATGAAAGCAAATTATTTTTATTTGAAAATGAACTTTCAACTTGAAAGTATTTTACAATCAAAATAAATGTATACTCTTTTGATTGAAATGAAAAATGGTTCTAACATTTTAACACAAATGAATTATTATAGCTTTCATAGAGACCGGAGGTTGGCGTCGTTTAATCACCAATGTTTCCATCCCGGAAGATCCAAGTCGAAACATTTTCCCCATATCTTCCGAATGTACCTGAGCCAGCTCTAGCATCTGCTTCCGCTCGTCGTCGCTTGGAACCGCTGCAAAAAAAAAGATGGGATTATTATCAGTGACATGGCCTATTCCGTTTGCATGGTCCGTTCGGAACATATAAACGCCGAAAGTTTGTGAACTTTCCTGATAAGCGATTCGTTGGGGGCGAGGAACATTTTGAATGTGAAGCTTTTGTATTATTTGACAACAGTATGGAGAAAGAATCCATACGATGACTTCTTTTGTGTTGGTGGATTTGACAGTTCTACAATTTTCATGGTAAAAGAACATACTTTTAAATTTACACACTGAACCAAAAAAATATACTTTCAATTCAAACACAAAACTTTCGCTGTAGATGATTTTACTTTTAATTTAATAAAAAATAAACTCTTTTCAGAAGAAATGTGCTAATAAAACAATATTTTATACAGCTTTTAATAGAACAATTTTTTTTTTGTGTGTAGACTAACTCTAAGACCAGTAGGTCAAATACAAATACGATTTTTTTTTCTTGGCTCAGTCACACAGTCACTAGCACATCGGTCCCAACCTCAAAAATGCGCCCCTAATAATGAACTCACACGAACACACTCTCAAATATTCTGTCAAAATAACACAGCAAATCAAAACAAAGGCGCAAATATGTATAGAAAGGTGCTGACTTCAAGGTGTACTTCGGACCAAGGGGTTCTACAACAGTGAACCAATTTCAAATAGCTAGTTGCATATTGATTGTTGATATTACCACCCCATGTGGTAACGCAAATGAAAGCAGCTTAACACCACGTTCACACTACGAACTATATTACGTAATATAGAGTATCTTGATATCAAATGCCATGCAAGTTATTTCCAGTGAAAACTAGATGTATAGATGCTGATATCAAGATACTCTATATCACGTAATATAGATTGTAGTGCGAACGGGGTATAAACCCGTTCGCACTACAACCTATATTACGTGATATGGAGTATCTTGATATCAAATGCCATACACATTATTTCCAGTGAAAACTAGATGTATAGATGCTGATATCAAGATAGCCTATATCACGTAATATCGGCTGTAGTCTGAACGGGGTGTAACACCCCGTTCAGACTACAGCCGATATCACTTGATATAGGCTATCTTGATATCAGCATCTATACATCTAGTTTTCACTGGAAATAATGTACATGGCATTTGATATCAAGATACTCCATATCACGTAATATAGGTTGTAGTGCGAACGGGGTTTAATAGTACGTTCACACTACTGCTTATATTACATGATATAGAGTATCTTGATATCAGCAACTATACATCTAGTTTTCACTGGAAATAATGTACATGTCATTTGATATCAAGATACTCTATATCACCTAATATAGGCTGTAGTGCGAACGTACTATAAAGGCTCAAACGTCATGTGGACGGAACTGAACTGAAACAGTTTTCCAAGCTATCTAGGCCCACTAGTTGTCGTAAATGACGTCAATAATGTCTACGATTAGAATCTACTTGAATCTAAACAGTTCTCTATCCAGAAAGTATCAGGTTTAGTCAGATTGCGCTGTTTCACCTCGCTGTTAGCCGTTAGCCGACTTCCGCTATCATGTGCAGTTTGAGCGTACTATAAGGCTTAGCACTAGATCTTCGCTAAATTTGGCCTGACTAATGACGATGCACCGTTCACCCCAGATCGGAAAGAAGATGATGTTAAGCAGCACATCCACAACATTGCTAATGTTCTTCTTCGCCAGTGAAGGTCGTTAAACTAGTTCCTCGTGGGAAAGGCTTGGAAGACCTCTCGTTCATCTCCTTCAAAGTAATCGTTAACGTGGCTCTATCCAAGGCGTTCGGGGATCCCTCAAACTGGCCAGAAGGTGTTCCTGTTCGTGCGTTCAATTATAACCAAAAAAAAAACGCTGGTGCATCTCCCTCGAACCAGCCGTGAAGTCAATCAGAACGTTCAACCAGCATGCCACCGATCATCAACTCCATTCAACATTGAGGTTATCCCGGGACGTATTCTAACAGGCCCTATGGCCGGCCCTTATCCTTTCGGCGCAGTCGAGCCATCTGTCATCAGTTCCAGTCCTAGTCGTCCCGGCTCTGTGTTTGAACTCGGAGGCAGGGCAACCCAGCCTGTATTGTCAGGCAAGTACAATTTTGATTCGGAATCGACGCTAACTCACGATAATTCGGATTTCAGCAACTCATCCGGAAACAACGTTCGAAATCATCAAGTGTCATCGAAGTGCCTACGCAGTTACAGTCCTGTGTTTACGAAAGGAGGCTTTCAGTCAGATCCACTCTCAAATGTTGCGTCCACTTTCAGGCACCCACGTTTACCTGTATCTGAAATCCTGCAGTACTATCAGAATGTTGGTGGTATTAATAGTTCCCTCGGCGAATAACAGCTTGCATGCAGCGATGAATGCTACGATTTTTATGCCTTTACAGAAACCTGGCTTAACAACAACACTTTGTCGAAGCAACTGTTCAACGATACCTATTCCACCTATCGGTTAGATCGATCGACTCTGAACAGTAACAAGAACTCCGGTGGAGGGATTTTGTTGGCCGTTCACGCCAGCTTTAAATCTCGTTTACTGACACCTCCTGAAAACTTGACGGTTGAGCACTGTGGGTCGCAATATACACACATCGTGGTACCCTTTTTTATTTGCGTGATATGTGTTCCTCCCTATCGTGTTAACGACAGCAGCCTAATCGACAAACACGTGATTTCTCTGGTTTGGATCATCTCTCAAATAAGAGCTAATGGCAGCATCGTCATTTTGGGTGATTTCAATCTCAGTACCATATTGTGGATAAGCGATACTAAAGGGTTCAACTTTCTCAATAATTCCTGTTCGTCATTCAGACCAGCATCGCTTACCTTGCTAGCCGCGTACTCCACTGCAAGACTCTGACAAGTGAATGGCATTTTCAATGCAAACAACCACTTACTTGATTTTTGCTTTATTTATGAAGAATTGGGACGGAGTTGTTCCCAAGGAGCTGGCGAGAATTCATTTTGCTTTAGCCAACATCTCTAACATCCAAACATCAAAAGATTCATTATTTGTAAACAATACTGCCACTCGTGCCCGTAGGAACAAACGTCAGACGGGCCTTATTCAAATAAGGCCCGTGATATGTTGCATACTGTCAAACGCTAGTAACAAGGATAGGGTTGCCAGGCCCCTGGTTGTTCCATTCTCCAAGCGCCTGAACCGCTTGTCAAAAATTGCAGGTATCACCCACCTCTTCTCGTTAAGCTGGAGATCAACCCTGTGCAAAGCTTTTAAAACTACGCCGAAAGCTGACTTCGAGGGAATGGAAATTTTCCTTGCTAGAGTGGACTGGAATGTGAAGCTCGGTAACGGGGATGTAAATTTCGGTGCCTTAACAATGTGTAGCGTTTTGCTTTACGCTATCGACCAGTTCGTGCCAAAAAAAATCAACCGTACGCCTGCGAAACTAGCTTGGTCAAATTCCGAACTCAAACACTTGAAACGACTGAAAAGGGCTGCCCTGCGGAAACAGCAAATATCATACAGACTGTACAAAGGTTAACTACGAGCTTGCCAATAACAACTACAAATGCCTTAACAACTGCTTGTATAATGCCCATCAGAATCAGCTGCAGGGTCGGCTCAAAGCGAATCCTGAGAGTTTCTGGCGCCAGGTTAACGAGAAACGGAAAGAAACGGGATTGCCTTCTAATATGACGGATGGCGTTTCAGATGGCAATTTAATCGAAGAGATCGACGATTTATTTCGCACGCAATTCAGCAGTATTTTTTTCCAACGAAATTCTTAATGAACAGGATATTGCAGCTGCCACGAGTAACGTTCCTCGTATGTGTCTTTTTGGAGCTTCATTTTTCGTCGACAGTGTCACAGTGGTTTCAGCCGGAAAGCAGCTTAAATCATCTACTGGAACTGGTCCTGATGGCATTCCCTCCTCACTGATCCTGAAACGCTGCCTAAATACTCTTGCGACGCCTTTAGCCAAAATTTTCAATTTGCCATTGTCTTAAGGCGTTTTCCCTGACTGTTGGAAGGAATATTTCGTTTTCCATATTCACACAAAAGGTTTCAAACGAACTGTCACTATTTACCGTGGAATTGCTGCGTTGAGTGCCATCTCTAGACTCGTTGAACTAATTGTTCTGGAAAAGCTGGTTTAGGACTGCTCGCATATGATTTCGCAGGATCAACCGGATCGGATTTATTCCAAAGCGATCCACAACGACTAATCTCACAGCCTTTACTTCGTTCATTATTCGTAAGATTGAACTTGGCCATCAAGTAGACGCCATATACACTGACCTCTCCGCTGCGACCTCCATTTACATGCTTTCTTCAACAACAGGCGATCGAGGACTAACTATGGCGTACATGCAACTCTAGGATTACGTTGCTTCAGCGCAGAAGCCCAAAACATACTTTGAATCAGGTGGAAGCAGTTGGCAGCTACTTACCGTAAAAACCACAAGTAATGGAAGCAAGCTATTTATTATGGATCGAAACATTCAGCATAGATCCAAGCTACGAAATTGACTTAAGATTAGAAACTCGAAACATGAAACTGTAAGTCGAGGCGCCCACTAATGTGGCAGAGGTGTGGCATTTTCTAGCATGTCAAAACATTTTAACGACGTTCGTTCCACGCCACAAGACTTTGACTCGCCCAGCCCACTGATGTGTCGGAGGTATGACATCACAAAACATGTCAAAACATCGAGTCAAAGTGGTGTGGCGTGAAGCGATCGTCGACATGATATTTTGACATGCTAGTAGATTTCACACCTCCGCCACATCAGTGGGTGCCTCAACCACAGAGAACAGACATCCAAGCTGGAGTGCCCACCGTGTGTAAATTTCTGTAACTGCCATTTTAAAATTACAGCTCGTTTCCGTTAGTTTTGGTGAATCGTATGTTGATGGCGCCACTTGCCCACCTTAACATTTGATAGCCTGTCAATTTTAGTTTGGTGAAACCTAGACTAGGCGGCGTTGTTTTTCCAACGGTTTGCTTTTAAAAGTTTACACAGCAAACTGGGGAAAAAATGTTCGAGCCTGTATGTCTGTTCTCTGTGCCTCAACTAAGGAGAGTGCGGCCAAGTTCCAGCTTTGATAGGAATGAAACAGACAGATGATTGCTGTTACAATTTTGACGTTGTTGTCACTATTACACGCACTTCAGTTGTAACATGTACAATCCTACTGCAGAACACTTTCAATCCACTTTGTTGTTAAATATATAAGTAAAAGGTTTTGGCAATTAATAACATTTGATTTAGTTTATCCGAATCAATGTTTTTCGCTTTGTTTTGAAATGAAGAACGTTTGTAAAAACGTTGAGTAAATGGAATGAAATAATTTTATTCCATATTTAAAACGATTCCATCATCCTCATAGCATTGCACTTTAATGGCATCCTTTGCATTGCGTGAAACCCGTTACCACCTGTTATGGGAAAATGCTTGTGTAGAAATAGAAGTCCGCGTATACGGTGTCTTTGGCACAGTATTCCTTGGTTATTAAGAAATACTGCGCCAAAACAACCAAAAGAATTTAGCCATGGAAAATAAGACTGGATGTATTGCGTGGAGGATTGGGGGAACTGCGGAACACCTAGCAGACAACATATCGATTTGTTTTGAACAATTAAACACTTATTGATTGACACAAAAGAAAACACTAATTGATTTTTTTTTACTATCGACTCATTGACTTTTATTTATTTATTTATTATGATTAAAACTTGCTCCATTCGAAGCACCCAAGAAGAAGTTTTGCTATGATCGGTATTGTGTTTCCTGTTCTTCCATCATTTAGTTGATAATCATTTTCATTACTAGTGAATTTGACTTTTCAGGTCAAACACAATAACCGTTTTACTATCGCTTCCTGGTTGATGCTTCTTCGTTTGTTTACGCTTAAATAAACCAATCGTTCGCACTGATGCTTCTGTTTCTGTTACGCTCACATTTTTTTCGCTTAGCAACTAAGATACACATCCTATATTCCTTGACTTTGTTTGTCTCCGTATTTATCGCTTCTTCAAGAAACTTAAACAAAAATATACATGCAAGCCCTTTCTTCCTACTAATAAATATGAAAAGATGGAACTGAAATTGTGGAACAAATGTACAAAACATATTCTAGATCACTATTTTTCTCTACTTAGAATTTCATGTTCGAAAGGACATTAACATCTACTTAAGGAACAAGGAAAAACGCAAACAGATTAAGGTATACTATCTGAGAAGTTGTGGGTAACCAATAGAGAGATAAGACAATGGCAATAAGCGCAAAATGACAAATAAATAAAATCTTCGCATGGATATTCTCTCCTCTACGGTTACATAGATATGCTGCAGGACAATGTTTTGGTGTAGCGTTGCCACGGATGATAATGTAAAACTTGGAACACAAATGAGGCGAGTTTATCAAAAGCACGGTTTTCGGCTCTTCATTCTATGATAACGATGATAATGGTTGGTAAATAGCACATTTAGGTTTTTGCTTAAGTGGCGTTTGATTTGCTTTAACTAGGGTGTATTTTCCCATTTAATTTTCGCTACTTATGAATTTCAATTATTTGTTTTAGGTATATATCACTATTCCTTTTCTGTTGTTTTTGACTATGTATAATCGATTCTGCCTTTTTCCTTTCCTTTCTTTAGTCACTTAAAAGCTGCTGCATAACAACTTGTTCCATTAGTCTTAGTGTTTTGCTTGCAATTTCGCTCGATACAGCAATTTAGCTTACGTTTATAACATTGTTTTAAAACAAAATTATTGAAATAGTATTTTCCCCGTTCGTCTTTGTCTCGTGTCTCGTCTCGTTATATGGCCCTTGCGTACTTGTCCCGAGGGATTTATTTGTTTCGTCGTTTTTTTCCTTCTTCTCTTGCGCATTTTGATAAAAAGTGGACTATCGTAAAATGGCAACCGTTTTGTGTTGCTTCATTTGATCTTTTTTTAGAATTTCCTCTAGTACTATAATTTAGGTGTTTTTATGTGTGTTTACGTTACATGTATGTGTGTATCTGTATTTGAGTAATAGCCTGCTCTAGCAGACCACGTGAAGGGAAACAATGGCATTTACAGTGTTGCCAACAGTCGCGTGAACCCGAGACAAGCGGATAGAATGGTTTGACCGACACCGTAGACCATAGCCAGGATAGGCGACATAGGTAGATTCGAGGCTCTATGTACAAAGGCAATGGTGGCACTACTGACGGTGCCTCCGGCTACCGGAGAAACCACACCCATTACTAGGATGAAAATTGAGAAGAATCGACCAAACTTGTGCTTTCGCAGTGTTACGAACGCCACAACCGCTGCTCCGGTGTGGATGACGATGGACGAAAACAAAGCCCACAGGAAGACGTGGTACCACATATCTACAAATTTGGTTAACGTACTCGTTCCAACACCCCTTAGACCGATCACATTGGCTATTGTGTCTAGCTCCGCGATGCTGTCGGAATACATTGCTTTCAACGGATAAGAAACCCGTCTAGGTTTTCGATTTCCACTTTGCCCTAACCTTTAAGATCCCTGATACTACTGATTTCTCGATTTCTACCCAAACCACCTGTCGTTTCGAGATCGGCCCCTATCACAGTCTCACGGTATTACACTCGGAGACAGGAATCAACCCAATCTCGATTGATCCAGTAACAGCGGTATCACTCTAGAAGACGAGTCCCTCGCAATTGTAGACAACGAAATCGTTCTAGTTGGTTTTAGAGACAGCAGTGGCTGCACCGTATAATCTGAAGCTTTTCCGGTTACAGCGGTTTCTATTTGAATTGACGACCTCCGGTGCTTGCGCTGCGCCGCTGGTGTGCTAGTGCTGGTATCCTTCCGAAAGGTAGAGGTCTTCCGACGACGACAGCTATTAGCAACAATGGCGGTAGAATAAAGCTGAGATGTTGCTGGCGTTGGTGGTGGTCGCAGCAGATAGTGCGATAGATACGCACCACTGTGCACCATCGTGCGGTTCTGGAAAGATTCAAAGAGAAAATGAATCGTTAAAAAGTGAAAAAGAAGGTTGGATATCTTGAGGTTTTTGAAGGGAGTATACTCTAACAAAACTTTATAGCAGAGAAGGCTACACATTATGGTTAAATACCACAAAAGTTCAACTCAGTGGACGCAGTGGTTCTACGCCCCAACAAACAAACAAAAAAATGGTTAAATAACTCTAACTTCGATCCATAAAAAGTTTACTTTTACTGTGAGCCATGTTTTCAAGCATCCTGTGAGAATGAGTGAGACAACACCAAAACACGGCTCACAGTAAAAGTCAAAAAGACAAAAGAATTATAGCAACGTGCACAGGCTCATTCCGTTCACTTGAAACAAAAGATTAAATTATAGCTACTTGACAGGACAATAATTATTAATACAATTATTCTAATCAATATGTTATCCTATTATTTCGTGGGATTATATGCTTTCAAAAAACTTGAATAGCAACTCAGTATGCTATGATTTACTGTTTGAATATAAATAAATAATGGTTATCGTCAGGTCGGACGCCATATTTGTTGCTAGCTTAGAGGAATGAGTAACAACCTGGATAACTTTCCAAATCAATTTTCTTGATAAAAATCGCAAGATTCGGTGGAGAAGCAGTAACACAGGACAAAATAAAGGTATAAAATTATGATTTGCGTGTATTTTTCTTTAGTCAATGTCAAATTGCATCGGCTGTGATGAAAATAAACATGACCGGAATAAGGATGCACGCATTTTTACGAATTCCATTTTCCAATCATCAGATTTCGACAGCTGTATCGCAATGGCTCGGCAGAAACCGGATCGGAAAAATATGTGCTATGAACGTGGAAGACTCATTGATGCTGTTAAAATGGTGAAAGCTAGATGTTCGATCCGAAAAGCGGCGAAAATGCACGGAATTCCAAATTCAACACTTCGCGTGAAAGTGATTGAAAAGTATTCCCGACACAATCCTGGAAAACCAACAGTTCTCAACGAATCAGAAGAAAAGCGTATTGTTGATTGGTTGCTGGTCAGAGCAAAAACTGGATTCCCGGTGGACACAAAGAGGTTGGTGGCATTCGTAGCGCATCAGCACGGCCTAATCCAGTCAAGAACGGAATACCTGGTCGAAAATGGATTAATTCGTTCATTATTCGCCACCCAGAAATCTCGCGACGGGGTCCAAGCGTAATGCCAAAGCATCGGGCTGTTGTTTCAGAGCCACATATCAGGTCATGGTTCAGCGAAATTCATAAACATTTTGAAGAAGAATAGCTGTCCCACGTTTTGAAAATCCCTGAACAAATTTTTAATATGGACGAAACAGCGGTGCGAACAATTCCCACCAAGGTGTGGTTTTAGCTGGTTCCGGCCAGAAATACGTCCATGCTAAGGTAGGAAACTCTGACCGCGAATCGTACACTGCGCTATTCTGCGGTAACGCTGCTGGACAGATGGCTCCAACGCTTATGCTGTATCCATACAAATCGCAAATGGCCGCGGAGATTTGGCAGAAGTTGCCTGAAGGATGGGCCGCTGTGAAAACAGAATCAGGGTGGATGAACAGGGACACATTTTTCCTATTTCTCAAGGATGTATTTTATCCATGGCTTGTTAAGCAGAAAATACCGTTCCCTGTAATAGTTTTTTTCGATGGACATAAGTCTCACGTCTCCACCCAAACGACAGAGCTTTGCGTCGAAAAACACACAATCCTGATATGTCTTCCACCGAATTCGACCTAAGTAACACAACCTCAAGACGTCAGCTTTTTCAGACCACTCAAAACCTTTTGGAAACATGTTCTGGTGGAATGGAGGATTGAGAATAATGGTGAAATGCTTCCCAGGAAAGATATTGCGCCGCTATTAAAACAAGCTGTAGATCGAATGACCAACCTACAATCGTGCGGTTCTGGAAAGATTCAAAGAGAAAATTAATCGTTAAACAGTGAAAAAAGAAGGTTGGATATCTAGAGGTTTTTAAAGGGAGTATACTCTAACAAAACTTTATAGCAGAGAAGTCTGGATCGAAGTTAGAGTAAAAAAAACTCTAACTACGATCCAAAGGGCATGATCCTAAGATCTGAAAGTGTCCGTAACAACGAGATCCAGTTAGATGAAACAAACTCCACATTAAAAGCGTTGTGATCCCATGTATGCAATCAATCAACTGGTTCTGTAGACTAGACTAACTCAGGCAATAGTTAAGTGTTGGCAATTTTTCTGGGTTTGAACTGAATTGTATTTAAATAATGAGAATGTGAAGAGAATTTTGCAATGTACTAGTACTGTGCACCCAAAACAAATTGGCCAAAAACTCTAATCAAGTTCCCAAAGATGCCGAAAAAATGATGACCGCGAGATTTTCGTAGGAACGCGTTGGTGTATAGTAATAAAGGTATTAAAGGTTGATAATTATTTATTAAATAATTGATTTGGCCAAAAGCGATTGTCATTTTTCTACTACGAGTTCACGGACAGAAATGATGCATGATTGATATAACTTTTGCCATAATTATCCCAAGCTTTGAAGATATTCTTGACATAGTTTATTTAAATGGATGTTTGAAATGATTTGATGTTTACATCAAGCATATATTTCATTTGAATCAACGTTATTGAACATCAACCATTAAATGCTTAAATCAAGCATACATGTCATTATTTGATTCCATGCTTATCGTTGAATCACTCATACTGGAAGGTTAAATAGGGCATATAGCAGCTCTACTGAGCCTCGTGGCTGCCATTCGCACTCAACGACAAAGCGAAGGAAAAAAAAATCATGGCGGCGGCAGATCACTCGGTTGACTTGGACGACGACCTGGTTGAAGAGTTTTATGTTGACGAAGAAGTGGTAGAATTATTGAAATCGTTTGGATTATCCGCGGCGGGCATCGAAGAGTTTGTAGGTATGTAAGCAAATTGTAACTATTCTTTAAAGTAGTTTTAATGAATTTTGATTTCAGCTAACGGGTACGACATTGATGCGCTACAATTAATCAAGCGTGAAGAAGTCGAAGCGCTTCTTCCTTCACCGCGACTAGCAGACTGTTGATAAGAATGATATTTCCAATTTTCAAACATTGTTATATGTTGTTTAATTTCGTTATATCTAAAGAATATGTGCTAATTGAGTAAACGTTCCTATAATGGTGGTATTTTAGTGCAAAATGTTTCTATTAGAACATATTGCACTAAAATACCACCATTATAGGAACTTTTATCGTAAATTTAACGATTATTTTGATTTTTGGACCCAACCATAACATCATTTGAACGAATCTCTGTGTATGCTTAAACCAACCATCCGATACCGTTAGTTCAACCCTCAAAATAAGTTCAAATTAAACATAAACATTATTGAATTTATCATGAGAATCAGAGAGCTGTCAAATCATCAACAATGAATATTGTTGATGTTAGCATAATATGGTTGATTCAACCCTATTTCATGCTCTAATTAGATCATCAATTCTGTTTAATTGAAGCTTCCATTATTCTTCGATCTATTGTATTATGCGTGAAACAATCTCAAAAAAGTATTATATAAAAGTCAATGCACAAATATGCTTGATCGGGACCGGAATATTATTGATATGACTTTATTTTTTTCTCCGTGTTGTGCATATTTTCCTCATAAACAAACATAATTTTCTCAATCATAACAATCTTAACCATCTTTGTTAATTTCTGTTCGTGTGATATTTATCAAACTACAGGGTGCGGCAGAAAATAATGCGAAAATTTGTTCAGTTTCCTTCAAATCCCATTTTCAACTAATTCAAGCAATAATATCAATAATAGTATAAGCAAACTTTCAAAATAACAAAAAAATCATGTTTTTTTAATTTTAATAATTTTATTCGGCAAATCAGATTTGTATTTGTGTTTTATATGATATTTTACTCTCGTTTAATCAAAATATTTAATCAAAATATAAGCAAACTTTCAAAATAACAAAAAAATCATGTTTTTTTAATTTTAATAATTTTATTTGGCAAATCAGATTTGTATTTGTGTTTTATATGATATTTTACTCTCGTTTCATCAAAATATTTAGTCATAGCCAAGACTCCTAACTTTTCCTCGAACACGACCCATTAGCTTCTGCACAGTGGTACTTCCCACCATTTTGACCACTTTTGGCCAATCTTTTTTAGATTTTTTGATGTCGTCCGCGGGTTTTATGAATTTTTGAAACTTTGCTTTGGTTAAAGCCCAAAAAGTCTCGATTGGCCTTGTTATGGGTGACTTCAGGGGTTTCCACAAGCGCGTGATGTTTTACAGGCTCGTGCTTCAACGGATAAAGATCTGGACTGCTAGGGGACCACAAATCCTTATTGTTGGGTTCGATTGGACGTGTGACACGGTACTCCATCCTGCTGTAGGACAACGTTTTGGTCCTCGGTGAAGTTGGCCTTCACCCAGGGAAGCTCTTGGTCCTTCAAAATATCGATATACACTTCGGTACTGATTTTAACTCCCGCATCAACGAAAACAAGCGGCATTTTCAAACCGTTGGACGCCACCAAGCCAAACATCATGACACCAGCCGGATGTTTGGTTTGAAATTTGAATTTCACTTTTTCCGGAACGTTCTCTATTTTCTGCGGTGAAATGAACCGGCCCGTGCGGCGGTTGACCACAGCATCGATGCTGAAAAGCTTTTCGTCGTAGAACAGGATTATCAGTTTTTTATTCTTCAACAAGGAAAGCAATCTCTTGGAACGAGTCACTCGTAGTTCCTTGACGCGGTCCGTAATCAAGTGGCGTTTCACTCTGGCTCTGGAAAATGCATGCAGGTCTTCTTTGATGATTCTCCGCATGGATTTCTCCGAAATATTGGCTTCCTTTGCAAGTTTTCTTATGGAACGCACCGGGTTGCGAGCAATTTTTGCACGGACCGGTTTGATCACGTTTGGCATGCGTGCAAAGCGCGGACGTCTGCTTCCCGGCTTCCGCTGCTTAGGACCATCCTGCAGGGACTTTTTTATGCGGTAAACTGTTGCCAAATGGCACCCTACCACCTTGGCAATCTCTTTCGGTTTCTTCTGGGCGAGCAACAAACTGGTGATCACTTCTTTCACGAACATTTTGACGAATTTGCAAATAGACGAAACAAATAGAATGTTTGGATGCAGCACTTGAAAGTAAACATAGCATAACAAAACTTTCGACAGAAATTAGTCACTAGCTACACGAATTAACCCAATACTCAAGTTTGAACATTTTCGCATTATTTTCTGCCGCACCCTATAGCATGTCATGTTCATGTATTTCTGCAATTGTATTTACTTTGAAATTACTTGATTATAAACTATTTGTTAATAGGATGCCAAGATAAGACATTATCATGTTGAAAGCATGTTATTTAAAGCATCTTGAAAACTTATTATTAGTCCTAAATCTGTATCTAAAAACTTCTTGTGTGACTTTAAAGATGTCTCAAATAGATCGATTTATTGCGCTGTTTTGGTTATATAAGATACCAAAAATAAGTTATATGTACGAGAAAAATACATGAGATCATGTCTTAACGATGAATTTTTGATCATTACATAACAAGTTTGTTACTTGAGAGTCTTGGAAGTTTAGAAGTTTGGAAGTCGAACAAATCGAAAAGTATGCTTCCAACAAATGGACAAGAAGGTGGTAGCCATTATTATTGTTATTGTTATTGATCAATCCCCACCCTGGCAGGCAACTACCCGCCGATCTGCACTTAAGCTGAGTGAGGACCTACTTAGCCTAAGCGTTTGTGCATACTAATCCGTATAGCATGCCGCCACTTTCACTAACAGGCCCCGTTGTCCCATTAGCTTCAGCGCATTGGTTAGGGATAGGAGGAGATTGGTAGGGAAAATTTAGAGAGAAGGAGTTGTGACTGAAAAGAGACAAGCATAACGAAAAACAAAACAAAACAAAATCAGGACACTAGACATTGTCTTCAAAACCTGGTAGAAATAAACTATTTGATGCCTGAAAAGAAACAGAACTAAGAACAAAGATACAAGCGAATTCCTTGTAGTCCCCCGGATGTTTCAAGAGTTCAGCCATTTATCTGAAACGATACTAAGAGTTATTGTCTTACCTGTCTAGTAAAATATAAACCACTAACAAAGTGTGTTGGTGGTTCCTCACTAGGAAAACAAGGAAATTTATATTAACGCTGGATAGCCAATCTGGATCGATCTATATCAACAGTAAGGAAGATATTGCAGCCAATCACACAGTGGTTCACCCGTTCCAAGATATGGCGGCCCGGCGATTATGGCAAAGGAATACTATAGATCACAACTAATTATAATACCCACCACCGGTCCACCACACCCGGCGAAGCACCAGATCTCACCGAGAAGCAGCTTTATTGGAAATGAGAAGAAAAACTAGTATCCTCTATCCAAAATCCAACCACCCCCACCGCCCATCCCGACAGACACGCGCCCATCCCGACAGACACGCGTATCCCGCCCACAATGCGCAGACATCCCCAGCGCCGTGCACTAATAACTTGACTGGTCGAGTTATTAGTACACGACGCTGAAGAAGTCCGCACACTGCAGACGAAACACGCGCATCCGTCAAGACAAGCAATAAAGGTAGTCGGAATCAAACGGAAAACACCAATCCCTCCTCCCATTTCCATTAACAGGTAATCCACTAAACAGCTCACACTTTCTAGGACTCAGTTTTATTGTTTTTTCCTTGCTCACATGATCACTCGCCCCGCCGAACAACAGATAACCTAAATAAAAATAATGCCCTATATCGGTCAAAGCAGTTAGCAACAAGGCATCGACACCATGGTGATACGGCAAATATGGTGAACTAATAGTATGGATGTTTTGATTATTTACCGTCATATCTCTCCTAGCAGCAGTTTTTTGATCTTTTTCTGTACTGACTCGATCACTCGCGGCGCAAAAAAAAAAACAAAACACCGAAAACTATAGATAACGCGCCAAACCCTATAAGAAAATTGTAAATAAGAGAGAATCAACGCAACTGTTCACATTAGATGCTCGAAGCACTCTTCTTCCGTAAACTTTGAATATGTACAACTATACACCCAGACTTTCTCACAGAAACCCGCGAAATTCCACCGAACTCTCAACAGCCGAACGCTCGGCATCCCCACCTTAAGGGCCCCGGCGAAACTTCACAGTTATCTGTAAAAATTTACCGGTTTTCGGTCAAATCCCACCGAAATCCGCCAAACCGGACTACCGAAAGCTCAGCTGCCGAGAACCCGGCAAAACATCCACAGACCTCTGCAAAAAAATCCGAGTATGCACATTCTACAAACAACCCTTCTACTGGAACTCACATCTGCAACAAGCACGTTGAGCGTCCCAAAGAGCAATCTAAACCGTAAATTACGATTGAAGGATTTTGTGGATTTAGCGTTCCTGGAAGCATCTCGTGCCGTCTGGCAACTTTACGCTTCTATTACTAAGCTCATCATTTTCGCACCACCCGGGGGAGACTTGGTCCTATACCCAATGATTTCATTATCTCCAATCCGCTCAACCAATCGCAATGTTTTGTGATATAGTGGACGGATTATTATAATTTGAGATAAATCAATGCAGACGTCTTCCAAAATAGGCAGATCGACAGGCAATCGGTGGTACCTCACATCAAGATGCTTAGAGGCGGACCGGAAGATTTGATGAGCTACCTCCCCCACAAGAAGGTGGTAGCCATTATTGAGCAAAATTCCAATCTCTCGGAAATCAAATTCACACGTACAAAAATTGCGGCAGAGACAAGGACTGAAGGCGTACGAAGTGAATAAGGTGCCCAACCGTGGTGACAAGCAACATTTCACTGCAAAATGTCGTGCTAAGGAACTTTACACCAATAATGTTTTGCAAACATTTTCTTGTATCATCGTGGACGACAAAACATACGTACTGGAAGACTTGACACAGCTTCCGGGTCTGGATTTTAATACCGCAATGCAAAGGAACGCCGTTGCCGAGCATTTCCGAACAAAGAAGGTGTTCAAATTCCCGAAGAAGTATTTGATTTGGCAAGTCATATGTAGTTGTGGTCGATAATCTGAAAGTTTCGTCTCTAGTGGCACTATCAATCAGGATGTGTTCGAGAAAGAATTCCTTCAAAAGCGGTTGCTACCGTATATCAGAAGCCATGACTCTCCCGCTCTGTTTTGATTTGATTTGGCCTCTTGTCACTATGCGAAATCCGTCCTAAAATGGTATAAGGTGCAATAGGTCAAATACGTGCCAAACTGTCTAGAACTTCACCCAATCATTCCTTGTCGAACGTTCGAGTGTGATAGTTCTCTTTATCTCTTAGCTCCGCAATCGAGTAAGTTTCGGTTTTTGGCTTTTTTTTTCCCCACGATCGTGGTTTTTTTTGCTGTATTTATGCTGGTGCAACAGCTGGTCAAAAAGTTCCACAGTGCGACGTTCGGACGAAGGAAGTGGCCTTTACAGGCGAGCCTAGTAAAGGACCATCCAACGACCCGTAATCGACACCGAAAGTGGGAAGAATATTGTTCTCCCCTACGGCGGCTATCACCATCATCATCATCACATCTCATCATCACCGCACCATTCCATCGCGTCGGTCGAGGCTTTGTTCCCCACGCAGGCTTTACAATAGCCTGTGTACAGACCGGCAAGTAGCAGCCGCACCATACCAAATTGCCAAACAATAGGTAAACATTTCGTTTTATTTCCACTTTGCTCCACTACTGACTGACGATAGAGGATAATCCCCCTAGCAGGCAGAAGTACCTTTCCGGTAAACATTATTTAATTTTTTTTTATTTTTTTTTTGTATTTATATTATTTATTTTTTGGTTTGAAATTTTTCTGGCGGATTAATCCTCCCGGATAACACAAAAACTTTCTCATTATATATTAGTATTACATATATAGGTATATATATAAATATTCCTTTTTTTTTTTTTGATTTATAGGGAATCTTTTTTTCAAATTATTGATCAATCCACCTATAAGTGGATGTCATTTTCTAAATTTTGGATTTATTTTTCTCTGTGATAGGAGTTGTGTATGTGGATTTTTTTTAACATGTTTTAGGTTAATATAATCGCATCAATAAAATAAATCCATATTGTGTCCTACATTTTTATATTATTTGAATATATTTTTTTTTGAATTTATTTATATTACATTGAATTTATTCCTTAAATTGAATTAAGCACAATTATTTAATTATCCTCGTGGGCGTTCTAAGTCCCCACGATGGATAAAAATAATCCGAGCCGGGGCTCGGAGGAGTTTGATTGTTCGGATGATGATATTCCTCCCATTCTGTTACCTTTTCCCCATTTACCATTAATGGAGACAGAAAAGGGTTCGGAGCCAACACCAACTGAAGCACCTTCAGGTTCATCCTCCTCCGAGCTTCCCCGCCGGAAAGCTTATCCAGCCGGATCTAAAAGTCCTTTTCTGGTTTTTTTCGGCCCAAAAGTAAACCTTTGAACAAATTTCAAATTGAAAAAGATCTGGCAAAGTCGTTTCGGAGCATTCAAGATATAACCTCTCCCAGTCGCAGTAAGCTTCGCATCACTCTGAGTGATCGTGAAGAAGCAAACAGGATTGTTGCCTCAGAGCTGTTTTCTTTAGAATACCACGTGTATCTTCCCTCGCACGTAGTAGAAATAGCCGGAGTGGTCACCGAACCGTTTTTGACGTGCGCTGATATCAAGTCCCATGGAACTGGTGGGTTCAAAAATCGTGCCGTTCCATCAGTTCAGGTCCTTGATGTCAGGCAAATGAACCAGGTGTCATCCGACGGCACAAAAAAGCCCTCAAACTCTTTTCGTGTGATCTTCTCTGGAGCTGCCCTGCCGAATTTCCTCGTGTTGGGGAAGCTTCGTTTACCTGTTCGCCTCTATGTACCGACGGTCATGCACTGTGACAAGTGCCAGCAGTTGGGTCATACTGCACCTTACTGCTGTAACAAAGCACGATGCGGCAAATGCGGTGAGCAACATGTGGAGGGTCCCTGCAGTACGGACCCCAAGTGTATATGCTGTGGGGAAGCTCCACATGATCTCGCTGTATGCCCGAAGTATATAGAGCGGGAGAAACACCAAATTCGTTCGCTGCAGCAGCGGTCGAAGCGGTCTTATGCAGACATTCTTAAAAAGATCCCACCGGCCGCTGTTCCACCAGCCCAACCAGACAACAATATATTTTCTTCCCTGCCCATAGATGATCAGGGCTCAGACTTTGAGGATGCTGAGGAGTACTCTGTTGTTCAGACGGGAGCGAAGAGAAAGCGCGTTACAGCAAGACGTCAACGGCACCGTCAGCAAGCATCTCAAAACGCGCTGACTGTAGAACAGGCTTCCCACCCTCCTCTGAACAATTTAAGAAGTGGTGGCAATACAAAAAAAGTTTCTCCTCCAGGTTTTAAACCACTGGCTAATGACTTTCCGCCACTTCCGGGAACATCTAAAACCCCAGTTGTTCCAGTTTTTTGCCCAGAACGCCAACTACCAAGGCATCCGGAATCTCGACCGTGTCAAGTCGAAGAAAAAATGTCTCTTTCTGGGATTGTGGAATTCATCTTCACCATTTTCGAGGTCTCACTGACAACGAGGAACCTCATCAACATGATCCTTACATTTGTAAAACCTCTTCTAAAGAAACTGTCTTCAAAATGGCCTCTTCTTGATTCAATCATATCTTTCGATGGATAATTTATCCAAAGAGGTCGGGGATATGATCGAAGTACTACAATGGAACAGTAGAAGTATTCTAAAAAATTTGGACGCTTTTAAGTTTTTAGTTCACAAATCGCATTGTGACGTATTTGCTCTCTGTGAAACATGGCTCTCTTCTGATAAAGATTTCTCTTTCCACGATTTTAACATTATTCGGCAGGATCGAGGGGACTCATATGGAGGGGTGCTATTGGGGATTAATAAGCTCCACTCCTTTTATAGAATTGATCTCCCCTCGATGACAGGCCCTGAAGTAGTTGCATGCCAAGTGACTATTCGAGGCAAAAGTTTTAGTATAGCCAGCATATACCTGCCGCCGAATACGGCAATATCCCGCAGGGATCTTTCGACTATTTGCCTCGCAATGCCAGAGCCACGGTTGATCTTAGGGGATTTTAATTCTCACGGTACAGCCTGGGGGTCACCGTACAACGACAACCGTTCTGCATTGATACTAGACCTCATGGACTACTTCAACTTGACTATTTTGAATACTGGGGAAGTAACACGCGTGGCTCCATCTCCAAACCCTGGAAGCAAATTAGACCTCTCAATCTGTTCGAATTCACTATCATTGGATTGCACGTGGAAAGTGATTCAAGATCCCCATGGTAGTGATCACCTGCCTATCAAAATTTCAATCACCAATGGTTCGTGTCAATCTCGCTCGATCGACATTGCGTACGACCTCACGAAATGCATAGACTGGGGTAAATTCGCTGAAGCGATCATCGATGGCGAGCAATCGGTCGAAGTCCTTCCTCCGTTGGAAGAGTATCGGTTTTTATCCGGGTTAATCTCCAAATGTGCGATTGACGCACAGTGCAGACCGGTACCAGGATCAACAATTCGCCGACGTTCGCCCACGCCGTGGTGGGACGACGAATGTACTGAAGTCTACCGTGAAAAATCCGTCGCGTTTAAAGCATATCGGAAGCGCGGTTCGCGAGATAACTACGAGCGGTACATTGTTCTTGAGCGTAAGTTTAAGAGCCTCGCTAAAGCCAAAAAACGCGGATATTGGCGTCACTTCGTCGAAGGGCTATCGCGTGCGACGTCGATGAGAACTCTTTGGACCGTCGGGAGAAGAATGCGAAATGCGTCGTCGGTGAATGAAGACAAGGAAAGCTCTTCCCGGTGGATCTACGCGTTCGCCAAGAAAGTTTGCCCAGATTCGGTTCCGGTGCAACGAATTGCTCGCGATACTCAAACCAATCGTAACGAATTGGATGCGCCCTTTTCTATGCTCGAATTCTCACTTGCTCTTCTTTCATGCAACAATTCTGCGCCAGGAATGGATAAAATCAAGTTTAACTTGTTGAAAAACCTCCCAGACGTCGTAAAGAGGCGCTTGCTGAACTTATTTAATCAGTTCCTGGAAAGCAATATTGTTCCGGATGAATGGAGGCAGGTTAGAGTTATAGCTATACAAAAACCCGGGAAACCCGCGTCGGATTACAACTCGTATCGTCCAATTGCGATGTTGTCGTGTATACGGAAGCTGCTAGAGAAGATGATTCTCCATCGGCTCGACAAATGGATTGAATCTAATGGCTTTCTATCTCATACTCAATTTGGTTTCCGCAGAGGCAAAGGAACGAGCGATTGTCTTGCGCTGCTTTCAACAGAAATACAGCTGGCCTATGCACAAAATCAGCAAATGGGTTCAGTTTTCATGGACATTAAGGGTGCTTTTGATTCAGTTTGTGTAGACGTCCTTTCAGACAAATTCCACGAGTGTGGCCTTTCACCATTACTAAACAACTATTTGTACAATTTGTTGTCTGAGAAACATATGAGCTTTTCTCATGGGTCTTCGACAACTTCACGAATTAGCTACAAGGGTCTCCCCCAGGGCTCTTGTTTAAGCACCCTTTTATAATTTTTATGTCAGAGACATCGATAGCTGCCTCATGGAAAATTGCACGCTAAGACAGCTTGCGGATGACGCCGTTGTTTCAATTGCAGGAACAGGGGCGAACAACTTGCAGGGACCGTTGCAAGATACCCTGAGACAGTTTGTCTACCTGGGCTGTAAAGCTGGGTATCGAATTCTCTCCGGAGAAAACTGAGTTAGTTGTTTTTTCTAGGAAGCGTGAACCAGCACAAATACCGCTTCAACTCATGGGTAAAACAATAACTCAAAGTTTGTCTTATAAATACCTAGGGGTCTGGTTCGATTCTAAATGCACCTGGGGAAAGCACATTAAGTATCTGATTCAGAAATGCCAGCAGCGAATAAACTTCATGCGTACTATCACCGGAACATGGTGGGGAGCCCACCCGGAAGATCTGATAAAGCTGTATCGTACAACGATTCTGTCGGTTCTCGAGTACGGTAGTTTCTGTTTTCAATCCGCCGCGAAAACTCATATTCTGAAGCTGCAGCGAATCCAGTACCGTTGTCTTCGTATCGCGTTAGGCTGCATGAACTCAACTCATACTATGAGTTTGGAGGTATTAGCAGGAGTTCTTCCTTTATCAGATCGTTTTGTGGAGCTATCGTTCCGGTTCCTCATCCGCTGTGAGGTGTTAAATCCATTGGTAATTGAAAATTTTGAAAAGCTAATCGAACGAAATCCTCAAACTAAGTTCATGACACTGTACTATTGGTACATGACTCTGGAGGTGAGCCCTTCTTCGAATGTTCTAATCGTGATTACTCCCAAGACTTCTCTAGTTCTACTGTAGTTTTTGATCTGACCATGAAGCAAGAAGCTCGCGGAATACCAGATCCACTCCGTTCGGAGTACATTCCATCAATTTTTGCAAGTAAGTTTGGCCATATCAGATGTGACAGGAAGTTTTACACCGACGGGTCAAAAACAAATGATTCCACTGGATTTGGTGTTTTTAACGAAATTCATAGCGCCTCCTTCAAACTACAAAATCCTTGCTCCGTATACGTCGCAGAGCTGGCGGCTATACACTATGCATTAGAGCGAATTGCCTCTCTTCCCTCTGATCAATTTTTCATTTTTACGGATAGTCTCAGCTCACTTCAGGCTATTCGTTCAATGAGGCCAGCAAAGCACTCACCGTATTTCGTTAGCGAAATACGATCTCTTTGAGTGCCCTATCAAACAATTCCTACACCATCACCTTGGTTTGGGTCCCTTCTCATTGCTCCATTCCGGGTAATGAGAAAGCGGACTCACTTGCCAAGGTGGGCGCTATGACAGGCGATATTTATGATCGACAAATCGCCTTCAACGAATTTTTGCTATTTTCCGTCAACGAGGCCTTGATCAGCTGGCAACAAAAATGGGATGCAGGGGATTTGGGCAGATGGTTACATTCTATTCTCCCACAGGTATCGAAAAAATCGTGGTTCAGAGGGTTGGATATTAGCCGGGATTTTATCAAGGTAATGTGTCGTCTAATGTCCAATCACAACTCGTTAGGCTCTCATTTCTATCGAATAGACTCAGCACCAATCAATGCGGCTGTGGTGCGGGTTATCAGGACATCAATCACGTTGTCTGGTATTGCCTCGATTTCGAAATTGCCAGATCTGATCTTTGCGCATCCCTACGGGCCCGAGGGAAACCAGAGAAGGAAGATATCAGAGATGTGCTGGGTAAGCTGGACTTGGACTATATGGGGCTAATTTACAAGTTTTTGAAACAAATAGATGTATTCGTTTGATCCTCTCTTAGATGTCGTTTTAACATGTCCACCTCGCCCCCTCCCCCGTAATACCGCTTCCGTTGTATCGTTACAGCTTAACGCAACGCAACATCTACGCCAGACCAACAGCAACAATTTCGCATCGCCAACCTGCTGTTGAAAACTAACGTTAAGATTCCTACTTCCCCATTCCTACCCGAATTAATGTAATCCCTAACCTCGACCAAGTCGCGAGTTTTTCGGCTTTCCAAAATTAACATAGTTAGTAAGTTATTGTCATTATAAAAATGAAAAAGAACTCGGCTCCGTTATGCCTATGGCACTTGAGCCTCACAAATAAACGAGTAAGTTAAAAAAAAAAAAAAACTTCACCCAATAAAGAAGAACTGGGCTCCAGTTAAGCGGAAACCCTTCGAAACTAAGGAGAAAGCAAATGGTGCCAATATTTTAAGAGAAGATGGAGAATCGTCACGGCGGGCGTATCTGAGGATACCGTACGGAACCTGATGGCGGGTGTATCACAGAAAGTTCGAGAATTTTACGGAAAGAAGGATTAACATCTTAGTAAACAGTTTCTAATGTGGATATAACTCTATTATTGTGAAATAAACAATTAGGTTTGTTGAATTATGTGTTATTTTTTTTTGCTGCAATTATTTTGGTGTCCGAAATTGAACGTGGACAGGCTATATGTTACGAAGGTATGCTGTTGGTTCCGCTACAGACTGGAAAAGTATATTGATATTGAAAGTGGAAATATCGAGTGATTCTTTTTGGATTTGGAAAATAAACTTACTTGGCCAAAAATATATATAATTGTTTTTTTGAAGATATCGTTGATATCGTTGCGTAAATCCTTTCGAATCATTTTGCCAGCCGTACACGGAACATTTCGTCCAAGAAGACGATGTTGCAAATGATTCGGAAGGAGCCACGTTTGAGTTTTTTGAGTCCTTTCGTTTGTTTCTTCAATTGTCTGTTTGTTATTTTATAAGTCAGTGTTGCTTTTATAAGTTTCATACGGCGTTGGGTAATTTCTCCATTTTTTTTTAGTTCAGTCCGTGAAAAGTGACAGTCCATAGAGACGCTATTGACACTGCCGCAAAAGGTATTACATTTTCAAGTTAACGTTCCTTTTTTCTCAGTCATGTTCATGTCAACTTTTTTGTATGGTGTAGTGACGTCTTTTTGTCTGTTTATTTAGGTTTCAGTGTCACGTTTATAAGTTTAATAAGGTGTTTTACTTATCTGTGTTAAATTTCTTCATGATTTCTGCATTCTTTTGTAGTTTGTGAATTTCTTCATCTTTTGTCTGTCTGGAGCCGCTTCGTGCTTTTCTGTGATATGAATTCCACTGCTCTCAATGTTTTGCCATATGCATTTTTGCAATGATTTCATATTCTAGAGCTGTTTTCATCTCCTGTTTGCTCTGTTGAGTTAATATATCGCCTATTGCCTTTGCACATTCTAAAAGCTGCGTTTTCTTCAAAACTAGAATGTTCCTAAAATTAAATAATAAAAATCGCTTAAAGTGTAGCATTTAGGGTTACCATTCCCATTTTCATCACATTTATGATGTCGTACTTCTTATTCATTGTTAATTTTAATTATTTTTATTTGTTGTTAAAAGCAAGCAAAAAGGGAATCAATTGATTGATACAACAATCCTACATTTCCGATTAATATGAATACTGGATCATGAGATGAATAATGGAACAGTTCCCCTATCTGGTAATGTTTTCCAAAAGTTTGCTGATTTGTTTTGATTTGATTTGAAACTATTTCAACTTTTTCAACTGATTCTATATGATCAAATGCAGCATTTCTACTATTTGCAAATACTGTACTTGACCATTGATCACCACCTCAGAACTATAATGTTTATCGATAAGAAGTACTACACGGTGTTCAATAAGTTCGGATACACTTTCAAAATTTGTTAAAAAAATGAAAACATGTTTTTTTATTTTTTGGATTTATGTTATTGAAAGCTATGTTTACAAGGAACGTTTACAACATTTCTCTTGGAATGACCCCCCCTTTGTACTCCTTAACGAGCTTCAAACGTTTCTCGAACGCGTCGCAGGCGGCACGCACGGACTGCATGGGCATTTCGTCCCAGATTTTGAGAATTACCGTCTTGAAATGATCCAAAGTGCTGACCTTGTATTCGTTCAGCTTCGCCATCATATAGGACCAAACAAAAAAGTCGAGAGGATTCAAGTCCGGGGAGCTGGGAGGCCACAAAGTTTTGTCCAGAAAGTCGGTTAAATTGTCCCGACACCAGGCTTGAACCACATTTGCCGTATGGGCTGGTGCACCGTCCTGCTGGAACACGTAGTGCTCATCGCCGTAGAGGCTTCGGAGACTGGGGGCAACAACCTTTTCCAAAACCTCAGTTTTGTAGTACGCCGCGTTGATTTTGACGTTTTTTTCAATAAACACCAAGGGTAGCTTACCACGTTTGCATACTGCCCTCCAAACCATCACCGACGCGGCACTTTGGAACCGAGGGATGTTTATATTGGATTCAGGAATGCTGTCCCTCGATGGCGCCCACACCCGGTCATTTTGCACATTGTGCGGCTGCTGCAGCACGAACAGTTTCTCGTCCGAAAAAACAAACTCCTGACCAGCGTGCCGAGAGAGGATCCTCTTAGCTCGATCCAACCGCTTTTGCTGGTAGCCTCCGAAACGCCATGGACCTTACGTTTTTGTAAGGCCTGAAACCAAGGTCCTTGGTGAGTATGGTGTGAGCGGTTCCAATGGAAACGTTGAGATCTGCAGCCGTTTTCCGGATTGAGCGGTTCTTTTTGCGCCGAATTCGCTCCCTCACGATCTTGATGACCCGTGGCGTCCTCGCTGAACGCGGCCGACCGGATCTCGCACGGTCATTGGTCGAGGACGTCTCCCGGTATCGCCTGATGGTCGTGTAGACAAAGTTCCGATTGACCCCATGCGATTTCAGCAGCCGGAATATATCGCCGGGTCGCTCACCGTTCAAAAAACGCTTAATTACGAAGTCCCGATACTCTTTCATCGCGCGTAACAAACGAACAACAACTAACAGAATGTCAACACCGCGCACATTCGGTAGCGTATGAATGAAGCTAAAGCTGACACCAATACCAATGCAGAATATGTACATGGCGCATACCTACGCAATGATGAAAACTTGTATTCGAACTTATTGAACACCGTGTAGAGGATTTTCAGAAGTACTTTTGGGCTGCATTTCAACTGATCTGGCTACACTTGTGTGCTTCTTTTCAAAATGGTAAAGAACCAGACCAGCCCTGGGACCTGGTAGTTGAAGTTAAACTACCTCAAAGTTTCAACCTGTATAATCAAATTCTATCTTTATCAATCAACTTGCTCACAAATAACACAATCAATAGTTTATGCGAACCAAAATCGCCCACCTTTTACTGCTCGCCAAGAAATACACCGAAGGGCAAAAGGACAACCACACATTCGACATGGACCGGATCTAACCACCCAGTCAACTACAATTTAACTCCGATTTCAATTATTAATCGCCATGTTCGGTGGAAGACTCTCCCCCTATGCCTTCTACAATAATTTTCGCTGCTCAACGTGCAGCTGACGGTTGGATGTGTGATAGGTACAAGATACAAATGAACAAAATACAAATAGCTACATCCGATATGCTTGTACACTACAAGTATCGTGCAGCGTGGGAAAATGCGCCTACGCGTTAAATTTTGATAATTTAATTTGAACGTCGATTACTGACCAGATCACGAGATCTGAGTATGCCAACCCAAAAAGTAAACCCTTCTTTTCAACCTAGCACACACTTATGACGGTAATTAGCATCGTCATCGAGGACCTTGTTTAAAGAAGTTCCTAGTTCATCACACTAGATTAATAGCTCTTCAGTACATCCGAATAAAGGGCGATACGGTCAAAATTTGGTCAATATCAACTTGACGTATTTCTTTCAATTTTGCATTTAAAAAACCTGAACACCCCTCATTTTGAAGGTGTGTGTGTGTAGAATGTTGCTCCTATTTTGATTTTGGAATTCACTCTTCAGTTGTCAAAATGCCGTCCAAGCAAGAAGAGCAGCGTATCAAAATTTTGCTCGCGCATCGCGAAAATCCGAGCTACTCGCACGCAAAGTTGGCAAAATCGCTAAAAGTTGCCAAATCAACCGTTACAAATGTAATTAAAGTGTTTGGGGAACGTTTGTCGACAGCCAGGAAGTCTGGATCGGGGGGAAATCGAAAACCGGAAGCCGCTGAGACGACAAAGAGAGTTGCCGGTAGTTTCAAGCGAAACCCTAACCTATCTCTCCGAGATGCCGCAAATAAGCTGGGTGTATCGTCTACAACCGTGCATCGAGCCAAAAAACGAGCAGGACTATCGACTTACAAGAAGGTAGTGACTCCAAATCGCGATGATAAACAAAATACGACGGCCAAAGCGCGATCCCGGAGGCTGTACACGACGATGCTGACGAAGTTTGACTGCGTGGTAATGGACGACGAAACCTACGTCAAAGCCGACTACAAGCAGCTTCCGGGACAGAAGTTTTATACGGCAAAAGGAAGGGGAAAGGTAGCAGATATTTTCAAGCACGCGAAACTGTTAAAGTTCGCAAAGAAATATCTGGTTTGGCAAGCCATCTGTACCTGTGGCTTGAAAAGCAGCATTTTCATAGCTGTTTCGGGACTGTCAACCAAGAAATTTACGTGAAACAGTGTTTGAATAAACGTCTGCTGCCTTTCCTGAAGAAACACAGTTGTTCCGTACTGTTTTGGCCGGATTTGGCATCTTGCCATTACGGTAAAAAGGCCATGGAATGGTACGCCGCCAACAACGTGCAGGTGGTTCCCAAGGACAAGAACCCTCTCAACACGCCAGAGCTCCGCCCAATTGAGAAATACTGGGCTATTGTCAAGCGGAACCTAAAGAAGACCAAAAAAACTGCTAAGGACGAGCAGCAGTTCAAGGCAAACTGGCTTTCTGCGGCGAAGAAGGTGGACAAGGTGGCTGTACAAAATCTGATGGCAGGGGTCAAGCGTAAGGCCCGGCAATTCGGATTTGGAAAAGCGGAAGCCTAACTGAATATTTTTCCTGAATTTTATACTAATTGAACTTGAAAAAGAAATTTAATTTGATTTTTTAAATAAACGATTTCACCGATTTACATGCGCTTTCCCTTGACCAAATTTTGACCGTATCACCCTTTAGGTACAAGATACAAATGTACAAAATACAAATAGCTACATCCGATATGCTTGTACACTACAAGTATCGTGCAGCGTGGGAAAATGCGCCTACGCGTTAAATTTTGATAATTTAATTTGAACGTCGATTACTGACCATGTAACGTTCACGAGATCTGAGTATACCAACCCAAAAAGTAAACCCTTCTTTTCAACCTAGCACACACTTATGACGGTAATTAGCATCGTCATCGAGGACCTTGTTTAAAGAAGTTCCTAGTTCATCGCACTAGATTAATAGCTCTTCAGTACATCCGAATAGAAGTTTTATTCAAGATATGGTGATGCCAGCGCGCTGGCGTTTTAAAAACGCTTAGACACAAAGGCTTCTACTTAAATGTTAGACCTAGAAATGATGTGTGTATGCTAGTTTAGCAATCAGTGCGTGCATCAAATTATTATGTTACACTGAGTGTTAAAAGAATTGAATGTAAAAAAAACCAAAAGAAGTATTACGTTACGATAAAACGGTTATACACGTACTTCCTAAAAGCAGCGTAATTGATTAACAATAAATAACAATAAAATACAAGCCTGTCTCAACTCTACCGCTCTTGTGCACACAAGTGCAGGGGTGCAGGTGAATCACAATTCGTGACTAACGCATTTGTTTGACTTAACATTACGGTGCTTATCTACTATCTGTACGAGCAATGAAAGCATTGTAGTCAAATTTCTTGTCGAAATATGTACATTCGTATTCGATACTTCTAAAAGGGCCTATCTCCGTTGTTTGCTTCTCTTCGTTGACTTTCTCTACTGAGATGACGTCGTTAGCTTGTGTATTGAACAATGAATTCTATGGAAAATGCTTTCAAAATGTAACGCGAGATTTGTTCGTTTCACTCATACTTGATATTGCCAATAACAATCAATCGAATCGATTGGTACACTGGTCAGAATTACTGTTTGTAATATTCAAGGTCATCGCTTGGCTTGTTCGTTTTCCATCACGTAGTTCAATTGCCCTTCAGGTTGATAGTAGACTTCGTTGAACCACGACCTAGTACTAGGATGAACACCAGAAGCAACCACCATCAACCACCGACACCGTCGGCTTATCGTGAATGCAGACTGAACAAAGTCCAAATTATTTGGTCAATATGAGTTAGCAGTAGGGGAAGCGACAGTGTCTGTAAATTATTTACTTTCGTTTGCTTTTGGCGTGCATCCATATAAACAAAAGTCCACTTTGTTTGTATCGTACAATACTATGCATTGAGTTACAGTGCGCTGTTCACATATTGAGTACAGCTGCACCGTCATCAGTCGCCGGCGCTCATGATAATATGTTTATAGACGCCTGGCTTGCAAGTGGACCGAAGCATCATATTTCAAAGATGTTTTGCTTTCGTATTTACCTTGAAGCGAAGGTCATTCCGTGGTAGAGTACGTCAGATCTTGTTAATGGTACAGTAAAATTTAATGAGTAGTGCTTGAAGAAATGAAGAGTAAAGCTATGTCCATTTAGAATCCGGAATAATAAAATCATCTGTATCTCGGTAACGGATTGACGTACAGATAAGTTAAATACATCAAAACAAAGGTCCCTGTAGGAAAAAATATCAATACAAATCATTTCTCTTCGTTTCTAATGAAAATTTGCACTTTCCGGAGTCAACTTCCTTGGCACATTTCTCGAGTAATTCATGATTAGGGCCTAAAAGCCATTTGTAAACAATGACTTTAAACGATGATCTCTCACGAACCACTTGAATCCTACTATATACAGTAACTCCATATAGTAGAACTAACATTCTTCTACCAGATGCTGGTTTTATTTCACGAGAGTAATTCAAGATTCAAGGGAAATCGACATTTAAAGTCATTGTTTACAAATGGCTTTTAGGCCCTTAACATGAATTACTCGAGATTTGTACCACATTTTGGTCATCTGAGTCGCGTCCCGAACCGTTTTTCCACTTTCTTAATCTTCCGCTTCATTATTGCCTAAAATCTCTCGATGGGCCGGAACTGCGGGCAGTTGGGTGGATTTATGTTTTTATCGATGAAATCTACGTTATTACCGCGGTACCACTGGATGACTTCCGGTTGAAGTGGCAACTCGCCAAATTTGGCCAAAACTTCACGCGACCTTAATGGCCTTTATGGAAGGTAGTACGCGGTTTTTGAGGTATTCTTCCTTGTACAGCTTCGAGTCCATCGTCTTATTTGTCACGAACACTTTGGTCTTTGCTCCGCAGCTGCATAATCCCTTGCCAAATCATCAGTTTTTGCACAATTTGTCCATAAAAGCAAACTTAAACTTCGCCAGGAACATCTCCCCGTGCCGTTGCCTTGTAGAATTTTTGGCCAGGAAGATGTCCGAAATCCGTTTTGACGTAAATTTTATCGTCGATGACCGAGCATCGCTGGTACTTCGTCAAAACCTGCTGATACAATTTCCGAGCTCGAGTTTTGGTGACGAAACTTTGCTTCAACGTTCTGTTTGGTTGCTTGCTGGCTCGATAAGAACGATATCCTGCTCGCAAACGAATATTCCAACGGAACTGCGAACAGCAGAGTATTTTTGATAGTCCAGGGGTTGCTATGACGGCTTCTCAACACCTTATGGTTCAGCTTGCGGTCATATGTTCCACTATGAGGCTTACCTTGAGGCACTCGTTTCAAGCTTTTTTGCTCCCTGAAACGTTTGAGCACATCATACACGGTTTATTTGGCGATTTTTAACGTTTTTGCGATTTTTATTGCGGACCACGTTGGATTATCAACGTGGGTGTTCAGAACTTTTTCTTTCCTCTGGGCTTCTATCTGAAATAACTTTTGACTCACTGCACGAAACGCCGTGAAATTTATACCACAGAAAGTGGGCACCTAGGTAAACAAACTACTTAAATGTTAGACCTAGAAATGATGTGTGTATGCTAGTTTAGCAATCAGTGCGTGCATCAAATTATTATGTTACACTGAGTGTTAAAAGAATTGAATGTAAAAAAAACCAAAAGAAGTATACGTTACGATAAAACGGTTATACACGTACTTCCTCAAAGCAGCGTAATTGATTAACAATAAATAACAACAAAATTCAAGCCTGTCTCAACTCTACCGCTCTTGTGCACACAAGTGCAGGGGTGCAGGTGAATCACAATTCGTGACTAACGCATTTGTTTGACTTAACATTACGGTGCTTATCTACTATCTGTACGAGCAATGAAAGCATTGTAGTCAAATTTCTTGTCGAAATATGTACATTCGTATTCGATACTTCCTAAAAGGGCCTATCTCCGTTGTTTGCTTCTCTTCGTTGACTTTCTCTTCTGAGATGACGTCGTTAGCTTGTGTATTGCAACAACTTGAATTGCTATGGACAGCAGATGATCATGAAGGAGAATCGAGATAGGAGCTTTTAAAATGTTACGCGAGATTTGTTCGTTTCACTCATACTTGATACATTGCCAATAACAATCAATCGAATCGATTGGTACACTGGTCAGAATTACTGTTTGTAATATTCAAGGTCATCGCTCGGCTTGTTCGTTTTCCATCACGTAGTTCAATTTGCCCTTCAGGTTGATAGTAGACTTCGTTGAACCACGACCTAGTACTAGGATGAACACCAGAAGCAACCACCATCAACCACCGACACCGTCGGCTTATCGTGAATGCAGACTGAACAAAGTCCAAATTATTTGGTCAATATGAGTTAGCAGTAGGGGAAGCGACAGTGTCTGTAAATTATTTACTTTCGTTTGCTTTTGGCGTGCATCCATATAAACAAAAGTCCACTTTGTTTGCATCGTACAATACTATGCATTGAGTTACAGTGCGCTGTTCACATATTGAGTACAGCTGCACCGTCATCAGTCGCCGGCGCTCATGATAATATGTTTATAGACGCCTGGCTTGCAAGTGGACCGAAGCATCTGGCGAGCGTTTCGTGTGTAGCGTAATAAAAACAAGAATATCGGCAGCATATTTCAAAGATGTTTTGCTTTCGTATTTACCTTGAAGCGAAGGTCATTCCGTGGTAGAGTACGTCAGATCTTGTTAATGGTACAGTAAAATTTAATGAGTAGAGCCTGAAGAAATGAAGAGTAAAGCTATGTCCGTTTAGAATCCGGAATAATAAAATCATCTGTATCTCGGTAACGGATTGACGTACAGATAAGTTAAATACATCAAAACAAAGGTCCCTGTAGGAAAAAATATCAATACAAATCAATTCTCTTCGTTTCTAATGAAAATTTGCACTTTCCGGAGTCAACTTCCTTGGCACATTTCTCGAGTAATTCATGATTAGGGCCTAAAAGCCATTTGTAAACAATGACTTTAAACGATGATCTCTCACGAACCACTTGAATCCTACTATATACAGTAACTCCATATAGTAGAACTAACATTCTTCTACCAGATGCTGGTTTTATTTCACGAGAGTAATTCAAGATTCAAGGGAAATCGACATTTAAAGTCATTGTTTACAAATGGCTTTTAGGCCCTTAACATGAATTACTCGAGATTTGTACCACATTTTGGTCATCTGAGTCGCGTCCCGAACCGTTTTTCCACTTTCTTAATCTTCCGCTTCATTATTGCCTAAAATCTCTCGATGGGCCGGAACTGCGGGCAGTTGTGTGGATTTATGTTTTTATCGATGAAATCTACGTTATTACCGCGGTACCACTGGATGACTTCCCGGTTGAAGTGGCAACTCGCCAAATTTGGCCAAAACTTCACGGGACCTTATTGGCCTTTATGGAAGGTAGTACGCGGTTTTTGAGGTATTCTTCCTTGTACAGCTTCGAGTCCATCGTCTTATTTGTCACGAACACTTTGGTCTTTGCTCCGCAGCTGCATATCCCTTGCCAAATCATCAGTTTTTTGGCAAATTTGTCCATAAAAGCAAACTTAAACTTCGCAGGAACATCTCCTCGTGCCGTTGCCTTGTAGAATTTTTGGCCAGGAAGATGTCCGAAATCCATTTTGACGTAAATTTCATCGTCGATGACCAGGCATCCTTGGTACTTCGGCAAAACCTGCTGATACAATTTCCGAGCTCGAGTTTTGGTGACGAAACTTTGCTTCAACGTTCTGTTTGGTTGCTTGCTGGCTCGATAAGAACGATATCCTGCTCGCAAACGAATATTCCAACGGAACTGCGAACAGCAGAGTATTTTTGATAGTCCAGGGTTTGCTATGACGGTTCTCAACACCTTATGGTTCAGCTTGCGGTCATATGTTCCACTATGAGGCTTACCTTGAGGCACTCGTTTCACGCTTTTTTGCTCCCTGAAACGTTTGAGCACATCATACACGGTTTATTTGGCGATTTTCAACGTTTTTGCGATTTTTATTGCGGACCACGTTGGATTATCAACGTGGGTGTTCAGAACTTTTTCTTTCCTCTGGGCTTCTATCTGAAATAACTTTTGACTCACTGCACGAAACGCCGTGAAATTTATACCACAGAAAGTGGGCACCTAGGTAAACAAATTCTTGAAGCGGTCACTTTCCGTGCCGCTGCAACACAATAAGTGATTCCGGATTCTAAGTGGACAAAACTTTACTTATTAAAATTACTGCTTGATTTCGCGAACAAGCCTTTGGCTCCGGGGCAAACTACGTATTCAATTGAGCTAAGCATATTATTGTTTGGTTCCGGTAACACAACGATATCATACAATGCGAACTAAGTACTATAATTTCATTAATTTGTTTGAAAATGCTAAGAGTTTCTAGATATTTAAGTAGTTAATGCGAAAATATCGTTTTAAAATAATATTTAAGAATATATGATTATTCTATCTTCGTTAAACTTTCACTTTTTCGTTCCTATTATTTGAAGGTTTAGCCAAAACAGCTCATGCAAGGACATTCGTGATGTTAATAAAGGGTGTTCCGATCAAAATTTGGTCAAACAGTAATGTGTGTGAGTCCATTAAAGTTTTTGTTAATAAGTCAAATTATTTTTCATTTTGAAGTTCAGTCAATACAGAATAAAAGAGAAATATTCAACTTAGCTTCCTTTTTACCGAATGCTAATTCCCGGGTCCTTCGTTTAACACCTGCCATAAGATTTTGTACCGTCTCCTTCCCCACTTTATTCGCCGCAGAACGCCAGTTTGCCTTGAACTGTTTCTCGCTCACAACAGCTTTTTGAATCTTTTTAAGGTTCCACTTGACGATGGCCCAATATTGTTCGATTGAGCGGAGCTTTGGCGTGTTGGGATGGTTTTTGTCCTTGGGCACCACTTGAACGTTGTTGGCAGCATACCACGCCATGGTCTTTTTTCCGTAATAGCAAGATGCCAAATCCGGCCAAAATAGAACGCAACAATTGTGTCGCTTCAGTAAAGGCAGTAGACGTTTCTGTAGGCACTCGCTCAGATAGATGTTCTGGTTGACGGTACCGGTCGCAATGTAAACGTTGCTCCCAGCTTCTTTGCAACATCTCGGACGGAGAGGTTTGGGTTCCGCAGCAGGCTACTCCTTTTGTCGTCTCTGTGGCCTTCGGCTTTCGATTTCCCCCCGATCCAGCTTTCCACTTGTCCACATTGCTAACAGTTGAGCCACATTCAACAATTTCGCCAACTTGGCGTGAGAGTAGCTTGGATTTTTACCATACTCGTGCAAAATATTGATGCGTTGCTTCTCTTCCTTCAACGACATTTTGATAACTGAAGTACTAATCTCAAAATCAATATAGAGGGGTATGCAACCAATGACGTCTATATAAGGTCTGGCCCAGTAACCACAACAATATTAGTGAAATGAGCAAAATTCGCCCATGACACTAATACCACTGCACTACTTGCGCTCGCTACACAAAAGCTCGCAAAGTGTTACGTCATACTATTTATTTTGATTCGTGCGCTCCGTAATTGCTTATTGTATGCGCTATAAAAGTTAATTTTTCAACCGATTCCAGTCTACCGATGATGAAAAATTGGCTCTATATCGCTACTCGATTGTCAAGTCTCAATTTGAAAGTTTGTGTGGCAAAAATTCAATTACCTCAGTTAATTTCACTATAAATGATCCATGTTACCAGGAGGAAATGCTTCTGCTCAATAAATGGCATTTGTATCATGATTATTTCCACAATTCAGCATTTATAATAAACGTTTGAACCGATTTTCTTTATCTGAACCTATGCCCGCCAATAGAAAGTTCAATAGTGTTACGTCATCACTCGTCGGCTCAGCAATGTTGACATTATTTCTGCTTGCAATACCAGCAAGCAGTGCGTTGCCCCAAACCTTATATAGACGTCATTGATATGCAACATGTTTTAATGCACGATGAAAGGAAATGAGTCAAGTTTAAGTCGACCAAATTTTGATCAAAACACTCTTTTTAAGGTAACTTAATGTTTACCTTATAAAGGGTGTTTCGATCAAAATTGCAACTGTAAGGAGTTATTAGTAAATTAGATTATTACTCATGAATATTTATGAATATATAATACTCAAAATTTATTTTAATTCGATGTTTGTATAGAAATTATCAAACTATCAAACTATGACCACGTCTAAAAACCGGCTTAGTCGTCATTCAGTAACTTCAGATAACCCGTTGAAAGATAGGTGTTGATTTGCTTCTTAGACAAACTGCTGAGGAAGCTGATAGGTCAAAGATTATCCACAGAATTTACGTGTTTTTTTTTTCTTCAGAGGGATTATATTTACACACTTTCAAGTCCTTGGAAACGTTGATGCATCGATGATTTTGTTTTACAGGTACCGTGACCTGCCCTAATTCCGCGCAGCGCCTCACACCGCGTTCTCAACATAAAATAAGGAATATTTTGAAATTTTAATTGACTATTTTACGATTACCGCTAATAGTAGGGAATATAACCAACTTCACTAAGGCATCACTATTTTGAGGTCTAGTCAAACGCGCACGAATAAAAAATAAAAAATAAAAATTCTTGACATGAACTGCAATTTTTTTGCTCAAGCTTAGCTGAGTGGTTATGGACACGAAAAAAAGCTTAGTTTATTTTTTTCAATGAAAATCATGTAAAATGAAAGTGAAACGAATCGATTATGTTGCTGCAGGTATGGATAATCGATTTAACATAAAATTCACTCAATTATTTTAGTTTTCGTGCATTTTTGTTATCAAAATCTTAACCACGGATTAAGGGCATCGCCAAATTTATGATTTCTTAATTCCGTGTTTGAGTTTCTGTTCCAGAATGACTCTGAAAAAACGAATTCAGTACACTGTGGATTGATTGCACAACGCTTAGACCTTGTAAGGAGTGGAGCCACCATCCGAGCTGCCTTTCGGATGTTTAATGTACCGGAAAACTAAAACCGGTACACGAGTTCACATGGTTCTTAGTGTCTTGAGGGTGAAAATCGTTTTGTCAAACGAACTGTTGACATAGCCAAAGCTGGATTCCCTGTAAACACCCAACACATTCGAGCTAATGTATCTCAGTACCTAAGACATGAAAATCAGGAACCCATTCAAAAATGGAATCCCAGGAAGAGTGGAATGCCGGTTTTGGAAACGCCATCCAACCGTTTCGCCAAGGGTGCCAAGCACTCTGCCTTAAAACAGAACCATCGTAACCGAGCAACAAGTGAGGCAATGGTTTCAAGAAGTTTCTTCATTTATTAAATAAAGTCATTTGGAGGGACCAATGAAACATCCAAAGCAAACCTCTAATATTTATAATCTTTAATAAAAGAAACAGAAATGAAGTGGATAGAGGGAAATTTTGAATTAATGCTCAATATTTACATATTTTTTTGATAAATAAAGTTTTGGAAACTATGCTTTGACTATCGCCAGAATGATAAGCATTTTTAATATGAAATTTTATACAATCTATAAGAAAAAAACATTACCACGGAATTAGGCTCTCTTGTGCGCGGTATATGGAACTCTATGCTTGAAGTGCGCGGAATTAGGCAAATTCATGTATTGAACTATTCATACATTTTTTAGGTTTTAGTTTTACAAAGCAACATAAATTATATGTTTGCTTCTTAATGTACACCATACATAATCGAATGACGTTTGAAGAAATACATATTGTTGTGAGCTGTTAAGTGGAATACCTGTAACTAGGAAAGAGAAGAAAAATTAGTATTTTTCATTTAATTCCAACTACCTTTGCTTATCTTGACAGATACGCGTATTTCGTCTACAATGTGCAGACTTCTTTAGTGTCTCGTACTAATAACTCGACTTGTCTCGCTAAGTAAAGGTAGTTGGAATTAAATGGAAAATACTAATTTTTCTTCTCTTTTCTAGAATCTTCCACGTTATTTCCACAAACATTATCTCGGACTGCAAAATGGTGAGTCCACAACTGTGATGGAGCGTGCGTCCCCACCACATAGCTCTGGTCCTCACAAGTGCCTACTTCATGCTTCCTCGGGTCAAGAGATGACAAAGACCGCCAGCTAAGGGTTGCGTACTTAGCTGGTAGGGCAGCCTGGGCACTGTTGTCCTTCTAACTTCAGCTAGATTGAGGAGGTGCGTGCCGAGCGTCTCTCCACCAAGGAGGTGCGACTCAAACAGCGTCTGTCCTGGCATCCAGGGGTTGAGTTTGAAACGCTGTGTACCGCGTCAACTATACAGCTCGAATGTATTTTTCATTTCAGGTTTCCAAATGGACTTTTTACTAATTCTGAGCTGATCTAATTCATGCAGCATTGTATGCCATTTGGATAGTTAATCACCGGACAGATATGGTTGTGGAGTTATAGAGCTTATTTTACTCCACTTCCTCATATAAGCTTGAATAATTTATAGACATCTTTGCACGGAGAGGCTCAAGATCAACAAAATAGAGCTAGTCCCATGTGAAATTTCCTGGGAAATCGAATAGAATCCTTCATCGTTGTAGGAGGTTTGTTGAAAAGGATCAATATTAAAAATAATCGTAGCCATATTTAAAGCTCGACTAAGCACATATTCCCACCCAAACCAACGGAGTGTCAAAGTTGTTTACTACCATAAAGTGGTGTACAGAATGTGATCCATTCATACATTTATAAATGACGATTTTATTCTAGCCTTGGTCAGAACACTGATGAAAAAAAAATCAATTTATTAACAATTATGATAAACATATCAATGCCCATTATTTGATAATTGTTGTGAGAAAATAAAACAAAAATCTTCAAATATGTTTCAATTTCAGATGATAATTGACAACATGAATTTGACCAGGCGTCTATATTGTGCCTCTGCTAAAATTATTTAATAATCAAATTGCGCATTCTTCATTGGACCATTAGGCTAAACAAAACAACTATACAAACAGGTTTTCTTGTTGAAGGTATCGTTTGTCCTTGGAAGTGAACATGTTTGAACCCTTAGGAATGCTAGCATGCGGCTAGGTACTTCTACTTAATAACAAACTCTTTTTATTGCAGATAATCGGTTATACTGATTGGGTCGCCTTATCATCGCCAGCACCAACGATTGCTATGAATCATACAACCCTTCTTTATTCACTATCAACCAAGATGATTGAACATCATTCAATCAGGGTGTGTGCTTCCATTGTGTTCTAGCAAAAACGCTTCCGTAATCGTTACTTGTTGATAAAGACAGCGTCGAGTATGATAATCCTGTTTCTAAAAATGAGGGATTTGAGTAGACAAGCACTCTTCGGTCATTTAATTCTGCTAGGACAGGTTTCCACAAGTGGCAATATATTGAGTGTCTATTACAACTTCTACACAATCGATTTATTTATTGAATTTAGAATGAAACACCAAGTAGTTACTGAAACGTCAACAAGCTGACATATAATTTATCATAGAATCAGTGCCCCAAGCAACTAGTAATTTTTTTTTTTTAGTTTCACGTAATTCAGAAGTAGATCAATCACCTTATTTTGAGGGGGAAAAGAATAATGGAGGCGGACCAGAGTGTATCCTTACCTTTGTATCAGTTATTACTTCTGACTCTAGCGATGACCTTTAATCTACGTATTACTGCGTACATTTAGGACACACTTATGGTACAGTGCTTGCCGCAATTCTGGTTTACTCTTGCTACACTTCTCAACAAGACGAACCAACTTGGCCACTACTCTTGCTCTAGAGTACTACTCCTCTTCCGTAAAAACACTGCCACATCCAATCCACCAACATCAATTGCGAACACAACAGCCTTGAAGAGCCAGAAGGAATGTGTTCATAATCACTTAGCCAGATTCACTTTCGTTTCAGTGAACACTCTTTATTTTTCCTCTCCATTATGATCGATTCGTTTGTTTTTTCGCTTTCGTTTCGATATCTATCTATGCACTCAAATTATGCAGCGAATGATAAATTACATACGTACGCCTTAACATTCATACGATTCAAATTTTTCTACGGCCCTTCGCCAGCGTTTTCACTATACACTTATCACACACAAGGGATATCCTTCAGATCTTGACGGGAAGTTCCAAAATGGGGTGCAGACCAACATCGGCCAAACAAAACATTATTCACTACTAAACAATCATATTTTTCGTCTCTCATACACTAATACAATTGATACATGAATCACATTCGCGTCTTTTATCTAATGTTGAATATTATTTTCGTTTTTCAATGCAAGCACAAAATTATACACGTACAGGAAAAAGGCGACGTCGCGATCAGTAGAGCAGGCGATACGATTTTGTCGTCGGTCGTCTGCATCTGCTTCTCTTTTTTTTGTATTTTTTGTTTGCCATCACCCCAGGGAATGACGTTTATTATGTGAGAAAGGGGTTCTGACCATGAAATGTCATTGTTCATAAACGGATTCCGACAAAAATGTCGGAATATATCTAACGCCACATTGGAAAAGGGCTTAACATTAAATATTATGCTCTTTATGCCTTGATCAGACTATACAGAGTTCAGGCTGGCCTACAATGGGGAGGTGCGGCAGTTTTTGACATAAAATGTATGGATTAACTGTCAAAAGCTGCCGCAACGCGCCGTTGCGCTCGTCGTTGTAGCTGGGCCTTTATAACATATGTTATAAAGGTTGTCAAATAATATTAACAAGAAAATCGTCATCAAGATAGGCTTATAACTATAGACACTGTATATATAGACCGGACAACGCAAAATCATACAATCTGCCAACCCTGAAAAATGTCATAAATTTGAGCAATTGATCTGGCACCACTTGTATTTGTACAAACTTGAAGTAAACAGCGCAATAGGCTAAAAAAAAGATTCGGTTTCGATGTTGGTAGTTTGTTTTGATTCCGTTCGAAGATATTCATTTAAAAGCATAGTGAAAAGTGCCGTGTAAAAAATGAATTGTTTGGAGCGAAATTATGGCAATAACTCGCGATGTGAAGTGAATTCTGTGGATTTCTTCCGGTTTCCAAAGAAAGATAATATAAGGCAATAAATAATACACCGAAAATACTTACATTTACTGAACATGGAAGTAGAAATTCCCTTATTTGTTCATAATTGGCTTTTGTCAAAACAATACTTGATCACAATACTTGCTCCGTTAAAGTGAATCAAAAGTTGACCGTCCGTTTGGCTGCATTTTTTGACAGGTCGTTTGGCTGCATAAGACAATTGTTGTCCGGTTTATATACAGTGTCTATACTTATAACATGTTATAACTCTGTAGTCTGAATAAGGCATTAGGTGTATCGAAGCTAAAACACTGGCCAGACTGAGCAGCTATGACATGTTATAAGCCTATCTTGATGATGAATTTCTTGTTGAAATTATTTGACAACCGTTAAAACGTGTCTGAATAACCCGGGGGCAGCCCATATGGCATAAAGTCGTTTGGCATAAGGTCGTTTGGCATAAAGTCGTTTGGCATAATGTCATTTGGTATAACCATAACTTGAGCTGAGTGGTCATTTGGCATAATACCGTTTGGCATAATGACCATTTGGCATAACACTTTTGAAATAACATACAACATACAACAGCGATCAAGAGTACCTTAGCGCAATAGCAGCCAACTTAGGATCTAAAGCAAAGTAACGTTCATTAATTGATTTTAGATATATATCATGTAATTTTCTCACCGTAATTGTATTTTATTTTAAAAAATACATACATTGAACTAAATGCCTATCTGTTTGACTAATGAGGCATGTAACTCTTTGTTCATGAAAAATGTGAAAGTAAGACATTACTTAAATGATTATCGACTGGAAAGTTTGGTATTCCTGGATATGGATTTCAAATCTAGAGTTGATCTAATACTACAAATAAACCTACACGCTCACAACACACTTTCTTTCATATGTCCCAACAAACATCGGTGTTGAATTAGAGCTTGTTCAAGCAAATTTGGAGAAGCTAATTCAAACCGATGTTTGATGGGGTAATACTATCATAGACTAACTCTAAGACCAGTAGGTCCCATACAAAAACGATTTTTTTCTTGGCTCAGTCAGTACTAGAACATCGTCCCAAGCTCGGTCCCAAGCTCAATAATGCACCCCTTATAATGAACTCACATGAACACACTCTCAAATACTCTGTCAAAATAACACAGCAAATCAAAACAAAGGCGCAAATATGTATAACAAGGTGCTGGCTTCAAGGTGTAATTCGGACCAAGGGGTTCTACAACAGTGAACCAATTTCAAATCGCTAGTTACATATTGATTGTTGATACTATCCCTTTTTTTCTCACGAAAAAGTTATTTAATTTTCGTAAAAAGTGGATCTACTCAAGTTTTGAATTTATTCACATTTTACGAAAGTTGAGCAACATATCCGTGTGAGAAAAAGAGATAATAATTCAATTTTTCTCAGTCACTGAGTAAAATGAAACGAGGGTGTAGACTGAGAAAACAATATCCAGAACATAAGGGGCTATTCATAAACCACGTAGACTTTTATAGGGGGAGGAGGGGTTTGACCAAAGTCTACGCTCCATACAAAAATTCAAAAAATTGTATGGAGAAAAGTCTACGAGGGGGGAGGGGGGGGGGTCTGAGATTTTCAAAAATGAGTCTACGTGGTTTATGAACAGGCCCTACGAGATTATCATCGCTAGGTTGATTAATCTAGATTTTTCTCCATAGTAATATCATAGACTAACTCTAAGACCAGTAGGTCCTATACAAAAACGATTTTTTTCTTGGCTCAGTCAGTACTAGAACATCGGTCCCAAGCTCGGTCCCCAGCTCAATAATGCGCCCCTAATAATGAACTCACATGAACACACTCTCAAATATTCTGTCAAAATAACACAGCAAATCAAAACAAAGGCACAAATATGTATAACAAGGTGCTGGCTTCAAGGTGTAATTCGGACCAAGGGGTTCTACAACAGTGAACCAATTTCAAATCGCTAGTTGCATATTGATTGTTGGTACTATCAACAATCAATATGCAACTAGCGATTTGAAATTGGTTGACTGATTGTAGAACGCCTTGGTCGAATACACCTTGAGTAGCTGCTTGCTGTACATATTTGCGCCTTTGTTTTGAATCGCTGTGTTATTTTGACAGAATATTTGAGTGTCTTCGTGTGAATTCATCATAAGGGGCGCATTGTCAAGCTTGGGACCGAGCTTAGGGACGATGTGCTGGTACTGACTGAGCCGGAAAAAAATCGTTTTTGTATGGGATTACTGTGTCTTGGGGTTAGTCTATGGTAATATTCCCTTCTTTCTAAATAGGCTGCTCATCAAAATATAGCATTCTTAGGTTTCAGGATTAAAATTGAAATTTGAAAATCAATTGTTTTCTTCTCTGATTATAGTTATGTTTGGCACAATTTATTCCAAACCGATACAAACGCAATTGTCATAAATAGGCAGATATGGGAAGTATTGTAATCTTTCTTCTTTATTAATTAGGTTGTTCTTTAAAGGTTTTTTTTTAAATTATTTTACATTCTATGATATAATGATTATCCATAACCACCGAACATGATAACAAAACAATAACAGTTGATGTAAATTAGTCCACACCGGAGTTATTCGTTAATTGTCCAGTGTAACTGTTGAGATTGCGTATCAATTATCAGCTTGTTGAGCTTGTACGTCTATTTGCGTTTCCAGTATTTGAGCCAAACTGTCATTAAGCCAAATGTTTTTGATGAAACATTAACATACACATTTTCATTCGAAACAATATTTTTCAAACAGTAATCAATGGTAAATAGCAATTATTCCAACTCTATGTCTACTGAATTTTCAATGTCCAAGTTATGCCAAGTTATAATTATGCCAACTACCAGCTTTCCTTTTTCAATATTTATGCCAAATGGTCATAATACCAAACGGCCTTTATGCCAAATGACCATTGTTTATCCAACATCTTATGCCAAATGACATAACGCCAAACTTGACTTTATGCCAAACGACCTTATGCCAAACGACCTTATGCACGACTTTATGCCATGTAGGTTGCCCATTTATCCTTATAGTTGACAACTGTAAACTAACAATCTCCTATATAGTTTTAACATTATGTCAGATGGTACAAGGCCAAATAACAGTATGCTGAATAGGCGGTTAAGTTAGGTTACCATAAGAAAATGGCCATTTTCACGAACAAATTTTTCACTGGACTCTATGCCAAAAAGTTAGTAGTTAGTATCCAGACCGAGACAGACAATAAAAAACCTTTCAATGACAATATGGCAAACAATAACAATTTGTGTTAATGTAAAGGTTGTATGGTGAAAATGAGATTAAGATAACAATAACATAAAAAGTGATAACATATCTTATATTCGAAATACAGTTTCGACTATATAGCAAATTGTTTTTCGTTATGCGGGAAGGCATAATGCAAATTCACAATCTGCATTTCAAATTCAATCAATTCAGCGCCAATATTTTATTAGGGCGAATATGCTTTTGTAAACAAACACTTTGACTGCTCATTTATCGGAAATTGAACACTATTCCTTCAAATTTAATATATCAGCGGATAGTGATAAGCTCTTCTTCCTCAAAGAGTGCTTAATTTGTATTTGTGACCCTTTGTTCAAGAGAAAATGACTACTAAAGCCATTGTTTACAAAAGTAGATTCGCCCTAATCTAATGTTGGCGCTGAATTCCATGATTTTGCTGCTCAAGAAATATTTTAAAGTTTATTACATATACTTTAAAATACGATAAATTTACCATCTTATTCCCGCATAATCACAAACCATTCCTAGACCATTTCCCTTATTGTTGACGACCGCTTCCGTTATTGATCCGACATTTACCCTTATAGTTGACAACTATACACTAACAATCTCCTCTATAGTTTTAACAATATGTCAGATGGTAAAAGGCCAAATAACAATATGCTGAATAGGCGGTTAAGTTAGGTTACCATAAAAAAATGGCAATTTTCATGAACAAAATTTTTGCTGTACTCTATGCCAAATAGTTGGTATATAATCCAGACCGAGTGCAAACAATGAAACACCTTTCAATGACAATATGGCAAACGTTAACAATATGTGTTAATGTAGAGGTTGTATGGTGAAAATGAGATCAAACTATTCGATAACAATAACATAAAATGTGATAATATATCTTACATTCGAAGTATAATTTCGACTATATTGCAAATTGTTTTTCGTTATGCGGGTTGCCTTTCGATGAAACTTTGTAAGACGCGAGCTGTCAATCCGGCGGGAGGATAGTCATGAAGAAAATCAGCGCCAACATTAGATTGACTGACGGTTTTTCAGGTTCCATCAAGTCAGCTAAAATAAAAAAGAGTTTTTCGGTAGACCTTTAAGAATATTCATCGAATGCTCGGTTCAGTTTACCGAGTTGTTTCGGTTTTCGTGTACCGAACTCTTGAATATCCCTGCTTTACCGTACTGTTCGGTTTATCTTTTATTTGTATCTCTCAAATTGATCATATAGAAACCGAAACTCGGGTTTGTTTCAAAAAAGTCCCCCGAAACCAGTATATATAAACGATTTATTCGGTTTCTTGTTGGTAAGAAAGTTAAACCGAGTTCGCTGTTATTTTTTAAGTGTGTATGCAACATAAATGCCACTTTTGGCCCACTATACGGCTGCTTTACTGCAATGCTATGATAATGTTTCATTAATGCTATTTTGCATTCGAAATGCTTATAACAGGCTACAAGCATGTAAATAGCATTTGAAATGCAGCTTTACAGCAGATAGCAATCAAGATGCTGATATAATGCTAAGATAATGCTTGTAGCATTGGAAATGCAGCTTTCAGGTTGATTTACTGCATATGCTAATGCTTTATGTTCGTTTATTTGTTAGTCTCAGGCGTGTGAAACAACTTTACGGATCCTAGAGGGTTTGAGCTGTTTAGCTGTTTTCTTCTAATTTATAGTAACTTTACGGAGCCGATGTTCAGTTGTTGTTCACAATTTTTTTTTACGATATTAGTAAAAGTGGGATGCCAATTACTCGTGGCTAGCTCGAGGTTGATGGGTCACATTATCATTTGGGAATAGCTAGGTAGGTAACTTTTTTTTTCAACAGTGTAACAAACGTAAACATTGAAACAGTTTTTTTAGCAGCGTTCTGCACTAAAAAAAAGCATTGTGCTGTTTGCGTCAAAATGTTGTGCATCATGCAATCAAAAATCAAATTGAAAATAGCGTTTTGAAATTTGCTCACTGCTTTAGATCCTTCTACGTTCCAAATACAGCATAGAGTATCTCTTGTTTTAGCCTTACGGTACTAGAATGTTTGTTTTTGTTTTGATTCACCGTGATATTTTCACAGGGTATTTGAGGAATTTTTCATTTGAAGTTATGTTTTGTGAGATTATTCGATTAGGTTTGGATCAAACTTGCAACCAATACTTTCGTACTTCCTGGGGATAAAAAATATACATTTTGTTCTTGACAGTGGGTAAGTCAATCCGTCACCATGAATAAACACCAAAAAACACAATCCGACACACTTCAAACACACTCGTCACCACATGCAAGACAAATTCATTTTTGGCATCACTTAAACGAATCTATTGTTTGTTTTTTCACTATTTTATTTCCCTCTCACTTGCACTGATTCAGATGATGTATAAATGTGCGTGTAATAATAGTCAAAATGGTCCATGGTTGCAAAAAAGCATTAATTTGCGAATGTAGTTATTGGAGATCTGTTAAAACACAGAAACATCATCCGACCCCTTGAAACACAAACACAATGTGGCAGAGTAACTAACCCCCTGGATCTCGACCAATGTGATTCTAAAGCAGTGTTCTTAAGTTGAGATCAATGGGATTCTAAAGCAGCGAGCAGAATTTAAAGTCGCAAGTTCTTATTGATTGTTAGTAATATCAGTCTTTGCTTTATGTCCTGTTTACACTATAACCTAGTTTACGTGGTATAAAAAATCTTGATATCAAATGTCACGCACATTATTTCCAGTGAAAACTAGATGTATTGATGCTGATATCAAGATAGTTTTTATCACGTAATAACGGCTGTAAAGTGGAGTATTATCAATCAAAAGAAAACTAGCAATTGTAATTTGGTTCACTGTTGTGGAATCCCATGATCCCAAGAGAACCTCGAACCGTGCACCTTGCAACACATTCTTGCGCTTTTCGATTCTAGAATCTTTGTTTTGCTCTATTCGCCATTTTACTTTGGTAGAATATTTGAGAGTGTATTCATGTGAGTTACTTCCTCAGGGAATCATTAAGCTTGAGACCGATCTTGGGACCGATGTTCTGATACTTCCTGATCCAAAAGTAGGATTTAAAAATTATAATTTTTAATTAAATCTGAGCGAATATACATTAAATATCTATGCATCTGTGCACCCTCTTAAGTCAAGTTGCCGTAATACAGAAGTTTGTTTTTAATAACCTAAGATGAACCCCGGGTTTCCAGACATAATGCAATATTGGGCCACCCTACTGAACATCCCAAGTAACCACGAGGCTATAATATAGGGCATATGCATTACGTCTAGTGCATCATTGAAATTTGATTAAAGCTGCAAAGTGCCCCACTATGATCGAACTAATGCATATATCTTTTGTTATGCCATAACACATTACTAAAGTAGCATTATTGCATTAGTAACCTGATAAAAAATAACCATAAAATTACAATACAATAATATAATACAACATCAAAATGTATTTCCGAGCATGAATTCTATTGTTCAAGAATCATTTACAATTCACTCTATATGCTAAGATTTTCAACAATTGAGAAACAATACATGTAATACTAGTTGACTCAAATTTGTTCGCAAAATAATGATTTTTCTACAGTTAGGATACAAAAAACCCCAAAATATATTGTCGATTGCTACTAAGGACCTAATCAAGGGTGGGTCGCTCAACACAATATATTTGTGTACGTTTTATATGTTAATGTGCCACTAAGCGTTACGATTTTCGATCGTTGTACCAATAGGTGCCCATGTGTGCCACGGTAATTTGACAGCTGAATCGTTATATGTTGGCTACGCCTGGCAACCAGGCGATTATTTTGTTTTGCTTTCATAATTTACGTCTCGGACAAGGTTTTTATTTCCAAAACTGCGTTTTTCATACTCTTGTTTTGAGACAGCCACTCTTAAGGCTGGGCTACAATGGGGAGCGCAACGGCGCGGTGCGGCAGTTTTTGACATAAAATATATGGATTAACTGTCAAAAGCTGCCGCAACGCGCCGTTGCGCTCCTCATTGTAGCTGGACCTTTAGGTGTTGCTGGTGATGGATGGAGAAAGAATGGAGCTCAAGAAACTAAAAGCTGGAAGCAAGGGGCAAGACGGTTTTCTCGCGATTAACTATTTTCTTCAAAATTACTCAGGATTCATCAAATTTGCTCATTCTATGATTTTCTTGTCCCTCAAGAATTAGAGGTGAGAATGTCAAAATATGTGTGCAACAACGAAAAAAACAACTTCACTCATATTTGATCATAAAACTCACGTTTGCTCAGAATGCATCAGCTTCCATCAACTTGTATAATTTAAAACTCGATCTAAAGTATTCTGACAGCACTGGCTTGAATAAGACGGCGGTGACGATGGTAACCTTGGCAACCAATAACAGCAGTATGTTTACTGTTTGGTAAAATTATTTATGATCGTTTCGTAAGAAGCTCTCATATCAGGCATGATAGGGCGCAGTATTTGGAAGAGGAATTGGGCCCAGAAGTAGATTTTTAATATTGTTTAATTTTTTTTCTTGTAGGAAGACGAAAAACGGATGGAATCATTTCCAAAAGGAGAACATGCCGGTACTCGAGTGAAAACTCTAGTTTTGCGATTGATCGATCCGGCTTGGTTTCTTTGTGGAGGTGTTCCGTTAGGCAGTCATTAAATTCCACATATTCCTATTGTACGGATTCATCGACCCTACCACGTCGACATTGGCTTCGACTGCGAGAAGCATTGCTGATGCAGTGACGTATATCCGATTTGAGGAACAGGATAGAGTCGTTTTGATGAAGATTGCGTCGGTATGCGGACACTGAGTCCAGAAGCGAAAGTTCCATAGGATCATTTTAAGTTGCATACTTAGAGGGTGTGGGGTGGGGCTGATGATAGATAGATGATACATTAGATTCCATTAGATAACTCCTATTGTCAACTTATCGTTGTGAACAATACTATTAATTGTACATACTATAGATTCTATTGTATGATTACAATATATTCAATTGTAAATCAATGGGAATTTTTTATTCGGAAAGGCATCATTCTTTAAGCTTATCTACACGCAAAGAAAAACTGCAGTAGAAACTACCATTTCGAGGGTTAAATTGAGCGCATGCACCAACAATTTCACCTGACTATAAATGCGTTTGATTTTACCATGCCTGCGATTAGATCAACCATGGTGCAGTTGATATCAATATGAGGTCTATCAAATACACCAAAACGTTGAAGGTTGTACCATAAACATAGTAAATTTGAATGAAATTTCATGGTAGTTTTAAAGATAGGCGTAGTCGGGTAAAAATTGTAGTTTTTACTATTTCCAAGTGAAAACTAGATGTATAGTTGCTGAATACAAGATTTTTTCTGTGTAGCGCTTCTTTCTTGATAACTCAAGCTGAATAATGCATATGGTCCTAAGTAACTTTTAAAGATTATCTTCGTCAACTTTCTCTTGCGTTAATAATGTGTCTATTAAACGATTTGCTGATATTTTTGACGCATTGGATCATTAATTATACCACAGAGAACAGACATCCAGGCTCGAACATTTTTTTGCCCAATTTACTGTGTAAACTTTTAAAAAGCAAACCGTTGGAAAAACAACGCCGCCTAGTCTAGGTTTCACCAAACTAAAATTGACAAGGCTATCAAAACTCAAGGTGGGCAAGTTTCGCCATCAAAATACGATTCACCAAAACTAACGGAAACGAGCTGTAGTTTTAAAATGACAGTTACAGAAATTTACACACGGTGGGCACTCCAGCTTGGATGTCTGTTCTCTGTGATTATACTACATTATGTTACTACTGTGTGTTGAAAATATTTGAAGATGGTAGATCACCTTTTCGTGATGTGTTACGGGGTATCAGATCTACCACCGAACCCTAGTCGAATTAATTCAAACTAGGGAACATATTTGTTTTTTTGTAGTCAAGGAGCATATCTTAGTCCTTACTTACATTTTTATATCTTATGAAAAGTTCTCGTTTTGTGCCCCGATTGTGCGAGGATGAGCTTGGAATAAGTAAAACATGGTTATAGTACGTTCACACTACAGCTTATATTACGTGATATAGAGTATCTTGATATCAAATGACATGTACATTATTTCCAGCGAAAACTGGATGTATAGTTGCTGATATCAAGATACTTTGCATATCACGTAATATAAGCGGTAGTGATGTCACTATTAGTCTTCATTTATGTTAATTCTCATTGTCTATTTAATGTTCTATAGTTTGAATCGGTTATGACTAGGGTTCTGATGCATGGTCAGTATCAGGTCATAGTTTGTTTGCTTTGCAGTGAAACTGATTTTGACTGATAGCACCCCTTTATCCTTTGAAGAGTGTCCTCACTCACTGAAAGAGGTTTAAATATGCGGAAATTTCAATAAAATTCGAGTTATTGCCAACAAAACAAACAATGAGCAATTGTTTACAATACTTCATCATTTCTCAGCTAGTAGATGAAGAAAATCGAAAAATAAAGGAACTTTATGCATTTTTCAGCTTGAACTGTTGAATTGATCCGATCCCGCATTAATGATGTTAGGTTTGAATTGAATATGAGCAGTAATATAATGCTTGTGGTTTCTTAGGATAGTAGTATTACGGAGTAAAAAATCATTAAATTCATAATATTTCCCATGTGGTGCCTCACTGGACTCGAGCGCAGCAATTCGCAATCGATTAGAGGTCAGATCAAAGCGAAGGATTCCAATTTAGCGTTTGTGATTAATTTTGCCAAAGCAACTCGTTGTGCCGATTTGGAAACCATAAGTTAATACACAGCGATTCTAAATTCAACCGCTGCTGCCTTTTTCAAGTTGATAAAAATTTCAAGATTTAGAAGCGAATTTAAAATGATGTTGTTGCTTTCAGGAATTGAAATTGATTTCAACGAATAGACCTGAGCAGTTCTATTTGAGACACCCATGGAGATACCTCTTGATATTTAGTCACTCAATATAACACACACCGCGATTAATTAGAACTTGTTCTATTTTTTTTTAATATCCAACATGGGTTTTTCGGTATCAATGTGACAGGGAAATTTGCACCAAGTAAAAAGAAAAAATATTCAGTTTTCCAACCTCTAGTAAGAACACGAGTTTTTATTAAATACGCATTATTAGAGGTTATTAAATAAACGTGTTTTAAATTCCACCTATTAATGGGTACTCGAAAGTTGCAGTGTTTGCAACTTCACCCCAAAATCTGAGTGAACACTAAACGGGCGTGCACTCGACAGAATTGAAATACCAAATCTTTTTCTTTTTTATTTGAATTATATTTCCTTTGTCTCGTCTATTATGGTGTTAAAAATGAGACAATTCTAGTATAATCGCGGTGTGTTATATTGTGACTAAATATCAGAGGCTGTCTCCTCCGTAGTGTCTCAAATAAGAACAACATTCGTTGAAATCAATTTCAATTCTGGCCATCATTTTGAGACTAAACTGTATCGAGTCCTTGAAAAGGCAGCGGTTAATTAGAAGTGTCTTTATGATGTTTGCAAATTAATCGCAAACGCCATAAACTGATCGACTCTAATCAGTAGTAGCATCAATCGAGCACTACATGAAGTAATATGAATTTAATGATTTTACTCCGTAATACTATCTAAGAAACCACAAACATTCTATTACTGCTCATGAATTCAAACTAACATCGATAGTCAATTCAACGATTCCTTCAACATTTCGATTTACTTCATCACTGAAATGATAATGTACTCTTTTATTGTCATTGTTTGTTTTGTTGGCAATAAATCGAATTTTAATTTTCCTTCTTCAAACCCTTTCAGTGAGATATGAGATAAAGTGGCATCAGTCAGAAATCAGTTTCACTGCAAAGCAAACAAATATCCGATACTGACATGCATCAGAACCTAGTCATAACCGATTCAAACTATAGAGCATTAAATAGACAATGAAATTAAATGAAGACTAATATTACGTTCACTGCAACATGTGCGTAGTATAAGGTATCTTGATATCAGCAACTATACATCAGTTATGGAAATAATGTGCATGTCATTTGATATCAGATATATATCACAATGTATAAACGTAATTAATGACGTACCTAGCCATGTTTTATTCAGAAACCATCACCGCAATCGAGACACAAAACGGAGACTTTCATGAATATAAGTATGTAAGGACAAGACAATATCGCGACTACAAAAGGCAAGATATGTTCTAGTTCAGTTAGAGGTTCGATGGTAGATCTGATTGCTAGTAACACATCACCGAAAGTGATCTACCATCTTCAAATGACTCAGCACTGTGGATGCAATATAATGTAGTATGGCAGGAAACAGGCATCCAAACAGGTGCCTATAATGTGTCATTCTAATAATATCGTATAAAACTAAATGTTCCGTTGATTTGGTGAATCATGTGTGCAAATCAGCGACTGCCACTACTGGTTGATATTCTCAATAATTTCAGTTGGAGTCCCAAACCTAGATGCATTTGACATTATTTTCAACATTATAACTTTTAGAAGTTACAGTAAGTGGTAAAAAAATATTCAGACCCTGGATCAATCTCTGTTCTCTGTGATGTAAACAAGGATCAATCATTCAAAATATCGGCAAATCGTTTAATGGGCATTATTAACACAGAGAAAGTTGACGAAGATAATCTTCAAAAATTGCCAGGACCATACCGTAATAACGGGGATATCGAAGAAGCGCCACGAAAAAATCTTCATATCAACATCTCTATCTGAGATTTTCATAGATAGTAAACTGCAATTTGCCGACTACTTCTATCTGAAACTACCATGAAATTTCATTCAGAAATACTATGTTTATGGTACAACCTTCGGCGTTTTTGTGATGAATCATAATTGATATCCTTCGCATAATGAGTTGATCTATTCGCTGAACAATGTAATCAGGCATTTTATCGTCAAGTGGTCATGCGTAATTAACCTCGAATGGTAGTTTCTACTGATTTTTTCTTTGATAGATAAGCTTAAATGTGCCTTTCAGATAAAATTGTGTTACAATTAGTCTGTGTAATCATACAATAGAATCTATAGTATGTGCAATTAATAATTGTTCACAACGGTGTTAACTAATGGAACAATGTATCATCTATCTATCATCAATACCCCACCCCTCTGGTATGCAGCTTAGAGTAGTCTGGGAACTTGGCTGGACAATTCGCATGCGACGCGAAATCTATCAAGCAATCTCCTGTTCCCTCAAATCGGATATAAATCACTGCATCAACTCTCGCAGTCAGCAATGTCATTGTGGAATCGATGGTATCTACAATGAATATGTGGGGTAATGACACAACGACCTCCTGAAGGCTTCCAGAGCCGGATCGATCAATCGCAAAACTAGAGTTTTCACTGATACCGGCATCCTTTGAAATGATTCCATCCGTTTTCGTCTACAGAAAAAGAATTAAATAAATGACAAAATCACTGGGCCAATTCCTAACAAGCTACTTGCGCCCTATCATGCGGAATAACGACGATCATAATAATTTTGCCAGAGCAATGAGCATACCTTGTTTGCCAGGTTACCATCATAATTCAAGCCAGTGCTGTCGGGAATACTTTAGATCAGTTTTAAATTATACGAGATTGATGGAAAGCTGTGCATTCTGAGCAGAGCGTAGGATTTTATGATCAAATATGGTAGTTGTTTTTTTCGTTTTTGCTGTCTTTTATTCCCCACCTCTCCCAATTCTTGGAGGGATGAAAATCAAGTCGAGCAAATTTGAATCTACGTCAATTTTGGTAATCGCAGGCCGTCTTGCTATCCAGCTTTAGTTCTTGAGCTCCATTATCCATCACCAGCAACCTTCAAGTCAGCCTAATGAACGCAGCGGCGCGTTGCGGCGGCACTGACGTTAATCCATATATTTTTGTATTAAAGTAGCACTTTTCGCGCCGTGCGCTCCCATTTAGCTAACTAACCTTAAAGTGGCTGTCTCCAAAACAGAGTATGAAAAACGCAGTTTGAAATAAAACACCTTGTCAGACGTAAATTATGGCAAATGAAAATAATCGCCTGGACGCCAGCGTAATAACATATAACGATTCGGCTAATCAAACCGTGACACATGAGCGCGAGTAATGCAACGTCGAGAAATCGTAACGTAGTGGCTTGCATTAACATATAAAACGCAGAAATATATTGTGTTGGGCGACTCCTTACTGATGGAGTCGCGAAATGGCAATCGACAACCACTGGCAGGAGTTTGTATCTAGCAATAGAAGAATCATTATTTTGGAGCAAACTGAGTCAACTAGTATTACATGTATTGTTTCTCAATTGAAAATCTTATGCTGTAATAGTATTCTTGAATATCATTCGTAACAATCTATTTGATGTTATTATATGTGTAATATTTTATGGTTATTTTATCGGGAGTTACCAATGCAATAATGCTACTTTAGTAATGTTAATAACATAACAAAGATGCCAACGTAGTTCGTCATGATAGAACTGCAACTATCAAGTACAGCCGCATGACATAACATATCATACAATATTATAGCCTCGTGAATTACTGGATGTTCAGTAAGTGGCCCAATATTGCGTATGTCTGGAAACCCGAGTTCATCTTAGGTATGCGAAACAAATATGTCAACAGTACTTGATACAAGTCTCAAGTCTATTATATTCGCTCAAGTTATTAAATTATAATTTAGTCTCACTGGATCAAGTATCCGTATCATTACAAATTCAGTCTCCATACAATGGTACGATATCTTCATCGTCGCTCTCAAATATTCTCTTGAAATAAATGACAAGCAAAGCAAAGATTCTGAAATCGAAAACCTCAAAGTGTGTTGCAGGTGCACTGATTCGGGTCTTCAGGATCAGGATTCCTGGCAGTGGACAGAATTACAATTGCTAAGTTTTCTTTTGGTGTCTTCTCCATACTACGTAGATAATACGTGATGAAGCTATCTTGATATCAGCCAATATCTGGACTCACTCGATAATATTGCATGTTGTGTCTCATTTTCTCCATGCTCCGTTATAATCTCGAAGCAGACATAAACAGACTGATATTACCCAACAATCAATAAGAACTTGCGACTTTAAATTCTGTCGCTGCTTTAGAACCCATTGATGGCAAGAACACTTTCTTTTAAGTCACGTTGGTCGAAATCGAAGGACGAACACTCTCTACATTCTGTTTGTGTTTCAAAAGTCAGTGATGTTTCTGTGTTTTAATAGTCTCCAATAACTACATTCGCAAATTAATGTAATGCAACCATAGATATTCTGTACTATTATACATATTATATCATGTCAGTACGAAATGAAATAAAATAGTGAAGAGCAAACAATAGATTCATTTAAGTGATGCCAAAAATGAATTTGTCTTATATGTGACAATTGTGTTTGAGATGTGTGAATTATATTTTTGAGTGTTTATTCATGTGACAATTGACATCAGAACAAAATGCTTTATCACAGAATGCCATGTGGTGCAAATTTGATCCAGCCTAAATAAATCATCAAAACAAACTGAAATGAAAATTCCTCCATCTCCCTCGTAATATCCATGATGATCAAAATAAAAACCATTGTCTCATGTATCAAGACTAAAGCAAAGTGTCCTCTATATAAATACAGACGTAAAGATCTCAAAGCAGTGAGCGATTTCCATATTTTCAATTTGATTTTTAGTGCATGATACTACATTTGACATAAAACAGCAATGCTTTTTGGTGCAGAGACATAACAAACTGTTTTAATGTTTGCATTTGTTACTGTTGAAAAAGTCTCTAATATTCTGAAATGATAATGTTATCCATCAGTGTATAATCAAACATACTGCACTAATATCAGCATGATGAATAACAACTCAGATATCAATCATCAGTACCTATAGTCAGAAAGCATTCAAACAACTCAAACCTCTGAGATCAATAATTACCTTCTGAACAGCAAATGAGCAGACATAAACATTATGTATGCGTAAATCAACCTGAAACTACGTACTCATCTACAACTATGTAGCATTATATCAGCATCTTGATTGCTATCTTAATATGAAACTGCATTTCTGCTATTTATGCTGTAACCTGTTATAAATATTTCGAATGCAAAATAACATTAATGAAACATTATCATAACATTGCAGTAAGTAATACGTATAAATGGTAAGTGACATTATCATACACACTTAAAAAATGACGAACTCGGTTCTTTCTTGCCAACAGAGGCAGATAAATCGTTTATGCTGGTTTCAGTGAACCCCCCCAGGCGGCTCCAGTTTCGGTTTATATTGTACGTTCGGTAAAGTTGGAATTGACTGACAACCGAAGTTGGATTTTACTCGCTACCTGTACGTTAAACGCAACGTCGGTAGTAGTGCGCTGTATAGCGCACCTGCTACTACGCTATACAGCGCACTATATAAACAGTATCATTTGGCGTACAGGTAGCGGTAAATCAACTGGATGATCAGTCAACTCTACCGCTCCGACAATATGATCAATTTGAAGATACAGATAAACCGAACAATGACAAAACGAGATGAGTTCGGTACACGAAAACCGAGCAACTCGTGAAACTCGTTATTATTAAATCGTGTCTTAAAGATCTGCAAAAACTCTTTTCTTTTGTGACCTTCGAAAAACAAATCGATCCAATCTAATGTGGCATCGTTATAACAATCATCATGATTGATAAACGCGTCGAGCAACATATAATAGTACATCGATCAAATTATCCTTGCAAAATCAAAGTCATCCATCACGTATATCATTATTATTATCAAATATTCGATCTCATTTCATATACTATTATCTGTCATACATATTAAACGTTACCTCATCATCCGTGAAAGATGTTTATTATTTACGCATCAATCTAAATTATATACCAACTATTGGCATAGTAACTGAAAATTTTGTTCATGAAATTGCCATTTTGATAGCTCTTTAACATATATTCATATATAATGACATACATATCAAATATAATTAAATATAGAGAGACCAAACAAATCATCAGTTAGTAAATAAGAACAATAGGATCACTCTTAGTAGATAATCAACTATTGAGAAATGATCTGAAATGGACATCATCTGAAAGATAGAATGTTATTATCGTATTCTAAAGTATGTAATAAACTTTAAGTATTTCTTGAGCAGCAAAATAAATGAATTCAGCATGGCTTATTGGGTGGGGCGAATCTACTTTTGTAAGCAATGGCTTTGGCTTTCTCTTGAACAAAGGTCTGAAATACTAGGTAAGCACTCTTTGAAGGAAAACTTTATCACTTGCGCTGATATATTAAATTTGAAGAATGTTCCATTCCGATAAATGTTGATCCAAAATCCATTTCAAAATAATTAACTAATATATTGTCTGTGACAATTTGAAATGCAGGTAATAATTTGCGATGCCTTCATAACGAAAACAATGTCACTTTTCATCTTGTGTCTCTTAATCTCATTTTCACCATGCCTTCTTTGCAGTAGCATTATTGTTTGCCAATGTCATTGAAGGTTTTTATTGTCTCGGCTGAATATATATAACTTTTGACAAATCTGTGAAAAACTGTTCGTAAATGGCCATTTTCTTTATGGTAACCTAACCCAACATATATTCAGCATATATTATTTGGCCTTGTACCATCTGACATATGTTAAAATATAAAATTGTGTTCCGTTGTCCTTCTAGATACAAATCAAAGGCTTCTATAACGCAAAATCATTTGAAGCATAAGATGGGCCCCCTAGATCGTTTGTACCTCCATCATTCAACGATATATCATTTGGCATAAAATATTGGATAAACAATGTCATTTATTAAAAGAAACGTTTAATATTATGACCATTTGTATAAATGTGAAGAAGCTGTGGTGTATAGTACAACTGACTAACTTGGGCGTGAAAATTCGTAGACAAATTTAGATGTGCTATTTACCATTGATTACTGTTTGAAAATATAATTGTTTCGAATAATGTGTATGATATGTTTCATCAAAAACATTGACTTAATGTGCGTTCAGCTCAAAATATAGTACCAAAATGAAACAGCTCAACAAGCCTGATAAATGTCTGCAATCTCAACAATTTTTTGAACAGTAATGAAACCGGTGTAGGACTATTTACATCCTTATTTATTATTTTATTTATCATATTCGATAATTATAGATAATCTATATCATAGAATGTAAAATAATTTAAAACCTTTAAGAAACACAACCTAATGGATAAAGAGAAGATTACAATACTTCCCATATTCACTTATTTATGACAATTGCGTTTGTATCGATTTTAGATAAGTGTGCCATGTAACTATAATCAGAGAAGAAAAACAGTGATTTCAAATTTCAATTTTAATCCTGAAACCTAAGAATGCCATATTTTGATGAGCAGGCTGTTTAGAAAGAAGGGAATATTACCATAGACTAACTCTGAGACCAGTAAGGGTCCCATACAAAAACGATTTTTTTCCTGGCTCCAGTCAGTACTAGCTTACATCGCTCCTGAGCTCGGTCCCGAGCTTAATAATGCGCCCCATATGATGAATTCACACGAAAGACGCTCTCAAATCATTCTGTCAAAATAGCACGTAGCGAGTTCCAGGCAAAGGCGCCGATATGTACGGCAAAGTGCTTAACTTCAAGGTGTATTTCAGCGGACCCAAGGCGTTCACTACGAAAACAGTCAACCGATTTCCAAATCGCTTCGTTTGCATATTGATTGTTGATGGTGCCAACTAGTATCAATATGGCAACTGGCGATTTTGAAGTTAGTTCGCTTGTTGTAGAACCCCTTGGTCGAATTTTACACCTTGAAACCAACACCTGTGTTATACATATTTCGTGCCTACGGTATGATGTTGCTGTGTTATACGGCAGAATATTTGAGTGTGTTCATGTGGGGATTCATTGACGAGGCATTGTCGGCTGGGGACCGAAGCTATTTGGGACCGATGTTCTAGTACTGACTGAAACATGAAAAAAATCGTTCTTAATATGGGGTTTCACTGGTCTTAGAGATTAGTCTATGATATTACTATGGAGAAGAATACTAGATTGATCGGCCTACAGCGGTATTCAATTCTCGTGGGGCCTGTTCATAGAACCCACGTAGACTCATTTTGAAAATCTCAGACCCCCCTCCCTCGATGAGACTTTTTCTCCATGCAATTTTTTGGATTTACGTATGGAGCGTGAGACTGGTCAAACCCTCCTCCGCCTATAAAGTCTGCGTGAGTCTATGAATGGCCCCTTATGTTCTGGATATTGTTTTTCTCAGTCTACACCCTCGTTTTCATTTTTGCTCGGTGACTGAGAAAAATTGAGTGATATCTCTTTTCACACGCAGACTATCTTGCTTTCAACTTTCGTAAAATGTCAGATAAATTCAGAAACTTGGTAGATCCACTTTTGCGAAAATTAAATAGCTTTTTCGTGAAAAAGGACAGTATCAACGATCAATATCGTAAACTAGCGATTTGAAATTGGTTCACTGTTGTAGATGTGGTCAGGTGTTACACCGTCAGCATCCTTGTTATACATATTGCGCTCTTTATTTTGATTGGCTGTGTTACTTTGACAGAGTATTTGAGAGTGTGTTCATGCGAGTTCATTGCAGGGGTGCAATCCTTGAAGCTTGGGACCGAGCTTGGGACGATCGTTCTAGTACTGACTCAGCCAGAGAAAAGAATCGTTTTGTATGGACACCTACTGGTCTTAGAGATAGTCTATGATAGTATTGCCTCGAAACATCGGTTTGGATTGGCTTCTCAAATTCTGGCCGAACAGAGCTACTAATTCAACACCGATGTTTGATGGGACTCTGTGAAAGAAAGTGTGTTGATGAGCGATGATGAGGTTTATTTGTAGTATTAGATCAGCTCTGGGTTTAAATCCGCTATCCAGGAATACCAAGCTTTCCAGTCGATTAATAATTTGAAGTGATGTCTACTCACGTACTGCATCGAACAAAGAGTTACATGCCTCATTGAGTCAAACTAGATGAGGCATTTAGTTCAAATGTATGTATTTTTGGAAATAGAAATACAGTTACGGTGAAGAAAAATTACATGATATATATCTAAAATCAATTAGTGAACGTTACTTTGCTTTAGATCCTAAGTTGGCTGCTATTGCGCTAGAGTTACTCTTGAAGTCGCTTTATTGTATATTTGTATATTATGTGCAGAAAGTGTTACATGCCAAAATGGTCGTATATGCAAGCGGTATTATGCCTGAAATGACTCCTCAGCTCGAGTCATGGTTGCGCCGATGACATTATGCCAAACGACTTTATGCCAAACGACACTTATGCCAAAACGACACATATGCCATGGGACTGCCCCGGGATATTCAGACGCGTTTCAACGGTTGTCAAATAATTTCAATCAAGAAGTGTCGTCAGCAATGGATAGGCTTATGACGTGTCATATGCAGCTCGGTCTGGCCAGTGCTTCGGCCGACGCCTAATGCCTTATTTCAGACTACAGAGTTATGACGTGTTATAGGTATAGACACTGTATATAGGCCGGACAACGTGTTGTGCTTATGCAGCCAAACGACCGCAATACACTGCAGCCAAACGGACGGTCGCTTTTGATTCACTTTGACGGAGCAAGCATTGTGATCAAGTATTGTTTAGGCAAAAGCCAATTATGAACAAATGAGAATTCCTACTTCCGTGATTCAGTAAATGTAAGTATATTTCTGGTGTATTATTTATTGCCTTAGATATTATCTTTTCTTTGGAAACCGGAAGAAACCCACAGAATTCACTTCATCGCGAGTTATTACTACAATTTCGCTCCAAACAATTCATTTTTCACACGGCACTTTCACTATGCTTTTAAATGAATATCTTCGAACGGAATCAAAACAAACTACCAACATCGAAACCGAATCTTTTTTAGCCTATTGCGCTGTTTACTTCAAGTTTGTACAAATACAAGCGTGGTACCTGAATCAATTGCTCAAATTTATGACATTTTTCAGGGTTGGCAGATTGTATGATTTTGCGTTGTCAGATCTATATATACAGTGTCTATAGTTATAAGCCTATCTTGATGACGATTTTCTTGTTAATATTGTTTGACGACCACAACATATGTTATGAGAGCCCAGCTAATGACGAGCGCAACGGCGCGTTGCGGCAGCTTTGACGGTTAATCCTACATTGCATGTCAAAGCTGCCGCACCTCCCCATTAATAGGCAGCCTGAACTCTGTATAGTCTGATCAGGCATACGCCGGTCGTTTGAAAAAAACCCATTAATGGGTGAAAAAACACCCATTTTCGCTAGAAGTGTCTCTCCCCATTTAATGGGTAAATCGAGTTTACCCATTAATGGGTAAAAGCAATGTATGTCACAAAATGGGTATTTATTCACCCATTGCAGAAGAAGCCAGGTTTTCCCATAATGGGTAAAAAATTACCCATTTTTGCGTATAGATTATGTAGCAGTTTGGTAGATTATAAGTTCATGGTTGTCATGGTGTTAAATGAATAAATGCAATAAATAAAAATGAAAATAGTTGTACTGTTTATTCATGCCTTTTTGATATACCTAATACTAACCTAAATACTTTTGGAAATAAATCCTTCAAACATGTGCCGGCTGAGGTTCCCAAATGTTGATAGTGAAGTGTTGAGGTTATGTCCAAATTTGATGTGCTGATCCAAATCACCCAACGTATTTTCTTAGATGTATACACATCCATCAATTGGGTAGGGATAACCTTTTATAATATTTAAAATAAATGAGCGTTTCAAATAAATAAGAATAATAATCCTTACCCTTTAGATTTCCGTATGAATCTGTGCTCAACTTCTTTCTAAGTTCCTCCATGATCATGTTTCCGTGTTTCACCAACATTGAACTTTTTTTCACCCATTTTTGTTATTGTATGAGGTTTTCTCTAATGGGTATTTTTTTACCCATTGTCTGATTCAGAAATTCCCCCATTTTATGACAGATAGAAGAGCTATTTAAAAATGGGTGTTTTTTCACCCATTAATGGGTTTTCGCAAACAACCGTGTACAGAGCATAATATTTAATGTTAAGCCCTTTTCCAATGTGGCGTTAGATATATTCCGACATTTTTGTCGGAATCCGTTTATGAACAATGACATTTCATGGTCAGAACCCCTTTCTCACATAATAAAACGTCATTCCCATGGGGTGATGGCAAAACAAAAAATACGGAAAAAAGAGAAGCAGATGCAGACGACCGACGACAAAATCGTATCGCCTGCTCTACTGATCGCGACGTCGCCTCTTTTCCTGTACGTGTATAATTTTGTTGCTTGCATTGAAAAACGAAAATAATATTCAACATTAGATAAAAGACGCGAATGTGATTCATGTATCAATTGTATTAGTGTATGAGAGACGAAAAATATGATTGTTTAGTAGTGAATAATGTTTTGTTTGGCCGATGTTGGTCTGCACCCCATTTTGGAACTTCCCGTCAAGATCTGAAGGATATCCCTTGTGTGTGATAAGTGTATAGTGAAAACGCTGGCGAAGGGCCGTAGAAAAATTTGAATCGTATGAATGTTAAGGCGTACGTATGTAATTTATCATTCGCTGCATAATTTGAGTGCATAGATAGATATCGAAACGAAAGCGAAAAAACAAACGAATCGATCATAATGGAGAGGAAAAATAAAGAGTGTTCACTGAAACGAAAGTGAATCTGGCTAAGTGATTATGAACACATTCCTTCTGGCTCTTCAAGGCTGTTGTGTTCGCAATTGATGTTGGTGGATTGGATGTGGCAGTGTTTTTACGGAAGAGGAGTAGTACTCTAGAGCAAGAGTAGTGGCCAAGTTGGTTCGTCTTGTTGAGAAGTGTAGCAAGAGTAAACCAGAATTGCGGCAAGCACTGTACCATAAGTGTGTCCTAAATGTACGCAGTAATACGTAGATTAAAGGTCATCGCTAGAGTCAGAAGTAATAACTGATACAAAGGTAAGGATACACTCTGGTCCGCCTCCATTATTCTTTTCCCCCTCAAAATAAGGTGATTGATCTACTTCTGAATTACGTGAAACTAAAAAAAAAACAAGGCTTGACTGTTGATAAATTATATGTCGCTTGTTGGACGTTTCAGTAACTACTGGTGTTTCATTCTAAATTCAATAAATAAATCGATTGTGTAGAAGTTGTAATAGACACTCAATATATTGCCACTTGTGGAAACCTGTCCTAGCAGAATTAAATGACCGAAGAGTGCTTGTCTACTCAAATCCCTCATTTTTAGAAACAGGATTATCATACTCGACGCTGTCTTTATCAACAAGTAACGATTACGGAAGCGTTTTTGCTAGAACACAATGGAAGCACACACCCTGATTGAATGATGTTCAATCATCTTGGTTGATAGTGAATAAAGAAGGGTTGTATGATTCATAGCAATCGTTGGTGCTGGCGATGATAAGGCGACCCAATCAGTATAACCGATTATCTGCAATAAAAAGAGTTTGTTATTAAGTAGAAGTACCTAGCCGCATGCTAGCATTCCTAAGGGTTCAAACATGTTCACTTCCAAGGACAAACGATACCTTCAACAAGAAAACCTGTTTGTATAGTTGTTTTGTTTAGCCTAATGGTCCAATGAAGAATGCGCAATTTGATTATTAAATAATTTTAGCAGAGGCACAATATAGACGCCTGGTCAAATTCATGTTGTCAATTATCATCTGAAATTGAAACATATTTGAAGATTTTTGTTTTATTTTCTCACAACAATTATCAAATAATGGGCATTGATATGTTTATCATAATTGTTAATAAATTGATTTTTTTTTCATCAGTGTTCTGACCAAGGCTAGAATAAAATCGTCATTTATAAATGTATGAATGGATCACATTCTGTACACCACTTTATGGTAGTAAACAACTTTGACACTCCGTTGGTTTGGGTGGGAATATGTGCTTAGTCGAGCTTTAAATATGGCTACGATTATTTTTAATGATTGATCCTTTTCAACAAACCTCCTCAACATAGGAACCTTGATAAAGGGTAAGCGGGAACTTCTGATATCACCTCAGATTCATCGATTCCGGAAATTTCACATGGGACTAGCTCTATTTTGTTGATCTTGAGCCTCTCCGTGCAAAGATGTCTATAAATTATTCAAGCTTATATGAGGAAGTGGAGTAAAATAAGCTCTATAACTCCACAACCATATCTGTCCGGTGATTAACTATCCAAATGGCATACAATGCTGCATGAATTAGATCAGCTCAGAATTAGTAAAAAGTCCATTTGGAAACCTGAAATGAAAAATACATTCGAGCTGTATAGTTGACGCGGTACACAGCGTTTCAAACTCAACCCCTGGATGCCAGGACAGACGCTGTTTGAGTCGCACCTCCTTGGTGGAGAGACGCTCGGCACGCACCTCCCTCAATCTGGCTGAAGTTAGAAGGACAACAGTGCCAGGCTGCCCTACCAGCTAAGTACGCAACCCCTTAGCTGGCGGTCTTTGTCATCTCTTGACCCGAGGAAGCATGAAGGAAGGCACTTGTGAGGACCAGAGCTATGTGGTGGGGACGCACGCTCCATCACAGTTGTGGACTCACCATTTTGCAGTCCGAGATAATGTTTGTGGAAATAACGTGGAAGATTCTAGAAAAAGAGAAGAAAAAATTAGTATTTTCCATTTAATTCCAACTACCTTTACTTAGCGAGACAAGTCGAGTTATTAGTACGAGACACTAAAGAAGTCTGCACATTGTAGACGAAATACGCGTATCTGTCAAGATAAGCAAAGGTAGTTGGAATTAAATGGAAAATACTAATTTTTCTTCTCTTTCCTAGTTACAGGTATTCCACTTAACAGCTCACAACAATATGTATTTCTTCAAACGTCATTCGATTATGTATGGTGTACATTAAGAAGCAAACATATAATTTATGTTGCTTTGTAAAACTAAAACCTAAAAAATGTATGAATAGTTCAATACATGAATTTGCCTAATTCCGCGCACTTCAAGCATGGAGTTCCATATACCGCGCACAAGAGAGCCTAATTCCGTGGTAATGTTTTTTTCTTATAGATTGTATAAAATTTCATATTAAAAATGCTTATCATTCTGGCGATAGTCAAAGCATAGTTTCCAAAACTTTATTTATCAAAAAAATATGTAAATAATGAACATTAATTCAAAATTTCCCTCTATCCACTTCATTTCTGTTTCTTTTATTAAAGATTATAAATATTAGAGGTTTGCTTTGGATGTTTCATTGGTCCCTCCAAATGACTTTATTTAATAAATGAAGAAACTTCTTGAAACCATTGCCTCACTTGTTGCTCGGTTACGATGGTTCTGTTTTAAGGCAGAGTGCTTGGCACCCTTGGCGAAACGGTTGGATGGCGTTTCCAAAACCGGCATTCCACTCTTCCTGGGATTCCATTTTTGAATGGGTTCCTGATTTTCATGTCTTAGGTACTGAGATACATTAGCTCGAATGTGTTGGGTGTTTACAGGGAATCCAGCTTTGGCTATGTCAACAGTTCGTTTGACAAAACGATTTTCACCCTCAAGACAAAACTACAGAACCCATGTGAACTCGTGTACCGGTTTTAGTTTTCCGGTACATTAAACATCCGAAAGGCAGCTCGGATGGTGGCTCCACTCCTTACAAGGTCTAAGCGTTGTGCAATCAATCCACAGTGTACTGAATTCGTTTTTTCAGAGTCATTCTGGAACAGAAACTCAAACACGGAATTAAGAAATCATAAATTTGGCGATGCCCTTAATCCGTGGTTAAGATTTTGATAACAAAAATGCACGAAAACTAAAATAATTGAGTGAATTTTATGTTAAATCGATTATCCATACCTGCAGCAACATAATCGATTCGTTTCACTTTCATTTTACATGATTTTCATTGAAAAAAATAAACTAAGCTTTTTTTCGTGTCCATAACCACTCAGCTAAGCTTGAGCAAAAAAATTGCAGTTCATGTCAAGAATTTTTATTTTTTATTTTTATTCGTGCGCGTTTGACTAGACCTCAAAATAGTGATGCCTTAGTGAAGTTGGTTATATTCCCTACTATTAGCGGTAATCGTAAAATAGTCAATTAAAATTTCAAAATATTCCTTATTTTATGTTGAGAACGCGGTGTGAGGCGCTGCGCGGAATTAGGGCAGGTCACGGTACCTGTAAAACAAAATCATCGATGCATCAACGTTTCCAAGGACTTGAAAGTGTGTAAATATAATCCCTCTGAAGAAAAGAAAAACACGTAAATTCTGTGGATAATCTTTGACCTATCAGCTTCCTCAGCAGTTTGTCTAAGAAGCAAATCAACACCTATCTTTCAACGGGTTATCTGAAGTTACTGAATGACGACTAAGCCGGTTTTTAGACGTGGTTATAGTTTGATAGTTTGATAATTTCTATACAAACATCGAATTAAAATAAATTTTGAGTATTATATATTCATAAATATTCATGAGTAATAATCTAATTTACTAATAACTCCTTACAGTTGCAATTTGATCGAAACACCCTTTATAAGGTAAACATTAAGTTACCTTAAAAGAGTGTTTTGATCAAAATTTGGTCGACTTAAACTTGACTCATTTCCTTTCATCGTGCATTAAAACATGTTGCATATCAATGACGTCTATATAAGGTTTGGGGCAACGCACTGCTTGCTGGTATTGCAAGCAGAAATAATGTCAACATTGCTGAGCCGACGAGTGATGACGTAACACTATTGAACTTTCTATTGGCGGGCATAGGTTCAGATAAAAAAAAATCGGTTCAAACGTTTATTATAAATGCTGAATTGTGGAAATAATCATGATACAAATGCCATTTATTGAGCAGAAGCATTTCCTCCTGATAACATGGATCATTTATAGTGAATTTAACTGAGGTAATTGAATTTTTGCCACACAAACTTTCAAACGTTGAGACTTGACAATCGAGTAGCGATATAGAGCCAATTTTCCATCATCGGTAGACTGGAATCGGTTGAAAAATTAAGCTTTTATAGCGCATACAATAAGCAATTACGGAGCGCACGAATCAAAATAAATAGTATGACGTAACACTTTGCGAGCTTTTGTGTAGCGATGCGCAAGTAGTGCAGTGGTATTAGTGTCATGAGCGAATTTTGCTCATTTCACTAATATTGTTGTGGCTACTGGGCCAGACCTTATATAGACGTCATTGGTTGCATACCCCTCTATATTGATTTTGAGATTAGTACTTCAGTTATCAAAATGTCGTTGAAGGAAGAGAAGCAACGCATCAATATTTTGCACGAGTATGGTAAAAATCCAAGCTACTCTCACGCCAAGTTGGCGAAATTGTTGAATGTGGCTCAACTGTTAGCAATGTGGACAAGTGGAAAGCTGGATCGGGGGGAAATCGAAAGCCGAAGGCCACAGAGACGACAAAAGGAGTAGCCTGCTGCGGAACCCAAACCTCTCCGTCCGAGATGTTGCAAAGAAGCTGGGAGCAACGTTTACATTGCGACCGGTACCGTCAACCAGAACATCTATCTGAGCGAGTGCCTACAGAAACGTCTACTGCCTTTACTGAAGCGACACAATTGTTGCGTTCTATTTTGGCCGGATTTGGCATCTTGCTATTACGGAAAAAAGACCATGGCGTGGTATGCTGCCAACAACGTTCAAGTGGTGCCCAAGGACAAAAACCATCCCAACACGCCAGAGCTCCGCTCAATCGAACAATATTAGGCCATCGTCAAGTGGAACCTTAAAAAGATTCAAAAAGCTGTTGTGAGCGAGAAACAGTTCAAGGCAAACTGGCGTTCTGCGGCGAATAAAGTGGGGAAGGAGACGGTACAAAATCTTATGGCAGGTGTTAAACGAAGGACCCGGGAATTAGCATTCGGTAAAAAGGAAGCTAAGTTGAATATTTCTCTTTTATTCTGTTTTGACTGAACTTCAAAAAGAAAAATAATTTGACTTATTAACAAAAACTTTAATGGACTCACACACATTACTGTTTGACCAAATTTTGATCGGAACACCTTCTTATTAACATCACGAATGTCCTTGCATGAGCTGTTTTGGCTAAACTCTTCAAATAATAGGAACGAAAAAGTGAAAGTTTAACGAAGATAGAATAATCATATATTCTTAAATATTATTTTAAAACGATATTTTCGCATTAACTACTTAAATATCTAGAAACTCTTAGCATTTTCAAACAAATTAATGAAATTATAGTACTTAGTTCGCATTGTATGATATCGTTGTGTTACCGGAACCAAACAATAATATGCTTAGCTCAATTGAATACGTAGTTTGCCCCGGAGCCAAAGGCTTGTTCGCGAAATCAAGCAGTAATTTTAATAAGTAAAGTTTTGTCCACTTAGAATCCGGAATCACTTATTGTGTTGCAGCGGCACGGAAAGTGACCGCTTCAAGAATTTGTTTACCTAGGTGCCCACTTTCTGTGGTATAAATTTCACGGCGTTTCGTGCATTGAGTCAAAAGTTATTTCAGATAGAAGCCCAGAGGAAAGAAAAAGTTCTGAACACCCACGTTGATAATCCAACGTGGTCCGCAATAAAAATCGCAAAAACGTTGAAAATCGCCAAATAAACCGTGTATGATGTGCTCAAACGTTTCAGGGAGCAAAAAAGCGTGAAACGAGTGCCTCAAGGTAAGCCTCATAGTGGAACATATGACCGCAAGCTGAACCATAAGGTGTTGAGAACCGTCATAGCAAACCCTGGACTATCAAAAATACTCTGCTGTTCGCAGTTCCGTTCGAATATTCGTTTGCGAGCAGGATATCGTTCTTATCGAGCCAGCAAGCAACCAAACAGAACGTTGAAGCAAAGTTTCGTCACCAAAACTCGAGCTCGGAAATTGTATCAGCAGGTTTTGACGAAGTACCAAGGATGCCTGGTCATCGACGATAAAATTTACGTCAAAACGGATTTCGGACATCTTCCTGGCCAAAAATTCTACAAGGCAACGGCACGGGGAGATGTTCCTGCGAAGTTTAAGTTTGCTTTTATGGACAAATTTGCAAAAAAAAACTGATGATTTGGCAAGGGATATGCAGCTGCGGAGCAAAGACCAAAGTGTTCGTGACAAATAAGACGATGGACTCGAAGCTGTACAAGGAAGAATACCTCAAAAACCGCGTACTACCTTCCATAAAGGCCATTAAGGTCGCGTGAAGTTTTGGCCAAATTTGGCGAGTTGCCACTTCAACCGGGAAGTCATCCAGTGGTACCGCGGTAATAACGTAGATTTCATCGATAAAAACATAAATCCACCCAACTGCCCGCAGTTCCGGCCCATCGAGAGATTTTAGGCAATAATGAAGCGGAAGATTAAGAAAGTGGAAAAACGGTTCGGGACGCGACTCAGATGACCAAAATGTGGTACAAATCTCGAGTAATTCATGTTAAGGGCCTAAAAGCCATTTGTAAACAATGACTTTAAATGTCGATTTCCCTTGAATCTTGAATTACTCTCGTGAAATAAAACCAGCATCTGGTAGAAGAATGTTAGTTCTACTATATGGAGTTACTGTATATAGTAGGATTCAAGTGGTTCGTGAGAGATCATCGTTTAAAGTCATTGTTTACAAATGGCTTTTAGGCCCTAATCATGAATTACTCGAGAAATGTGCCAAGGAAGTTGACTCCGGAAAGTGCAAATTTTCATTAGAAACGAAGAGAAATGATTTGTATTGATATTTTTTCCTACAGGGACCTTTGTTTTGATGTATTTAACTTATCTGTACGTTACCGAGATACAGATGATTTTATTATTCCGGATTCTAAATGGACATAGCTTTACTCTTCGTTTCTTCAGGCTCTACTCATTAAATTTTACTGTACCATTAACAAGATCTGACGTACTCTACCACGGAATGACCTTCGCTTCAAGGTAAATACGAAAGCAAAACATCTTTGAAATATGCTGCTGATATTCTTGTATTTATTACGCTACACACGAAACACTCGCCAGATGCTTCGGTCCACTTGCAAGCCAGGCGTCTATAAACATATTATCATGAGCGCCGGCGACTGATGACGGTGCAGCTGTACTCAATATGTGAACAGCGCACTGTAACTCAATGCATAGTATTGTACGATGCAAACAAAGTGGACTTTTGTTTACATGGATGCACGCCAAAAGCAAACGAAAGTAAATAATTTACAGACACTGTCGCTTCCCCTACTGCTAACTCATATTGACCAAATAATTTGGACTTTGTTCAGTCTGCATTCACGATAAGCCGACGGTGTCGGTGGTTGATGGTGGTTGCTTCTGGTGTTCATCCTAGTACTAGGTCGTGGTTCAACGAAGTCTACTATCAACCTGAAGGGCAATTGAACTACGTGATGGAAAACGAACAAGCCAAGCGATGACCTTGAATATTACAAACAGTAATTCTGACCAGTGTACCAATCGATTCGATTGATTGTTATTGGCAATATCAAGTATGAGTGAAACGAACAAATCTCGCGTAACATTTTAAAAGCTCCTATCTCCGCTACTCTCTTCATCGATTCTATCTGCTGTGAATAACACCGCATTTTCCATAGAATTCATTGTTCAATACACAAGCTAACGACGTCATCTCAGAAGAGAAAGTCAACGAAGAGAAGCAAACAACGGAGATAGGCCCTTTTAGAAGTATCGAATACGAATGTACATATTTCGACAAGAAATTTGACTACAATGCTTTCATTGCTCGTACAGATAGTAGATAAGCACCGTAATGTTAAGTCAAACAAATGCGTTAGTCACGAATTGTGATTCACCTGCACCCCTGCACTTGTGTGCACAAGAGCGGTAGAGTTGAGACAGGCTTGTATTTTATTGTTATTTATTGTTAATCAATTACGCTGCTTTTAGGAAGTACGTGTATAACCGTTTTATCGTAACGTATACTTCTTTTGGTTTTTTTACATTCTATTCTTTTAACACTCAGTGTAACATAATAATTTGATGCACGCACTGATTGCTAAACTAGCATACACACATCATTTCTAGGTCTAACATTTAAGTAGTTTGTTTACCTAGGTGCCCACTTTCTGTGGTATAAATTTCACGGCGTTTCGTGCAGTGAGTCAAAAGTTATTTCAGATAGAAGCCGAGAGGAAAGAAAAGTTTCTGAACACCCACGTTGATAATCCAACGTGGTCCGCAATAAAAATCGCAAAAACGTTAAAAATCGCCAAATCAAACCGTGTATGATGTGCTCAAACGTTTCAGGAGCAAAAAGCTTGAAACGAGTGCCTCAAGGTAAGCCTCATAGTGGAACATATGACCGCAAGCTGAACCATAAGGTGTTGAGAACCGTCAGTAGCAAACCCTGGACTATCAAAATAATCTCTGCTGTTCGCAGTTCCGTTGGAATATTCGTTTGCGAGCAGGATATCGTTCTTATCGAGCCAGCAAGCAACCAAACAGAACGTTGAAGCAAAGTTTCGTCACCAAAACTCGAGCTCGGAAATTGTATCAGCAGCTTTTGACGAAGTACCGAGGATGCCTGCATCACCGACGATAAAATTTACGTCAAAACGGATTTCGGACATCTTCTGGCCAAAAATTCTGCAAGGCAACGGCACGGGGAGATGTTCCTGCGAAGTTTAAGTTTGCTTTTATGGACAAATTTGCAAAAAACTGATGATTTGGCAAGGGATCATGCAGCTGCGGAGCAAAGACCAAAGTGTTCGTGACAAATAAGACGATGGACCTCGAAGCTGTACAAGGAAGAATACCTCAAAAACCGCGTACTACCTTCCATAAAGGCCATTAAGGTCGCGTGAAGTTTTGGCCAACTTGTGAGTTGCCACTTCAACCGGGAAGTCATCCAGTGGTACCGCGGTAATAACGTAGATTTCATCGATAAAACATAAATCCACCCAACTGCCCGCAGTTCCGGCCCATCGAGAGATTTTAGGCAATAATGAAGCGGAAGATTAAGCAAAGTGGAAAAACGGTTCGGGACGCGACTCAGATGACCAAAATGTGGAACAAATCTCGAGTAATTCTATGTTATAGGCCTAAAAGCCATTTGTAAACAATGACTTTCAATGTCGATTTCCCTTGAATCTTGAATTACTCTCGTGAAATAAAACCAGCATCTGGTAGAAGAGATGTTAGTTCTACCTATATGGAGTTACTGTATATAGTAGGATCCAAGTGGTTCGTGAGAGATCATCGTTTAAAGTCATTGTTTACAAATGGCTTTTAGGCCCTAATCATGAATTACCTCGAGAAATGTGCCAAGGAAGTTGACTCGGAAAGTGCAAATTTTCATTAGAAACGAAGAGAAATGATTTGTATTGATATTTTTTCCCTACAGGGACCTTTGTTTTGATGTATTTAACTTATCTGTACGTCAATCCGTTACCGAGATACAGATGATTTTATTATTCCGGATTCTAAATGGACATAGCTTTCTACTCTTCATTTCTTCAAGCACTACTTCATTAAATTTTTACTCGTACCATTAACAAGATCTTCGACGTACTTACCACGGAATGACCTTCGCTTCAAGGTAAATACGAAAGCAAAACATCTTTGAAATATGATGCTTCGGTCCACTTGCAAGCCAGGCGTCTATAAACATATTATCATGAGCGCCGGCGACTGATGACGGTGCAGCCGGTACTCTACATGGGAACAGCGCAACTGTAACTCAATGCAGTTGGGGTATTGTACGATGCAAACAAAGCGGACTTTTGTTTATAGCGGATGCACGCCAAAAGCAAACGAAAGTAAACAATTTACAGACACCGTCGCTTCCCCCACCGCGAACTCCATATTGACCAAATAATTTGGACTTTGTTCAGTCTGCATTCACGATAAGCCGACGGTGTCGGTGGTTGATGGTGGTTGCTTCTGGTGTTCATCCTAGTACTAGGTCGTGGTTCAACGAAGTCTACTATCAACCTGAAGGGCAATTGAACTACGTGATGGAAAACGAACAAGCCGAAGCGATGACCTTGAATATTACAAACAGTAATTCTGACCAGTGTACCAATCGATCTCGATTGATTGTTATTGGCAATATCAAGTATGAGTGAAACGAACAAATCTCGCGTTACATTTTTGAAAGCATTTTCCTTATGAATTCATTGTTCAATACACAAGCTAACGACGTCATCTCAGTAGAGAGAAAGTCAACGAAGAGAAGCAAACAACGGAGATAGGCCCTTTAGAAGTATCGAATACGAATGTACATATTTCGACAAGAAATTTGACTCGCTGGCCGCTTTCAATGCTCGTACAGATAGTAGATAAGCAATCAATGTTAAGTCAACACAAATGCGTTAGTCACGAATTGTGATTCACCTGCACTCCCTGCAATTCTTGTGTGCACAAGAGCGGTAGAGTTGAGACAGGTTTGTATTTTATTGTTATTTATTGTTAATCAATTACGCTGCTTTTAGGAAGTACGTGTATAACCGTTTTTATCGTACCGCATACTTCTTTTTGGTTTTTTTACATTCTATTCTTTTAACACTCAGTGTAACATAATAATTTGATGCACGCACTGATTGCTAAAACTAGCATACACACATCATTTCTAGGTCTCAACATTTAAGTAGAAGCCTTTGTGTCTAAGTCGCTTTTTAAAACGCCGGCGCGCTGGCATCGACCATATCTTGAATAAACTTCTATTCGGACGTACTGAAGAGCCGCTAATCTAGTGCGATGAACTAGGAACTTCTTTAAACAAGCGTCCTCGATGACGATGCTAATTACCGTCATAAGTGTGAAGCTAGGTTGAAAAGAAGGGTTTACTTTTTTGGGTTGGTATACTCAGATCTCGTGAACGTTACATGGTCAGTAATCGACGTTCAAAATAAATTATCAAAATTTAACGCGTAGGCGCATTTTCCTTATCGCTGCACGATACTTCTGTAGTGTACAAGCAGTTATCGGATGTAGCTATTTGTATTTTGTACATTTGTATCTTGTACCCTGAAGGGTAGATACGGTCAAAATTATGGCAAGGGCAAGCGCATGCAAATCGGTGAAATCGTTCATTTAAAAATCAAATTAAATTTCTTTTTCAAGTTCAATTAGTATAAAATTCAGAAAAATATTCAGTTAGGTTTTCCGCTTTTCCAAATCCGAATTGCCGGGCCTCACGCTTGACCCCTGCCATCAGATTTCCAGTGCAGCCACCTTGAATCCACCTTCTTCGCCGCAGAAAGCCAGTTTGCTCTTGAACTGCTCGCTCGTCCTTAGCAGTTTTTTTGGTCTTCTTTAGGTTCCGCTTGACAATAGCCCAAAGTATTTTCTAATTGGGCGGAGCTCATGGCGTGTTGGAGAGGGTTCGTGTCCTTGGGAATCCACCTGCACGAGTTGGCGATGCAGCGTACCATTCCAGTGGCCTTTACCGTAATGGCAGATGCCAACCGGGCCAAAACAGTACGGAACAACTGTGAGCCTTCAGGAAAGGCAGCAGACGTCTATTCAAAACACTGTTTCACGTAAATTTCTTGGTTGGCAGTCCCGAAAACAGCTATGAAAATGCCGCTTTTCAAGCTTTCACAGGTACAGATGCTGGCTTGCCAAACCAGATGGCTCTTTGGCGAACTTTAACAGTTTCGCGTGCTTGAAAACATTATCTGCTACCTTTCCCCTTCTTTGCCGTATAAAAACTTCGGTCCCGGAAGCTGCTTGCAGTCGGCTTTGACGTAGGTTTCGTATCGTCCATTACCACGCAGTCAAACTTCGTCAGCATCGTCGTGTACAGCCTCCGGGATCGCGCTTGGCCGTCGTATTTTGTTTATCATCGCGATTTGGAGTCACTACCTTCTTGTAAGTCGATAGTCCGGCTCGTTTTTTGCCTCGATGCACGGTTGTAGACGATACACCCAGCTTATTTGCGGCATCTCGGAGAGATAGGTTAGGTTTCGCTTGAAACTACCGGCAACTCTCTTTGTCGTCTCAGCGGCTTCCGGTTTTCGATTTCCCCGATCCAGACTTCCTGGCTGTCGACAAACGTTCCCCAAACACTTTAATTACATTTGTAACGGTTGATTTGGCAACTTTTAGCGATTTTGCCAACTTTGCGTGCGAGTAGCTCGGATTTCCGCGATGCGCGAGCAAAATTTTGATACGCTGCTCTTCTTGCTTGACGGCATTTTGACAACTGAAGAGTGAATTCCAAAATCAAAATAGGAGCAACATTTCACACACACACACCTTCAAAATGAGGGGTGTTCAGGTTTTTTAAATGCAAAATTGAAAGAAATACGTCAAGTTGATATTGACCAAATTTTGACCGTATCGCCTCATTCGGATGTACTGAAGAGCTATTAATCTAGTGCGATGCACTAGGAACTTCTTTAAACAAGGTCCTCGATGACGATGCTAATTACCGTCATAAGTGTGTGCTAGGTTGAAAAGAAGGGTTTACTTTGGGTTGGTATACTCAGATCTCGTGGACGTTACATGGTCAGTAATCGACGTTCAAATTAAATTATCAAAATTTAACGCGTAGGCGCATTTTCCCACGCTGCACGATATGCTTGTAGTGTACAAGCATATCGGATGTAGCTATTTGTATTTTGTACATTTGTATCTTGTACTATCACACATTCATCCGTCAGCTGCACGTTGAGCAGCGAAAAATTATTGTAGAAGGCATAGGGGAGAGTCTTCCACGAACGTGGCGATTAATAATTGAAATCGGAGTTAAATTGTAGTTGACTGGGTGGTTAGATCCGGTCCATGTCGAATGTGTGGTTGTCCTTTGCCCTTCGGTGTATTTCTTGCGAGCAGTAAAAGGTGGGCGATTTTGTTCCGCATAAACTTATTGATTGTGTTATTTGTGAGCGTTGATTGATAAAGATAGAATTTGATTGTACAGGTTGAAATTTGAGGTAGTTTACTTCAACACCAGGTCCCAGGGCTGGTCTGGTTCTACATTTTGAAAAGAAGCACACAAGTGTAGCCAGATCAGTTGAAATGCAGCCCAAAAGTACTTCTTGAAAATCCTCTACACGGTGTTCAATAAGTTCGAATACAAGTTTTCATCATTGCGTAGGTATGCGCCATGTACATATTCTGCATTGGTATTGGTGTCAGCTTTAGCTTCATTCATACGCTACCGAATGTGCGCGGTGTTGACATTCTGTTAGTTGTTGTTCGTTTGTTACGCGCGATGAAAGAGTATCGGGACTTCGTAATTAAGCGTTTTTTGAACGGTGAGCGACCCGGCGATATATTCCGGCTGCTGAAATCGCATGGGGTCAAGCGGAACTTTGTCTACACGACCATCAGGCGATACCGGGAGACGTCCTCGACCAATGACCGTGCGAGATCCGGTCGGCCGCGTTCAGCGAGGACGCCACGGGTCATCAAGATCGTGAGGGAGCGAATTCGGCGCAAAAAGAACCGCTCAATCCGGAAAACGGCTGCAGATCTCAACGTTTCCATTGGAACCGCTCACACCATACTCACCAAGGACCTTGGTTTCAGGCCTTACAAAAACGTAAGGTCCATGGCGTTTCGAGGCTACCAGCAAAAAGCGGTTGGATCGAGCTAAGAGGATCCTCTCTCGGCACGCTGGTCAGGAGTTTGTTTTTTCGACGAGAAACTGTTCGTGCTGCAGCAGCCGCACAATGTGCAAAATGACCGGTGTGGGCGCCATCGAGGGACAGCATTCCTGAATCCAATATAAACATCCCTCGGTTCCAAAGTGCCGCGTCGGTGATGGTTTGGGGGCAGTATGCAAACGTGGTAAGCTACCCTTGGTGTTTATTGAAAAAACGTCAAAATCAACGCGGCGTACTACAAAACTGAGGTTTTGGAAAAGGTTGTTGCCCCCAGTCTCCGGAAGCCTCTACGGCGATGAGCACTACGTGTTCCAGCAGGACGGTGCACCAGCCCATACGGCAAATGTGGTTCAAGCCTGGTGTCGGGACAATTTAACCGACTTTCTGGACAAAACTTTGTGGCCTCCCAGCTCCCGGACTTGAATCCTCTCGACTTTTTTGTTTGGTCCTATATGATGGCGAAGCTGAACGAATACAAGGTCAGCACTTTGGATCATTTCAAGACGGTAATTCTCAAAATCTGGGACGAAATGCCCATGCAGTCCGTGCGTGCCGCCTGCGACGCGTTCGAGAAACGTTTGAAGCTCGTTAAGGAGTACAAAGGGGGGTCATTCCAAGAGAAATGTTGTAAACGTTCCTTGTAAACATAGCTTTCAATAACATAAATCCAAAAATAAAAAACATGTTTTCATTTTTTAACAAATTTTGAAAGTGTATCCGAACTTATTGAACACCGTGTAGTACTTCTTATCGATAAGCATTATAGTTCTGAGGTGGTGATCAGTGGTCAAGTACAGTATTTGGCAAAATAGTAGAAATGCTGCATTTGATCATATAGAATCAGTAGGAAAAGTTGAAATAGTTTCAAACCAAAATCAAAACAAATCAGCAAACTTTTGGAAAACATTACCAGATAAGGGAACTGTTCCATTATTCATCTCATGATCCAGTATTCATATTAATCGGAAATGTAGGATTGTTGTATCAATCAATTGATTCCTTTTTTGCTTGCTTTTAACAACAAATAAAAAATAATTAAAATTAACAATGAATAAGAAGTGCGACATCGCAAATGTGATGAAAATGGGAATGGTAACCCTAAATGCTACACTTCCTAAGCGATTTTTGTTATTTAATTTAAGGAACATTCTAGTTTTGAAGAAACCACGCAGCTTTTTAGAATGTGCAAAGGCAATAGGCGACATATTAACTCAACAGAGCAAACAGGAGATGAAAACAGCTCTAGAATATGAAACCCACATATTCATTGCAAAAATGCATATGGCAGAAACGATTGAGAGCAGGAGATTCATATCACAGAAAAGCACGAAGCGGCCCCAGACAGACAAAAGATGAAGAAATTCACAAACTGGCAAAAGAATGCAAGAAACTCATGAAGAAATTTAACAAAGATAAGTGAAACACCTTATTAAACTTATAAACGTGACACTGAAACCTAAATAAACAGACAAAAGACGTCACTACACCATACAAAAAAGTTGACATGAACATGACTGAGAAAAAGGAACGTTAACTTGAAAATGTAATACCTTTTGGCAGGTCAATAGCGTCTCTATGGACTGTCACTTTTCACGGACTGAACTAAAAAAATGGAGAAATTACCAACGCCGTATGAAACTTATAAAAGCAACACTGACTTATAAAATAACAAACAGACAATTGAAGAACAAACGAAAGGACTCAAAAACTCAAACGTGGCTCCTTCCGAATCATTTGCAACATCGTCTTCTGACGAAATGTTCCGGTATAATGGGTTGGCAAAATGATTCGAAAGGATTACGCAACGATATCAACGATATCTTCAAAAAACAATTATATATATTTTGGCCAAGTAAGTTTATTTTCCAAATCCAAAAAGAATCACTCGATATTTCCACTTTCAATCTCAATATGCTTTTCCAGTCTGTGGCGGAACCAACAGCATACCTTCGTAACATATAGCCTGTCCACACGTTCAATTTCGGACACCAAAATAGTTACGGCAAAAAAAAAATAGCACATAATGCAACAAACCCTAATTGTTTGTTTCACAATAATAGAGTTATGTCTACATTAGAAACTGCTTACTAAGATGTTAAATCCTTCTTTTACGTCAAATTCTCGGACTTTCTGTGTGATACACCGCCATCGGGTTCCGTACGGTATCCTCAGCTACGCCCGCCGTGACGATTCTCCATCTTCTCTTAAAATATCGGCACCATTTGCTTTCTTCTTAGTTTCGAAGGGTTTCACGGCTTAACTAGAGCCAGTTCTTCTT
>JASCZW010005505.1:0-180802 GCA_034211315.2 Aedes japonicus | reverse complement strand
TTTCAAATTATGTTACCAACATGATATCAAATTCATACAATTATAACTGAAATAGAGCTTCTGAGGAGAAGCTTTATTTTCATATCCATCACATGCTGGTAATATTCGGAATTCGTAAGCATGTTTCTTGCATCTGCCGCAAATGGAGAGAGAGAGCCTTGTCGATGTCGATGTCGATGGCCGATATCGCATCTGACTACCACCTTCTAATTGGTGAGATCCACCTATGCCTCATGCACGAGTCCAGAGACGGTAAAAGAGACCCGGATGGTAGTTTAACACACGCCGTCTTGAAGACCCAGCCGCGAAGAGAACATAAGAGTCGAGTAGTGAACATTACGGAAGGTGGTAGCGTAGAAAAGTAGTGGACAAGAAATCAAGAATGCCTTGATTTAGACAAGCGAAAATAAGCTCGGTTGGGGCTGCGCACACAGCAAAAATATTGTAGTGTGAAACCTGAGTAAGATTGAGGAGCGTGGAGATGCAATAACTGCAATAGAGCCGGCGAGAACCGAAGCAGCCCAATATGAGTCCCCTGAACGGTATTTGGCTCTAGAGGGTGTTGAACTCTCAGGCAGACGAAGGTAAAAGGGCCACAACAACTGGCGATATCTGCCTCCTTTATGATACTTCACGGCGCATGAGTGGATCAAGGATGAACCCGAAGATGCCAGTGAAAGATAGGACTGGACAGTTACTAACCGTGACCAATGATCAGCTGAAACGTGGGTTTGAGCACTTCTGAACAACTTTTTTAAGTTACGACGTCCAAACAACCATCAGCGATCTTGGCATGATCTACCAAGGCGTGTGACGCTTCACCTGCGTCAACTCCGATAGCACCATCACTGCAGGAGATCAAAGCGGTTATCCGAAGCATTAAGTTCAATAAGATTCCCAGGGTCGATCACATATCAGCAGAGATGCTCAAAGCTGACCATTGCTTTATCCGAACAAATGTTGCTTCAACTATCGAGTAATATCTCGGATACCGCGATTCTTCCGGCCTACATGATTCGAGACATTCTAGTAGAAGGGGGAATCTGACTGTGGGCGACAATTGGCGAGGCTTCATTTAATGTGTATTGTTCGGCTATTCTTAAGCTATTCTTAATTGAATACAGAACATGAGTGCGTGACTCTCCGGTGGCAGCAGGCAAGATTCCGTGCCGGAAGATCTTGTGTGGATTGTATTGTCATGCTATTTGGCATTCATTAACTACGAAAACGCTTCCGATAATTAGTAAAGTGCTCTGATACGCAAAAATGTCCCGGAAAAAAACCGTTAACCTCATCGAGGTGCGGTACAGGGCTTCCACGTGCTGAGGTCTACACAGCTGAACCTCATCTGATCCTACGCGGGTAGTCACCGTTGTTTACTACCACCGGCAAAGATGTATACTATCACTGCTACTATTCTCTCTTCTGCGTCGGGTCCATCACCATCAATGTCAACCAGACTAAATTAACTTTCACTTTTTTAAAAACACTATTTAAAAAACTTTTTTGAGCCTATTATTAGAACAATTGTGATTGGGAAACTAGGAGAATTCAAAATTAACGCTTCATTTGATCACTTTTTAAAAATAAAAAAAATTAAACTTTGAAACACTTTTTACAAATTATCGCTAGTAAACGCAAGCAAATTCCTTTAAATTCTACTAGAGGTAGCTTAGCTTGTGACTCAGACTAAATTGTTAGATGTCAAAACGGACCACCTCTCTAACTTTTCGGTAGAGGAACACACAGTGTAGAACAGCGCCATATAGTGGAACCAAGAGCGACATCCCTAGTAGCACACTTGTTGCCATTCAGTTGAGATAACATAAATATGACTTGCTAAGTCAAAATCAAGTTACTACAACTAATTATGATCGTAGTGTGCTACTTGGGATAGGTGGATGAATCAAGCAGGCTAGGGCTGCTTTTGCGAATCTATGAAATGTTTGGAGATCAAACCAGATAAGTCAATGTGTGTGTATGTGTATATACAATCAATATCCAACTGACCCACAGAGCTTTTATGGAAGAAACTTGTCTTGTCATTTATTCGTTGATTTATATGTTATCACGATGTGCAAACATTTTTAGCCCTGAAGATTGGAGGTGACCGTTCTATTGAAAACCCAACGACCCATTTCAAAAATGCCATTTTATACACGTACATTCTGAGGACATCATCATCTGAGGACATCACAATAAACCCCGTTTGAAAATCTTCACATATCAAATGGCTATGTGAAGAATGTTCACACTTCCAGAATCAAAAACATTCTTGATCCTAGCGTGTTAACTATACACACGCTAGGATATATTTTCTATAATACAAAACGACCTCACTAAGTTCCTTATCCGAAAACCTCGTCCGGGGACGGGGCAAAGCAATAATAAACAAAAAATGGGAAAAAAAGAACTACCGAAGGACAACATATCTGACAAAACGCGGTAACAATACACTTTTAGTGGGAATCCAGATTTAGTGGTCCAGATCACGAATTTACGAGGAAACATGCTCCCAGCGCCTAAACTTAAAACTTTACAGCAAAGTGATGTTCTACAACATGATTTGTATTACTAAGGCCCATTTTGTGATGTTGATTAAAATTAGGGTGGTCCCCTTTTTCACGGAAATACAAAAACTATCTTTTTTATTGGCAGAAATAGACGTTTACAATCTTGTGCAAAGTTGTAGCCCAAAAAAATTCATGGAATTTTCATATATCAATTTTTTTGTAGCATTAAAATTGACCGATTGAGAGCAATTTTCCCTCGTCAACTTAGAGTGTACCATAAAAAAATTGTTTTTTGCCCTAACTTTTTTATTACAATTCCCACCGTAAAGTTGTGTTCCGACGAGTTTTGAAACTCCTTACAACTCTTTACAACCTTTGCCGCTTACTTCAACGAATCAATATTTCTTGAAGTTTTTCTTAAAATACGCACTTTTCAAATGTTGATTTCTATGATTGAAGCAATTAGCATTAGCATTAGCATTAGCATTGACGTTTGCACACCTCGTGGATGGAGCTACGATGAGGAATAATTTGTTGAAGACATTGCATGCCACCATGAAACGCAACCAGTTACCGATACGTTTTTTCACGCAAAAATCTCCACGAAGACACTCCTCGATCGCTCACCTGGCCATGTCCATGCAACCGTTGGTGATAGGGAGGATTTGTTATCTACCTTAAGAAGACACGGGGAACCCACGTAGACTTCAGTAGATATCAAAGGAAAACGGAAATGAATAGTCGGAGAGAATAGATTAACAGAATGCCCTGTTTGGTGTACAGAACAGAAATTTAATCAAAAATGGTCGTTGGGAGCATCTAGTCTAAGAAGGTTAAGTGATGCTCCATTTCTCTTCAAAACGGTTGGAACTTTAGCATTAACTATAGTCCTAGCTCCTTATAGCTTATGGTTATAGCGCCAATACACGCTCTCTGAAAAGAGAAGAATGTCTAAAAATATAAGAACGGATAGTGAAAGAGAACTAGTCAGAATGAAGCCAAAAAATAATATATACTGTCACACCCAAAATCACGTCCAAATTCTACATTTACAACAGCTTCTTCGATAACATTTGGTAATCTCAAATCTAAACCGCAAAGTGTTGACAATTAGCCACAAGACTGAATACTGGGTTGTGAAAGCCTTAAATTTACATGATCGTTGTCTTTTATGTTATCGCAGTCGGTTCCACGCGGCACGACAGGTGACAAGTTCAAATTCATTATGCAGCTTGAGCCGTCTATAAGAAGTAAAAAAAAAAAAAAACTACTAATGGCATTAACTCGATAGATTCTGTAAATAGAGATTGAAATCAGCTTCACGAAAGTGGTGAAAGAACAAACCTTTACCCACATAATCTCTTCATAATAATGTAATTGAAAGTAAAAAGGAAAAAATGGAAAGAGCTCACCAATATTTCAAAGACGTCCGCGTTCCGCTTTGTAACCAAAGTGATGATTATCCACAGTCGGTTCGTCAGCTTCTTAAACCAGTAGAGGTGTTCTCTAAGCCAAACTTCCCCGAGTGGCTGTCCCCCTATCAGGCTGAACGCGCAGCTCCCTTGTCGCACAGCGCTTGTCAATCATTCCAGTAAGTCTTCCAGTTCCGGACACACCAGAGTCAAACGCAATCATATTTCCGAACCAGTTTTCCCACAATTGCGAGACTAAAGATCATCCCGGTGCACTTTTCTTTTTGATCTTGAAAGCAATCGACAAATTTAATTATACATCCTTGGGCCACATCGGTACTGGTGGGATATCAAATGACTTGAACAACACAACACTCCACAATTCCTTCTGGAGCTAATTTACACTTTTTTCATTTCTTCGTCGCCTGAGGACCGCGGAAATCGTGTACCCATTGAATGCACTGAATTGTGTCGTTAATAATCTGGCTGGGACGATAGTTCCAAAAACTCCATTTAACTGGCCTGCCGACAGTTCAAGATTTTTAACCGCACTTCGAACCCCTTGAAAGTGTCACTACACTGTTCGATTCTCCATGGTCTGCGATACGAAAAAGTCTTCTTGTCGTCAAATTTTTTCTTCATTTACTTTGCTCGCACCTGGAACTGTTTTTCGGATTCACTGATTTCCATTTCGCAGTCAGAGCTTTGCAACGGGTTTCTTAAAATAAGCCACTCATAATAGTAATAAAATAATAAACAATAATACTTTATGTTAAACTAGAGTTAAATTCCAAAATTTGACGGGAGAAAAAATATTTGCTTCCATCTACGAGCAAAGCACGCTTCGATCTGTTGATTTCTATGATTGGAGCAAACACAAAAAAAACTTAAAGACGTCATCTGAAAGAACACTTTATATTGTTCAACATATGTGAAAACTAGAAGTATGTTATTTCTGTATCTTGAGTAAATTACATTTGAATCTGGGAAGGTTTTAGAAGAAAAACTTCAATAACTATTGATTGGTTAAAGTTAGCGGCACAGTTAATATATCAAAATACGCGATTTTAAAAGTTCTACAACTATTGATTCGTTGAAGTAAGCGGCAAAGGTTGTAAAGAGTTGTAAGGAGTTTCAAAACTCGTCGGAACACAACTTTACGGTGGGAATTGTAATAAAAAAGTTAGGGCAAAAAACAATTTTTTTATGGTACACCCTAATTCGACGAGGGAAAATTGCTCTCAATCGGTCAATTTTTAAGCTACAAAAAAATTTATATATGAAAATTCCATGAATTTTTTGGGCTACAACTTTGCGCAAGATTCTAAACGTCTATTTCTGCCAATAAAAAAGATAGTTTTTGTATTTCCATGTAAAAGGGGACCACCCTAATTTTAATCAACATCACAAAATGGGCCTTAGTAATACAAATCATGTTGTAGAACATCACTTTGCTGTAAAGTTTTAATTTCAGGCGCTGGGAGCATGTTTCCTCGTAAATTCGTGATCTGGACCATAGTGCATTGGTTAAAAAAATAAGAGAAACAGAAGAAAACAAGCGGGAAAATCAAAAAAACACGAAAGGAGTGAAATGAAAGCAGAGAAGCAGAAGAAAAGCGAAAAAAGAGAAGCGAAGGAAGAGAAATCATGTTAGTGGAAGAAAAGTAACGGAAAATGAGAATCGAAAGTACAGAAATGGATGGAAAAAAACGAAGAAGAGGAGTGGTAGAATAAAAGTATAAGAAAAGTAGTGGAAGGATAAAAGTGGAAGAAGGGAGAAGAGAAACAGAAACAGAAGGAGAAAAACGGAAGAGAGAAACGGAAGAGAAGAAACGTAAGAAGAGAAACAGAAGAATATAAGTGGCAGAAAAGTAGCAGATTAAGAGAAGCAAAAAAAAGAGATGTGAAAGAAAAGATTTGAAAGAAGAGAAGCAGAAGATAGAAGCGGATGAATATACGTGGAAATAGAGAAACGGAAGTAAATGCTAGGAAGCACAGAAAAGGAAGAAAATAAACTAAAGAAGAGAAGTGAAAGAAGAAAAACAGCAAAAGAGATTGCGGAAGAGGAGAAACGGAAGACGAGGAACGGATGAAAAAAAAGAAAAGTGAAGCGGAAAAATTAAAACGGAATGAGAGAGGCGGAAGAGTAGAAACGAAAGAAGAGAAGCGAAAAAAGAGAAGCGCAAAACGCAAAGCAAAGGAAGTGAGGAGAGGAGAGAAGAGGAGAGGAAGACACGATACGAAAGTAGAGAAGCGGAAGAACAGAAAAGAAAGAAGAGAAACGGAAGAGACGAAGTGGAAAAAGACAAGAGAAGCTGAAGAATAGAAGCGAAAGAAGTATGTGGAAAAAGAGGCGTGGAAAAGAGGCGTGGAAAAAAGAGAAGTGGAAGAAAAGAAGCGGAATAATTGAAACGGATGAGAGAAGTAGAATAAGAATAAGAATAAGAAAAATAAATGAAAGTAGAGCAGCGAATGAATAAAAACAAAGGAACAAAAACACAAAAGAAGAGCAGGAAAAAGATAAACAGAAGCAGAAAAGTGGAAGAAGATAAGCGAAAAGAAAGAAATAAGAGAGAACGAGTGAATAAGAATAGTGGAAGCAAGAAAACTCACGAAGAGAAGTTTAAGAAGGATAGGGGGGAAAAAATAGCTGACGAAGAGCAACTAAAGCAGTGAAGTGAAAGAAGCAAAGTTGAAAGATACGGGAAAATGCATATAATGAGTTATGTGATATGTTATGAGAAGATAATGAGATATGTGTAGAAATTGAGAATTGATGAAGTTAACTTAACCGACACGAATGCACACATGTGTAAACTGCTGTAAATGAAACAATAATTAAAACTCCTTCCCCTCAAGAAAACGTCAAAACATTTTCTTTGTTATTAATTTTTCATGACCGGTGTGCTAATTTCTTAAGATATAAAATTCCTAATGAAGGTCTCTTGAACAGGGAAACTGCTGATGAAGTAAGTGAGGTAAGAGGACAAAAAATGGGCAAGAAGTATGGAGAACTTGGAAGCATGACAGGTCGAACTGGCAGAGGAAGGAAAAGTAAGACTCCAACTAGTGGTGATCACCGAATTTCTTGAAAAGCGACTACTAACTCGTTTGCTACCAGCCGTGTAATTTGAGAAATTATGAAATTAAATACTTCCAAACGTACTGTTCGTAGAAGACTGCAGGAAATGGACTTTAAAAATGAGTTTGCCAAGAGACGACTGCTAATCCGAAATGTTAACTTAATAATCCATCTTAATTGAAAACTGATTTTGTTTCCAATAGGATCAAAAGTCTCAAATTTGCATAAAACCTAAGGTTTTGTAATTCTGAAAAACGGTTCTCTGAAGTAATGAGGGCAAATTTGAGCTCTTTGAGCGTAAACAGTGTGAACGAGTCTGGACAAAACCTGGAGGAAACACACTTGCCGAAAAATATACAATATACAAAAGCCATTAAAGTATGGGTAGTAAGCCATTAAAGATTGGGCTCTCTAAAGCCAGGACCTGGATTCCACAAAAAAAATTGTGGTCCATTTTGTATCAGAATTGTGACAAAAGAGATGTGACTCGCCGTGACAAAATTTTCGAAGCTCTGGGAATGGCGAGGAAAGTATTACACATCCACAATGCAAAAGCATTCAATTTGAAGCACTGTCGGTTGTATAAAAAAGAAAAAAGTTTGAAATTATTAAAAGTGTGAACTTTATTTTGTCCTGCACTGTATATTTCCTTCAACATTTGTTTTGGACTGCCCTTCTTCATTCATCGTATGAAGCAAGATGCATGCGCATTAACAGACAAATACTCATTGAACCCAGCAAATCTAAAACCAGAGTTAGAGTCCCGGCCGATGCACAGTGCGAAAAAACGGACCAAATTTCCCACAGATGAGACGCCGCTGGATTTGCTGCTTGAAATATATAATTACTTATGGCAAATTTGCCAAAAAATTGAATGGTGCTGCTTTCAATCTTCGCCGGAACAGGGAAATGGTCCATTTTACTCCATTTACCCCTCAAAATGTGTCTTTTTGAGTTGGCACCCATATAACTAAAAACGCCGCTGTATATTTGCCCGCATTGAACCATTCTTTACCTTAAAAATTCTTGAGAATTGAATGGTGCAGGTTTAATTCAGTTCCGAGCTCGGAAAGTGACCTATTAAGCCAAATTTCCTCTTCCTGCGGTTTTCTTGTTTATACCCTTTCAGCTATAATCGCTGCCAAGGTTTTTGGCTGAAAAGAGCCTATTTTACGTGAAAAAGTCAAGGAACCGAATGGTGATGTTTTCGTTTAGTTTCAGAATCGGCAAACTGTCGATTTTGCCCGTCAAGCTGTCAAGCGTGTCGTACTGGGTAATTCTCTGGGAAGATAAAAACTACACTAAAAAATTCCGATGATTGTTTTATGTGTTCCATAGCAAAATTCAACGGCGATTGTAGTTACATAGATACCAAATCAAAAAGAAACTTATTCAGGGGTAAATGGGGCGAAATAGATCATTTTCCGGACTCGGCACAGGCTGAACATTTGTCAGTGCTTTTTTTAGCGGCGATAGTAGATATATGAATAAAAACTTAAAACACACTAAGTTAGGGTTAAATGGGGCAAAATGAACAGTTTTCCGATTCTGTAACTGGAAGAAAACAAAACCAAAAACTTTGGCAGCGATAGTAGCTGAAAGGGTACGAACAAAAAAACCGCAAATTAAAGGGGACATTGAGCAAAATAGGCCACTTTCCGAGCTCGAAAATGGCGTCTCCCATGCGTGACGAACTAGCCTTAGGTTGCAAGTCACATAAAGAAGTAAACACAACAACAACAACCAGAATTTGGTATATAACGGTATGAGTTAAGGATTAACTCCTTTCAAATTATTCTCATGAATTGAAAACTCAGCTGATAGGAAACGTCTCGCAAAATGCTCTATTATCGTTCCCTTCTGGTGAACCATCTACGGTACCAGGAAGGAATTGCTTCAACTGCAAAAGTATCTGCTGCTGTGTGGTGTTGATTCAAATAAGCGGCGCTCTTCCCAAGTTGATCCTCCCACCATCGTCATCATCAACTCGATTGTCGTAACCCTGACTGCTACTGCTCTTTGTATTGCTCTGGTGAGCCATTTCCGGGATAAAGTAGTTGGTGATGTTCAATGTCTTCCCGCTACAAAGGGTTGCGATAATCTTGAAACAATCTTCAACAATTTAATACAATTTTAGATCACTTAAGATTTACTTTTTTTATTTTTTGAGCAACCCCAATCTCGACGGCATCTGTAACAGAAGATGCAACTTATTTTTTGTTTGCTTCAGATTCCGGGCTTCTTTACTCTCCCAAGAAGCAGAACAATGTGCAAACAGACATCAGCCAGTGCCGCTACAGTAATCCCTCGAGTAGCCATCCATCAGGCACAATTTTGTTTTACGTGGCGTTCATTCCAATTGATCCAAAACGTAATATTGCGACGCACTAAAAACATCAACCGAATAAGTTATTTGGGGGAATCTTGTGCCTGCACCCCTTTCAATAGATCGGGTTTTGTGAAAAGTGAAAATCACCACCACCTACGGACGGCGCAAAATTACACAGTGATAAGTGTAATGGCATCGTAAAATAAAGCTGAATCTTTTAAATCCAGTACATTGTTAGTCGGGAGCACCATTATGGGTTCGGTGAAAGTCAGCATGCTGTAAACTGGAGAGCTGGTGCTTACGTTCGGAGGAGTTTCGGGCGAGATCAAGATTACCCAGGTCAGGAAAATGCAATTTATCAAAGATCAAAGCAATGATTCCGGAGTACGATATTCGAGAGCATAATCAAAAATCCGACGGTCGAATTTTAGGTTCATTGTTGAGTTTTCTTTCGGGCTGACCCAATACTGATAACACAAGTTCACACTGAAAGTTCAAGTTGGAATCTCGGATAAGCAATTATCAAAGTAAAACAAAACCACCCTTCCTTTTCATAAATGAAGAAAGTGTAAAAACTGCATAATTATATTATTTCTTTGAAAGCACCCACATCCCTTGCACTCCCAACCTGCCCATTTGTACAATTGAGTTGCGGTTGTTTGAAAAGAGGTAAAACATCCTAATGAACTTATCCACGATGAATGATACATAGGAAAAACACTCACTAGAGAAACTTGAGGAAGCTTGCTTGCTCAACCCACGACGAACGAAACACAGGCAAGGAACTGCAGCACTGGATGCCAACATTCGGAATGTCTTACTTGCTCACACACACTTGCTTCAACTGGAAAGTTGAGTTATGCAAATATAGGCATTCTCGGAAAGAAATCGTGTAGGCTTTTGTAGGATGATTGCCCTCGGGGCGTTCTTGACTCCCGGCACACCCCTCAGAGTGGATTTTTGCTTCCGCTTTTATTCTCACTTCCTTGCTTACTTGCAACCCAGAGCTTTGTTGGTCTTGCTGATGGTAGTGGAACGGAATAAGAAATGATGATAAGCTCGAAGCCCTGTGTCCCTATCTTATCGGAATACCATGCACAGGAGAAGTTCTGCCGTCTTTAGGGTCGTAGGGTGCGTGCGTGCGTGTGTCTTCGCTTGGTAACTACCAGATCTCGATTAGAATAAATTGAGCTTCTTTTTGTATGCTCGACATCGGATTACATTCCGTTGGTGGTCCCCCGACAGTAGGCTGTTCAGCGGTGGCACACCTTTTGATCAATCGTTTCAATCGTTTCCATCTCCGGCCGTGATGGTTGGATTTTTCTGTATAAGCGGTGAGTGGATAATTATTGCGACACGTTAGATTTTTTCTTACAAGGCCGAAATTTGCTCAGTTTCTGTTTAGAATGTATTGCTTTTACCCTCTCAGTTGAGCAGTTGTCAGTTAGAACCGTGAGACTTTGTGCCTAAAAAGTCCGAGAGAGTGATGATTTCTCATCTCAAACGGAGTTCGAGCATTCCGACCCGGAATTTAGCCAAAATACTTGATGTTCTGCAAAGTTTCATCCGTTGGCCAAGAAACGATTCAGCTTGAAAACTTACAGGAAGTAGAACTTCCCAAATCGGAACGAACGCCAACATATTGTTACCAAAACGAAGCAGCCAATGATTCATCGGTGCTCCGTTATTGATGATGAAACCTAGGTTACCTTAGCCTAATATGCAGCGGTCAGTTAAATTGTTCATTGTTACTCATCAAGTATCCAAGCTACAAACGGCATTCAACTAGTTATTTGCTTGCAAAGATATGCTTAAGAAACGCTTGTTATTTTAAACTACGACAAACTAAACAACTAACTTTATTAAAACGAAAACTTTTGAATAATATGGATATAATATCGGCCTATAAGCACCAAATTGGGTATATTCGTTAATGCAACTTCGTCCCATTTGATATTTTTTTTATTAAATGCAATGATCGTGCGAGTTTTTTTTTCCTGATTTTCTGATGAAGGCAATGCCAGCGTCCACACTCTACCCAACACGAAACAAAAATTCTAAACTAACTTAAATAAAACTGCTTTAAAACACTTAAATTATTTTCACGTATAATTTATCAGCCATTCAATAATAAAAACATTTTTATTCACTCAAAACAGATTTTGTTCCTTTGCTTTGTGTAATCATTAGACATTTGAAAAATATACATTCGAATGTTATAGATTTCCATTGTAAATTTTACCAGTAAAAACATTTTTAATACATTAATAATAAAACAGGCCACAGTTTTGAACATAAAAAAAATTTCGCTTACATTAATGGGTCTATGGTTTTCTTGTCAATGTTAGGTTATCCGAAGATCGAGGTGATAATCGGTTCAGCTTAACCAGTGAAGTCATTATTCTAAAAAGTTGAGAAAATCCAAGACTACGCGGAAGTGAACAACTATAAATTGATTAATAATATCCCCATTGCTCTGAAATTCATCGGTCATCATGATAGCAACATGATATTGTTGATTATAGGTGAATAAAAGACATATTTGGAACATAGGCCGAATGCAGGAGCTAGGCTAACATTACATCCCGTTACCCTTCATCGAAGCGAATTCCATGCAGTTGCCGGCACACGTGGAATAGTTCACGTGTTGGAACAAGTTTGCTTTTATGAATAGTTTCAAATGGATGAAACTGTCAAAATTTGCTCCGAAGTATCTGATTTGGCTTTCATTCATTACAGCGCCATTATAAAACTTACGAGGCATTCTTTAGTACAGATCGAACCACAACAGTGCTGGCTAGCATACTCTACAAATAGAAGAATGAAAAACGCAGAGGTGATTGGTTTATGAATGAAAGAGAGCGAGCCCGGAGAGAATCTCTCAATTGTAGATTCGCCCTAATGAAAAAAAACCCTAGAACTCATTTTTATTTATATAAATGGTTATAGCGCCATTACGCTTTCTGAAAAAAGAAGAAGGATGCGCTGGCACAAACTCATACACTCCCTTACACACTCATACACATACACGGCCAGCCATTTTACCTCAGTTATGAGTCGTTTTTGACTCACTTTCGTCAAAAGAAGAGTCACTCAAATTTAAGTAAATCTAACTGGGATTGACAAGTCGACAAGTAGAAAACATCCATCCGATTTGATTGGATGTTTTCAATTTGTAGACTTGTCAATACTAGTTACATTTACTTAAATTTGAGTGATTCCAATAATGACGAAATTGAGTCAACAACGACCCAAAACTGAGTTTAAATGGCTGACCGTGTTCACAAAATTCGGGATGTTGTACAATGTATTAGTTGTTGATTTTGACAAATCTCTACCCGAAAGTACAATGGCTCACAAAAAATACACGATCTCGATTCGTAACCGAGATTCGAACCATGCGTGTGATGTTTTGTTCCTGCTCGAGTGAAAGAGTGAGAGAGCATCCATCCCGAAGGAAACACCCCAGCCACAGAGACGGACATTTAGTGTGTTGCGCACTATGCTGAGCGTGCAGGACCCATGTGTGTGGGGACACTCTCTTTTACCCTCATCATTAGCATAATATTGTTAATTGGTATATTATGAGGGGGAGGCGATGTAGATTAATTAGATCTTATAAAAGGAAGAGGTAGAATAAAGAGATAGAGCGGGTTTTACTTTGAACGTGATCACGGTCGTTTAATACATCCAAAACCCAGTGCCCCGCGACAACTCCGTGCGATCGAAACCTGTTGGGCCAAAATGAAGACCAAAGAAAAGGTGAAGGATAAAATGGAAATAATGAGGATTTGGAAAAAAACATATTGTAAGCAACTGTACAGGCGCTGATGGAGAGCGTCAATCGCAAACGCTGAGCATTTTGCTCAAACTCATCCTAAAATTAACTAAACGTTTGTAAGCTGAAATAAATATATATATATACTGTTCTACTGTAATTAATTTCGTAACTATAGATGATTTACCAATCATCCAAAACCAAACATCTTAAGTGTCTCAATAATTATCGGTGCACCCTTTATGTAGGTATATATCTCTTCAACTCTGAATTATAGGCACAAGCTTGGTGTTCGTCATGATAAATCTTGCCTGATTATTCATGAGTATCTACTTACGAATACATAATAATCATTTAAAGTGTAGTAATTTTAATTCAATCAATGTTCATATTCTTCGGAAAAAAAATCTTTTCTTTGTATGGGAACTGTGTGACGAGCTGTTCGGTAAACTATAGTTTTTTTTTTACTTATGGTAGAATATACGTTATTCAAATCAGTGTTAGTGATGGCCGAAAACATCGGTGAAAATTATTTAACTAGAAAATAAGAAGAAAAATATGTAGTTTCTATTTAATTCCAACTACTTTTTTGCTTATCTTGACCGATAGGCGAATTCCGTCTACAATGTGCAAACCTCTTCAGTGTCGTGTACTAATACTCGGCTGAAAGAAAACCTTCGCCACCTGCCGTGTATAAACTATTTTCTAAATACAAACACTTGTACCTACAGCTTACATTTTAGCCTACCCTATCCTGCCTATCCTGCCTAACCTACAAAAATTAATCTTAATATCTAAGTGGCGAACCAGCCCAGGAGGCTGAAAGCCACTCTAATAAAGCTACAAAAAAAAATCTTAATATCTAACTAGCCTTTTCCCTTGTACCTAACCTTGTTATTAATCAGCAGCGGGTGCCCGCTTTGAACCATGTTTACAAGGCAGCAAAATATATGTAGATCAAACAAAGAGAACCTTGGCAACAAGGTTCAAAGACCATCTATCGGGGGTGACTAAGGCCATCAAACAGAATGTCAAAGGACTTCAAACACGGAACGGAAGGGCAACTTAGAACGATTCAATGACACGAAAAGTGCAAAATTATTTGTGTAAAAGTATCTCGATTTTATTTGTTTCCACTCATTCTATTTTTACAGCGTTGAAACGTCAAATCAACTGCTTTAAGTGGTACATTTTCTGCCATATGATCATCACAGTATGCTCTGGTTACTTGAAGAAAAAACAACAACATTTCATTTTGTGATTTTTCCATTTTATTCTGTGATAATCTTCTCAAAAATACTATTACTACTTACACCTTTGATTTGTTGTATGCCTTTCTACAATCGGATGGAATAAAATGTTCGGAGCACACGACTATATGGTTGCTATCGTAAACACAAGAACCAATAAACGACAACCGATTCTGCCTGATTTCAAATATTCAAGAATCACAAATTTTGAAATTTATTATTAAGAATAACATATATAATTGACGTAGCCAGTGCAAAAGAAAAAAAACATGGAATGCTAATGTGATGCATTAATTCGAAAATACACAAATTTTTCCCCACATTCTCTGTTTTTCCGTCCTCCTGTTTTGAAAAACTAGGGTGTGTCCCTTAACTCAGCCTATTATGCAATAATCGATTACATTGTTTATTATAACTCATACAATTTTCAAGCTGTAAGCGAGATTCAACTAGTCAGACATTTTCTAAGATAAGTTTGATAAGACATTTGGTAGTATGTATCACGAAAAGTTACACAACTCTTTTGATAAAGTCAGAAACACTCGAGGGATATGAATTCAATGTCGGTTTCTAGGCACCAAATTGGGTCTATTCATGGATGCAACTTCATCCCATTCAATGGATTCATTACAAAATGCGGCCCTTCTATGGTTTTTCTTTCTAATTTTATGAATTAAGGCATTGTCAGCTGTATTCGATTTACTTAATACAACATTTCACAAAACAAACGAAAGAAAAACTGCCTCGAAACACTTGTGATATTCATATATGATTCATCAGTCATTCAATAATGAAAAAAATATAATTCACTATACAATGATTTTGGTTTCTTCCGTTTGTATTTAGATAAGCCACTTGAATATAAACAACCGGAAATTCATGCATTTCCACTGGAAATTTTACCATAACCAACGTTTTTACTACGTTTGTGGTACAACAGGCCATAGTTGGGAACATACAAAAAAATATCTCCCCAACATTGGGTCTACGATTTTCTTGTAAAATCATTGTTATTTTAGCTATGTGAACAGTTAGTTTGTAACGTGTAACTATTTTCTGTACATCCATACTGCATTACTTGCTTTATCGATTCAATAAAGCCAAATTTAGATCACTTAAAGATCGTGTAGATCATCTCTTCAGCTTAACCAGTGAAATCATGATGCTCCAAAAGTTCAAGAAATCGAAAATTACGCGGAAGCGAACAAATATAAGTTGATGATTATTGTCTCAATTGCATTGAATTAAATTGGTCATCTTGATTGCAACATGATTTTGTTGATTATCGCTAAATTAATGACACATTTGATACATAGGCCGAATGAAGGTACTAGGCTAACATTACATCCCCTTACGCTACTTCGAGAAATGCCATAACAACAAAAATCAAGGGCTCTAAATCACACATTTAAGTTATAACAAAAAAGCAGATGACGTCACTACAATAACCAGTTGGGAAAACCATTCGTGTGCAATATAGATAACGATGAATTAATGTCAATAGATCTCTCTCTCTCTCTTGCTGTACAGAACCGTGATTCGCAAAGTATGAAAAACTGCAATTGTTTTTATGTACCTTCATTTTAATTTTATATTTAGCTATACTTCGTTGCAGCTTCAATGTTTGCCTGCGGTTTCGAATTAATTTTTCAACCCTTTTTTTCATAGGCAGAATTTGGCAGAATTCGGCAGAACTAAGCTACGACCATGTCAGAATGTCAAATCTACACAAGTTCCATACACTAGTTAGAAAGTAAGAGTCAAATTCTCATTCATGAATTTCATATCCATTTTGAACAAAACCATTAGCTATTCCAAACAGTTGGTTTTAATATCCGAGAACATACCTCGAGACCAGCTATGCACGAATATGGATTTCCGGAAAAACTGACGCGGTTGATCAAAGCAACGATGGATCGAGTGATGTGTCGTCCGAGTATCAGGGACGCTCTCGAGTCCCTTTGAATCTCGGAGAGGGTTACGGCAAGGTGATGGATTGTCGTGTTTGTTGTTTAACATTGCACTGGCAGGTGTGATTCGAAGAGCTGGGATGGACACGAGTGGCACGATCTTCAAGAAGTCTGTCCAACGAAATATTTGGCTTCGCCGACGACGTTGATATCGTAGCACGTAACTTTGAGACGATGGCGGAAACGTACATCAGACTTAAGGCTGAAGCTGGTAGGATTGGGCTTGTGATTAATGCGTCGAAAACAAAATACATGAAGGGAAGAGGCTCACGAGAAGACAATGTTAGCCTCCTAGCACGAGTTCAGATCGACGGTGATGAAATCGAGGTAGTAGACGAATTCGTGTATCTAGGCTCATTGGAGACCGCCGATCATGACACTAGCAGAGAGATACAGAGGCGCATTATGGCTGGCAATCTTGCATACCTTGGATTCCGAACAACGCCGAACAAAGTTCGCCAAACTACTAAGTTGACTCTATAAGACATTAATTAGACCGGTAGCTCTCTATGGCCCCGAAACATGGACATTGCTAGTGGAGGACCAACGCGCCCTTGGAGTCTTTGAAAGGAAGGTGCTGCGTACTACCTACGGTGGAGTGCAGATGGAAGACGGAACGTGGAGGAGGCGAATGAGCCACGAATTGCACCAGTTGCTGGGAGAACCTCCCATCGTACACATTGCAAAAATCGATCGACTACGATGAGCTGGGCATGTCGTAAGAATGTCGAACGACCGCCCTGTGAAAATGGTTCTCGAAAACGAACCGACAGGCACAAGAAGAAGAGGCGCGCAACGAGCAAGGTGGATCGATCAAGTAAAAGGCGACCTGCAGACCCTCCGCAGACAACGAGGCTGGCGAGTGACAGCCATGGACCGAATAAAATGGAGACAAATTCTGTGTACAGCAGAGGCCACAACGGCCTTAGTCTGATTGGTAAGGTAAGGTAAGAACATACCTCTCATTAAAAAGGCCTGCCTTGACCGCGTTTGCGTGTATTTGACAGTTTTTCTATAAGTTTTCTGTGAAACTTACGCTTCCAATCAAGGAGATAACTTAGTACTCAGACATCACTGTTATTAGGAACTGGGAACGTCTGCAAATAGTAGATTAAACACGCATATATTTAAAAAATATTTATATATATATAACGTAATTAAAAAGGAATAACTTAACTCATTTAAAGGATTTTTATGAGGAGATTCTATTTGAAGGGTCGAACAAATTAAAAAAAGGTATTTTTCCGATAGTACTAATTAATCCATGCCAATGTAGGCTTCTGCATGACTTGTCGTCATGGTGGTACTAAAGCTCTTAAGTTCTGAGATTTTGCGTAAAAGTATGTTCATGTTCTAGATACCCGCTTCGCAAAAGAAAGCTTCACGGTTTCATGTACTCCCCTGCCGATTATATGTTAAACAAACGATAAGACATTCCGATATTTCTTCTAATATCCTCAAGTTTTTTCACAAAAAATGAAGAGAATAAAAGAGGGTTTGAGATACTTAAAATTTATTGCACACAAAAAAATGATTTTCCCCATTCCTGTCGGTTATATATTCCATTGAATAAGATATATTTTGTGAGCACATAGACGATTCATCACAATTTTCAAATAAAATAAGTTTATTAAATTACACTAAGAAGGTTAAGTAACAGTTAACTCCCATAACTGCTTTTTTTTTCAAATGCAATCTCACATGCACAAAATATTTCCTGTGCATTAAAATTCATAACATTTTGGAAATATTCAAGCTTCTTAGTCAAATGCATGCTGAGAATTTTGTTCAATAAAAAAGTCGATTAAAATGTTACACATTATCAGGCCATTCTGACTGGAAATGCTCCTGGTTAACTTCTCACCGCAAGTTGTCACTATTACAAACGTGGCAGGCTATACGTGTTAGATCAAATTGCTTATTATTTTCAACCGGGAAATCAGCTGCCAAACTGGTTGAAGGGTTTGTCTGAATATCTGTTGGAAGTCTGACTTCTCCAAATGCTTAAGTGTGAGTTGATGAGGTGTGATATATATGGTATGAAAAAATCGGTGTACGTATACACCCAATTTCTTATTCACACAAAAGAAAAATCAAAGAAGTCTAATTTAGATCAAATCATTAATAGTATCCATTTATTTAAATTTATATATTCGTCCTACGAGGAACAAACCTTCATGTAAGTACCCTGCTACTCGGAGCAAATAAAATTATTTTCCGGGTAAAATGTGTGACCTCCACCGCAAGATGTCATTACTTACCGCCCGAACACAATGATTACGGAAACGGAACGGAAAACGGCAATTTTGACAGTTGCTGCAAATAACTTCGATATGTCCATTTAGAATCGGATTGGATCTAGCCTGTTTACTTTCCGACAAGCTGGCATACTCAGATCGGGCTTTTCCGTTTGCCGTTGCCGTTATCATTGTGTTTGGGCCATAAGAGCACTCAAAATTCATTTTTATTTGTCGTTCAAGATATAACTAGAAATTAGAAGAAAAATTAGTATCTTCCATTTAATTCCACTACCTTTGCTTATCTTCGACAGATAGCGTATTTCGTCTACAATGTGCAGACTTCTGCAGTGTCTCGTACTAATAACTCGACTAGATGAAGAAGTCTGCACATTGTAGACGAAATACGCGTATCTGTCGCAGATAAGCAAAGGTAGTTGGAATTAAATGGAAGATACTAATTTTTCTTCTAATTTCTAGTTACAGGTATTCCACTAAACAGCTCAAACCCTCTAGGGTTCAAGATATACTTCCGTTCTGTGCATCAAATCAACAGTTGCATGGCTCTTTAATTACGACTAAATTACAAAGTGAAGTACAAGGAAAAAGGGCAAGGTAGATATAATATAAGATTTCTGTAGGGTAGGGGTTCTGTAGGGGTGACTGTTTTAATCAGTTGTTAGGAAATAGGACTAAAACTCAATCATTTTCCAAATTATTTCTCTTTTTTTCGATGATACGATAATAAGCTTTATTCATCGCGCTAATAATTCGATGCATAAATCATGATTTATAACCAATTTATTTCTGTCTTCTTTAAGATTTCAAATACATCATCAAGAACACCATCAGTTTCCCTACCTGCTGAAGGAGTTCGCACAAATTTTTCCTTTCTGTATTTTGCATTCGATCGCTTGTACAGGGGGGAATGTCCTCATCAGCTCCTTCTCACATCTAGTCTTGTTGTCCGAATGTGGTGTTGAACATTGAGTTTACTTTATTTCGTATTTGAATGATTTGAAATCACAATTTATTTCATGGTTCTTTCAGTGATTTGAGGTTGATCTATGCTTATGATTATATTGTTCACCATCTGGCACTATTGGACTCCACAAATGCGCGAGATTACCCGGCGACGAATCAAGCGACTTTATTCGATTTCCATCCGTAAGTTGGAGAAAATACTGAAAATGTCAAAATCTTTTGTTGGAGTCATGTCGATTACAAGAATCGGCCTTAAATTGACTGAGATATGGCCACTTCTTTGAAACAGGTTCTGTTGAAGGGTCTTCGATGCGGTTAAACCTTTATTTTACTCAAAACATGCCATATGACAACACTTTCTTCTTGGTTTTTCATCACAAACCTTATTATAAACTTAAATTGGATCCTTGATCATATTGGCCACTCCCGAAACCACCGGAACGTCCCCAGGTGAACCTGTTGAAGAGGCCATTTACGATTTTACTCCAAAACATGCCCTGCGGCAGCTCTATCTAAGATCAATTATGATTTCACCACAAAATATGGACTATAAGACTCACTGTCTAGCCTGATCCAACATCCTGGTACCTCTGAGGATCAATTTATTTAGCTTTGGTTCGGATAAGCAAGCCATAATTCGATTGACTGTAGAGAAGAGTGGGTTTTATATTTTATCCTGGCATGGAATTGCTCCAATTGTCGCCGTAAAAGGCAAATTTAAGGCTTATCACTGCAAGACCATATTGGATGAGCGGGAATTTCAACTGTTGGTGACGTACTGTACAAAAAATTACGAGTCTTTCTGAACAAATCTTGAAAACCTTGAACAAAATTACATCACAAATTCGACACATGAGATAACCTCTCCAGAAACACGAAACAACTCCGATGTCCGGGGGCCACGGCCAACCGAGATATAAAACAACAATTTTTGGAACGGTCTAGCACGCGTGGGAGTATACCGATTGAGCACGAATTTATACCGGATTAAAGCGCAGAATATTGTGGACGTTAAAATTGTAACAATCAGTCAACTTAGTTTACGACGATTTGAAGCTTGAGTCAGATAAACTGTGCCAGAATCACTACTAGAATGACACCATATAAGCAAACTGGTTGAGAAAAGCTAAGGTTTTCCTGAACCGCTTATCCGAGCGACGCTATCGGTCAATGCTGTTCACCGATGAAAAAGTTTTCACAATCAAGCAGCATCACAACCACCAAAATGATCGGCAGTTTCTTCCTGTGGCTTCCAAAATTCGTGGAAGTATTTCAAGGAGGCATCCCGCTCTTGTAATGGGTTGGGCTGGGATAACTCATTCTGGCAAAACCCCCTTGATCTTCATCGACAAGGGGGTGGAAGTGAATCAAGCGGTATATCAGAAGCTACTGACTGACACAGTAGCTTCTTGGGCATTGCAGCATTTCGGCAATAAATGAATGGATTTTTCAACAAGACTAAGCGCCAGCTCATGGAGCAAAAAAGACTATTAGCCTTTGCGTACACATTTTCCCAAACTTTTTAACGAAAGATGAATGTAGAAGGCCTCTCGCCGGATTTGAATTTTAATTATGGTCCATCTTGAAGTCAAGGGCCAGCAGCACATCACATCAATCACTAGAACATCTAAAATCGTCTCTTTTAAAAGTTTGGGAACAAATATCTGTCGAAAAACTCGCGGCCATCATGGATAACTTTGCAGCATCTCCACACGAGGCAGCCATTTTGAAATGAACAAATAAAACTTGTAATTCGCAAACATATTGCCATAACAAACAATACACATTGATTTTTTATTCGAACACCATTTGGTTGTACGGATAATACTCGAACACCCTATATACTAGAATAGACATATTTAACGGAAAAAAGTTTTTATTCACCTTCAAACAGCTATAAAATGGGCTTCAAATGGTGAGTTGACAATTTCTAAGGAGGGTGCGACCGACCTCTGGTCCTCACAAGTTCCTACCTCACGCCTCCACGAGTCATATGATCACAAAAGACTGCCAGCTGAAACATGGAGACGCTGGTTGGCGTAGCCTGGGCAATGTTGTCAATCCGACAATAGCGAAGTGAGGGGGTGCGACCGGTAAATCATATCATAATTTTCCATTCTCATATCTTTCAGGTCTTCCAGGTCGTCAAGTATTATAAAATAATTAAAAATTTAAAATTCTTTTTTTTTCATGGCGGTCATACATTGCCTAAATTTTATGGTTCATAATGGATGCGCAAGTTTGTCTACAATTGCAACAAAACAGCAGTCGGCACACATGTAATTTTCAGTTCATATTACAATATACCCTCACTATATATTTTATCTTATAGGGCATTGTTTATTCATAGCCATTATCATTCATCTCTATCATCTTTATCATCATTATTATCATTTTTATCATTACTTGTGTTTTCGTGATTTATATTCTAACATAAATATTTGTTTGTTACAATTTAAAGGTTATATATATATACACCTTAAAGGTTATATATATACTTTTAATTATTTTGTCCTTTATGTCGAATTATCATTATGATTGAGAAGTATTAAGTACCTTGATTAAAAGAAGCTGCAACGGAATCTATGGTAGGATTTTGTACTTATTACCTAATGTGTTTTTCATTTCCTGTTTGCGAATAGACCTTCTTCCAAATCTGAGCTGGTTTGATTCGTTCAGCGCTGTTTGCCATTCGGCTAGTGTCTGATGTTACAGTTCAATTTTTGACATTACTGTACCATAACTCACAATATCATTATATTTGATGATATTGTTTTATCGATTTTACTTCATAGATGATTTAACCATTGCTTATTGTTTTTTATGTCCATTTGTCTTTAACTTTCTGTCAATTAAATCTTCCCTGCTTTCCCAAAACAGGAGCAATAACTATTAGGCCAGCAAAAATAAGAGCGGATTCATGTTATAAAATCAACATCAAGCTGCAAATAGTGACCATGGCAACAGTAAATTAAAATGTATAAATGTTAGTTCTGTAAAATTTAACAAAATTTTTCAGGATACCACAAATCAAGATTTTGGTAAAATGCTGCTATCAGTGAAAACGAACGAAAACGCGCTCAAGCGCGAGCCACGGAACTCTACACTAAAACACTTGACTACATTTCGTGCATTTCAGGATCAACAGAATGGAGATCGTATATAATAGATATGAATGATTGTATTATTTTTCATTTACATAAATATAAACACTATTATATAAATGTTTCATGGGAACGGGAGGGACCATCAGGGCACCCGATTGAAGCACTCTGGATGGGGAGAGTGGAAATGCCAACTCCCCATTGCTAACAGTTTGTGAATAGAGGGCGGGCTCTTCTCCCCGTCCATTGGGGCATCCTCATGTTAGATAGCTTGCTCTTTTGACCAATTGTTCAGTCTTGTTGTTGGAAGGAGATTCTTTATATCCCTGTGGATACGTATAAGTGATGTTGCCTATCGATCCATCCAACCCCTTTTTGGCCCTTCATACAATGACATGACTAGGATAATCAGTGGTTATTAAAGCTTGATCAAGTCTAACAGAGAGGAGAGCCAATTGCTGTCGGACGTAGTTTCCGTGCTACAATGGGTGGTAGTACATATCATACATCATCATACATACCTTCAAACAGCTATAAAATGTGATTTCTTACGAGTATTTTTAATGCAAAATTTTAAATTTGTTTATGTTAAGTTGTAAAATTACTTTATTATTTTCCTGGATATACGCAAAGTTCAAATTTGATAAAAGATAACATTTCCGCACCTTATTCATATTGTTCTGTTGCGAATTAGCACAAAAATAATTTAAAAAAAAAGTTGAATGTTATTTTGAGAGGTAGGTTCTCTAAACTGTCCTGGAGTTCAGAACTTGGATTAATAATTTGAGCTGTAGCTTTTTCGGAATGTCGAACAAGCTGAATAAACTCCAACCAAATTGACACGAAGCAGCCAAAGTTCCAAAATCAAAAACTCAGACGTCAACATAGAAAATTTAGAACAATGACGGTCACAGTGGGATATAGGTGAACTATTTTTGGTTGTCTATATATTTGGAACCCAGGAGGAAGACTAAAAAAATGTAAGTGTTAAGTGGAGAAAGATTCGAGCTGTCACAAACTGTCAAGTGAAGCAATGGGAATAAAATATTAGTAAATGGGAAGTATTGATATTGCATTTAAAATATTTTCTTGCTTGAAAATAATATGAACTAAATCTTTTTCGTGTTTTCATTGTGGAAAAGTTAGGAAATTTGCAACTCTGTTGAGTGTCAGGCATGTTTTATCATAAATTTTACCAATTTCTTATAATACCTAGAGACATTTATACTTGTACCCAAGTTATAATCATACGAGTAGAAAATCAGGAAATATTTCTAGGGGTCGATTCATTGATATAATTCAAAAATAAACTTGATCATTTTGATCATGAAATACATTTTAAACTATTGTCCTTGGGTACCACTTGAACGTTGTTGGCAGCATACCACTCCATGGCCTTTTTCCGTAATGGCAAGATGCCAAATCCGGCTAAAATAGAACGGAACAATTGTGTCGCTTCAGGAAAGGCAGTAGACGTTGTTATAGGCACTCACTCAGATAAATTTCCTGGTTGACGGTTCCGGTCGCAATGTACACATTGCTCATAAAGCCACAGGTACAGATGGCCTGCCACACCAGATATTTCTTCGCGAACTTTGACAGTTTAATGTGCTTGAAAACATCTGCCACCTTTCCCCGTGTAGCATTTGTTTCTCCCTCCCAGTTTGGAACAGTTACAAAACTAGACCAAAATAATAGAACACCGCTAAGAACGGCCTAAGGATGTTATGATTACAACAATAAACTGTGAGATCAATTGTGGAAATACTCATGCACAGCAATTGTATAAAACATCATATTTTGAAAATCAGTTTCTGAATTGAGTTATCAGCAAATCAATTTTAATGACTCGACATTACTTTTTACAATACGCTACCTCCGGATTCCTTCACGTTCTTTCTGCGTACTGCCCAAGCATGCAAAAATCGTGCCTCAATTGCAAAAAAAAAAGAACTCAACCCTGCATCGCTTACCACCAATTCTATATAAATCCAAAAACGAACACAATATCATGTTCGGTTAATGCTTAGGGGGCCGAGTATCGATTGGTTTCCTTTCAATTTTATATGCACACACACACGATATATGGTGCGTCTGGTCTGTTGATACACAACCGCCGCGTTACATTTCAATCGCGACGAAAAACCACCGATGCCATATTTCACTGCTTCTTTCGGTTATTTATTGCCATAAGCAGATGGTAAAATTAGCATTGAAAACCTCGTAATATTGGGGGGGAGCTTAGACCATTAGGCCGTTCGTGGAAATGTGATCGCATTACCATTTTGGTCTCGTGGGCTTCAATGGTTTCCCAAGCATTGATGATAATGGAAAATCACGGTCGATGTTGTCCGTTTCGCGGCCTATATTCGTAAATAGGGAAGTCATGATCAGCGTGTCAAATTCTGATTTATTTTGATTCGAAATAGATCACAGAAGGCTTAGGCTGAAATTAACTTCAGTTTTCAACCAAAACAAAAGAGAACTTTATTTTGATACAAGTAAATTGTCGATTAAATTAAATGTAATTATTTGAACATGAATCAAACCACGGTGAATATCGTCGAAGATGTAGCCGAGGACGCAATGCTGAGTGTGGAGCAGCAGCTGCCCCAGCGACAGAGGTGCAGCAGTGATTCAATCGCTTGTCGAATTTGTCAAAGTGCAACAGGAATGTCCCGGTAAATGTTCCATGATTGATGTAATACAATTTGACTCAACTTTGTACCAACAGCTAGGATTCTCAACTAATTAAGATAATCTGGTTTGCCTGGGTGACTGTGCGTTCAAATATTTAATTAACGCTCTGAAAACCCCAATTTCCACATTCTCATTTCCAAGTAATTTTCCATTCGCAAAGACACAACTGACTGCCCCGGTAAACATATGTATCCTTCCACAACATGTACAAACACATAGAATTAAAGATAAGCCACATTGCACACTCTGGATCCGGATCCAGCTAAAAGGGTCCCATTTTCTCCGGTTCTCGGGGTCAAAATAGATGGCGCTCCATCTACAAACAGCAGCTAGAGGAAACACAACCGCATCCGGACAAACTGCACGCTGGCGAACTAGACATACACATTACTACACACTCCAGTCAGTTCAAAGAAAATGAGGACACGTTGTTCCGAGAGCAACGTCTGACCCAGTGCACAATGATCACTAGTCCACTGAAAACGCTTTTCTGCATTTTTTTTTTTTTTAATTACAGTTTAATCTCACCCTGCCTTTGCAAAGGATCGCTCCGGTATGTACATCGAAGTTGCCTGGAACACTGGCTGAGCCGGTCTGGACTTACACACTGTGAGCTGTGTTTACATAGGTATCAAACGTACATGACTCTCAGGTAGGTCTGGTACAGTTTCACTTACTACCATCACGGTTGCTACTGGTGGGCAGGAGCTGGAGGGGGCGACTTCCTGTAGCATTCCGATACACACTCTCTCTCTCGGTGGCTGCTGCTTCCAACTTCGGTGGTCGGTTGGCAATTAGACTCTGTAGGATGACCGTTTCGTTGGTCGCTTTCAGATGATATTATGGTCAGGGAGGCCGTGATTGCATGTTGGTTGCAGTGTTGGCAGGGATGATTTTTTTATTGTTGCTCAGGAGCTTTGAATGTGCTTTGGAAAAGTAATTGTTTGAGTTAAGATTTTTGAGGAAGAAATTTAAAAAAATCTTGGGTTCTTCTTAGAAGAAGTACGTGTTTTCGGCCATTTAGGTAAAGTCGACCCTAATATGAGTATTTTCTTCGCTCACACATTTGGTTTAATTTTATATATTAATTTGCTCTTAACTCTTCTATTACAATTGACAGAACTGCCCATTACTGTTGAAAGTGTTTTTATGAAGCACCAAGATTCTCTAGTATTATCTAGCAACTATTTTCTGCAGCTCCTGTATTATTTGGCTAATGTTAGATTTAAATTACGTTTAGCAAAAGCTGTTCTACTGTCGATAATATTTACGAAATCGGAAAGCATTTTCGAGTTTACATATAAACTCGAAAATGCTTGCCGATTTCGTATTATCGACAGTAGAACAGCTTTTGCCAAACGTAATTTAAATCAAACATTAGCCGAATAATACAGGAGCTGCTGAAAATAGTTGCTCACCGTCCCAACAGTCAGCTATTTTGTTATGCCATATATTTATTCAAATATACCATAGTATATTTGAAGAAATAAATGGCATAACAAAATAGCTGACTATTGGGACGGTAATAAAATCAAAGCAAAACAACCAAGTTTTACGTACGAATATATACAGTGAAATATTTTGGTGAAAGAACATACCGAAATAAAGGTTAAAAATTGGTTCCGATAATAGTAAACATTGCCAAAGACGATACACTATCTGCCTGGCCCGATTCTATCTATCGGCATTCTCTTTTGGTTATAACTTAACTGCAGAAAGGATTTATGTATTATTTGTCGTTCATGGTGTTGAATTAAAGGGCGAACACCAAATTTTTGCAACACTTACAATTGCCTGTAACTTTTTTACCAATTAGCATTAGCAATAAAATTTGCAAACCTCGTGGATGGAGCTACGATGAGGAATAATTCGTTAAAGACATTGCATGCCACCATGAAACAAAACCAGTTACTGTTACGTTCATCAGGCAATAATCTCCACCAAGACACTCCTCGATCGCTCACCTGGCCACCTCCATGCAACCGTTGGCGATAGGGAGAATTTGTCACCTACCTTTAGAAGACAAGGAGAACCCACGTAGCCTTCAGAAGATATCAAAGGAAAAAGGAAATGAAAAGTCGGAGAGAATAGTTGAACAGAATTTCCTGTTGTGTGAACAGAACAAAAATTTATTTAAAAATGGTCGTTGGGAGCATCAAGTCTAAGAAGGTTTAGTGATGCTCTATTTCTCTATACCTTACTATAGTCCTAGCTCCTATGGCTTATGGTTATAGCGCCATTACTCGCTCTCTGAAAAGAGAAGAATGTCTGAAAACATACAGACGGGTGGAAGAGAATTGGTCAGATTTCTTGGATAGCAGCAACAGCATTGCGTTACTTTAACATACAACTTTATGTATCATTATTTATTTCTTGTTTCCGTTACCTGAGCATAAACTATATTCCTAATACCATATGATTCATGGTTCTAGCTGGCTATAATTTTTTTACCAATGGACGGAAATTAACCAAATGCTGCACAACTCTTCTTTTAAGTGTATTGTTTACATCCGGAGTATTGCGTAGTTCTTTGTTTTTTTTTTTTGCTGCCAAGATTGAAGTGAGTCAAGTAGAGGCGCATGAACAAAAAAAACTGCAAATCAGTAATTCAACCATCTCAAGAGTACTCAAAAGGTTGAACGATCAGTTGATTTTGGGTTAGAAGCGCGCAGTAGGAAAAAAAACCTGGAGCAAAATTTAGGAAGGTTAAAAAAATAGGCTAGAGGTGATTTTACCCGAAATCCCAACACGTGGTGTTTGCCAAAAGGTCGACGATTTGCAAAGTTTTGTTCAGAAGGTCAAAGCAAGAGCTGGATTGCATGCATTCAAGGATCCAAACTTCCCAAACCACGATGAATGGCAGCAAACTGTTGCCGAGACCCGTGCTAGGTAGCTCTACACGGATGTGTTGACCAGATACAGTTACTAGAAAATGAGAAGAAAGATTAGTAATTTCCATTTAATTCCAACTATCTTTATTGCTTATCTTGACAGATACGCGTATTTCGTCTACAATGTGCAGACTTCTTCAGTGGCGTGTACTTAAACTCGACTTAAATGGAAAGTACTAAAATTTCTTCTCATTTTCTAGTTACAGGTATTCTAATAAAAAGCTCACACTCACCAGATACAATTGCTGTGTGATGAGTGACGAAAAATACCTCACAGCTGACCTCCACAAAATACCAGGACAGGAAAAATGCCAGACACTGGAAAAGATAAATTCAAAGTGAATGATCATTTTTAAAAGAAGAAAATGTCGTAATACGCATCGAAATATCTCATTTGGCACCTGTGAAAAGTGAAGTTAATTTTTTGTCACAACAGGCACCATCAATGCTGAAATATACAAGACTGAACCTCCAAAAACGTTCGAGTATGTTCAGAGTAACACAATATGAAACCACAATTTAGTCGGATTCAGTTCCACTATTCAAGCACTATTCGTGCTGGAATAGTATAAGATTAATTCAATGCAATTTTGTCCTCAAGGACATGAACCCACCGAACTGCCCTGAACTACGTCCGATCGAAATTTATTGGGCCATGATGCAGCGGAAACTCAGAAAAATCAACGAGGCAAAGGCAAAGCGTAAGAAGTGTATAACAGAACCGGGTACAACTGTAAAAGCTCTTATGAATGGCGTGAAGAGAAAGTGTCGAGAAATTCACTAAAAAAACCTCCAATAATTGATCTAATCTATGTAAATTAAGCTAAAAACATGTATTAAACTGCCCAGCATGTTTGATTTTAATCCGATATATTTATTGGATTTTAAAGTAAATCAACTGTGTTATAAAGCCAGCTTCAAAGTAAATTTGGACGCATTCAAGTGATCATAACTCACAAATTAAACAACATACACGGTTGATCAAAACGTCAAACAAAAGAATATTTGTTCAGCTTTCCATCGATATATAACAAATTATTACATTTTACCTTTTCAAACAAACTGTCGCACTTCACATGTGATCACGCCCGTCATAATGTGCACAGTCGCTGGTGACACTATACCGGAGAACTTATCCCACTTTAAACGCATTTGTTGTGCATCTGTCACTTCCTTACAGCATCTTCGAAGCTTTCGCTTGACAATTGCCCAATATTTTTCGATCGGTCTGAACTCAGGGCCATTCGGAGGATTTGTCACTTTGGCGACGAAATTAACATTGTGGCGAAACGAAATTAAGAGTAGTGGCAGCTGGCTAGATCCGGCCATAACATAACGTTGGTCTTGTGTTGCCGAATGAAGCGTAAAATCCGCATATTCAGACACTCTTAAATGTAAACCTTCGTCATTGTGTAAGATGTGATGAAAACCTTGGTTTTAAAACCACAACTGTGGATTCCTTGCCAAATCATTAGTTTCCGAACAAACTTATCAGCAAAAACCAAATTATACTTGGAAGGGACATCTTTACGACCATTTGTCAGGTGAAAATTTCGTCCGAGGATTTGTTATTAATTCATTTTGACATATGTTCCGTTGTCCATTAATATACAGCCATCAAATTCCGTCCAAACTTGATCGTATAGTAATCGTGCTCGGTTTTTGGCCACCAATTTTGTTTCATGGAGCGATTCGGATGCTTACTGGCACAAATAGACTTATATCCTCTTGACAAAACGACTTACATTCTCTTGAAAGGATATTACGCAGACGAAAAAGTTGGAATCGTATTTCGTTAATTCGTTGTCCACCTGGATTGCCTTTCACGTAACTCAACGCCTTTTTCTTCAGCTCTTTATCCCTAGTGCCACTTTAATAATGGATGCACTGTGCTCTATCCACACTCAGAGTATCCTTGTAACATTTGATTACAAGACACACCGTTGAAATTGTGAATTTTAACATTTTTGCTATATTTGAGGCAGACCACGAAGGATTCTCTAGATGTTTGTGCAAAATTGATTTTATTTTCTCGAGTTCCATGACTCACCAACTTCTTTACCAGTGAAACATTAACAAATGCCTGTCAAACGTTTTTTGTTTTACCCACCAGGGATGCGATGATGAATTAAACCGTGCGTCCAAATTTAATTCGAATCGAGCTTTATTAAGCAAATGGTGAGATTCATTTCATCTGAACTCCGTTGTTTTAATAATTCCTCACAGATCGTTAGTTCAAAATTCAGTTTTTTTCTCAATAGTATTTTGACAGCAGTTATCGAATTTCAATTATCTGAACAAGAAAACGTGCGTTAGAGCAATATAATGAGAAAAATTAATTTACTGCAATTGACAAGTGACAAGCCATTATGCTCCGCATTTCTGCGTGGTCACGCACACCAGCAGTTCAGTGATAGAGGCTATCCGTTCCTTTTCAGCGGCTGTAACGGTTCATCGCTTTAACACTCGTTGCGCTTCACTCCAGAAAATCGGAATGGTAACCCTAGATGCAATACTTGTATCGTGGTCTTTTAGCGTGAGACGATTTTACTTAAATAATTCTACATACACAGTTTTGAAGAAAACGCAAATAAGACTGAAGAAATTACGAACAAATAACGAAGATAAGATAAACTTGCAAACGTTAAACTGACAAACTAAATAACAAAAAGTCGAAACACCACCACATATAACAAGGTACGTAGACAGGACTGAGAGAAAAGGAAGGCAAACTTAAAAATGTAACACTTTTGAGGCCTAATGTATAGGTTTCTACGCTATTCAGAGTCCTGCCAATAACCTTCATAAAAAAACTGCCCTGCAAATTTGGTTTTCATCCGATACATACTTTAGATTTTATAGTAAATTAACTGTGTTATATTGAGCAAAGGGTGAGGTCCGTTTCTTCCGTACTCTATTGCTCTGACAGTTTCTCACAGTTTGTTAGTGCAAAATTCAGTTTTTTGCTCGATATTGTTTCAACAGCAGATGTTATTACCTGAAGAAGAAAACGTGTCGTTTATAATTCTATAATTAAAATATTGCAATTGGCAAGTGACAAGTCATTTTGCACCATTTTTCTGCGTGGTCACGCACACCAGCAGTTCATCTAGTGATAGAGCCTATCTGTTCCTTTTCTTTGGCTGTACAGGTTTTTCGCCTAATACTAGTTACGCTTCGCTCCTCACCGGTATACGCGGCAACACATGTTCGTCATCCAACAGCTGGAGCAGCTCAATATATTGTATTCCCATTTTGTGGTTTTGTTGGTGTTTAGCTTAATCTTGGTTGTTTTGTATTGTATTGCTATTGTAATTGCGACATGGATGATTTGTCGGAAGATGATTCATCCATGACGCCAAATGTTGAGAAGTCTGTTAAAGTCATCCGGTAACGAGCCTATCCAGTTGATTCAGCTGGTCGAAGAGTTGGCTATTTTCAGCCCAAAACAAAATCTCTGAACGTCAATCAGATCATTGATGATCTGACAAAACTATTCAAGGCTGTGACTGAAATTTCGAAGGTAAGACCCAATAATTGCTGTCTCTCAACTCTTTACTCTCGAAAGTAGAGTGTATAATATCCCCGCCCGAAGTATTGAAACAGAAGGTGTGATCACCGAGATTTGACCCCTGAGATCCTGCTGAAGCAGGCAGTTGGTCGTTTTAAGAACCATCTGCTTTCTCCAGTAAAGATACTGGATGTGCAAAGATTAGGCACAGTATCGACCAAGAAGAATGAGAAGAAGGCCTAGATATCTAGAAGTATAAATAGAATCTACCCAGAATTTACAGCTCATCCAAGAAAATTGAATAGGAAGACTTCCCAGAGCTTCAGAAAGATACTTTTCTGATTTTCAGGAAAAACTACCCCGAAAATCAGGAGCGAACTTCTCAGATCTTTACGAAGAAGTTTGGGCAAAAGGACTTCTAAAAATTTTGGAACTTTCCAGAGGTTCTCGAACTCTACCCATTAATTCAAGATTCCATCTCAGAAGTTTAAGGAAGAACTTCCTTCCTATAATTTCTCAAAAACTTCCACAAAGTCAAGACAAAACGTCCTAGAAGTTCAGAATAAAACTTCTCTGAATTTCAGGAATGGACTTCCCAGAAGCTCCGGAAGAAATGTCCCAAAAGTTTAGTTGCAACTTTCCATAAGTTCTAGAAAGCATTCCCGAAGTACAGAAGGGACCATTTCAGAATTTCAGAAGAGGCTTTCTCGAAGTTCAGGAAAAAACCTCTCCAAAGAACGGCATAGAAGTTTGGGCAAAAATTTCTCAGAAACTCAGAAGTAAACCTTTCCAAAATTCAGAAGAAAATTTCCCAAAAGTTCAAGACTTCTCAGAAGTTCAGGAAGAAACTTCCAAAAAATTTAAGGAAACTAGTAATATTGGAAAGGACTTTATCAAAGATTTGGTAAAATTTCCCTCGGAATTCAGGATGGAACTTACTAGCGGTTTAGAAAGAATAAGCTCAGGAAATAACTTTCCCGAATAACAGGAAGAAACGTACTAAGAGGGCATTACCTAATAGTTTAAGAAAGATTTTTTTCAGGAGCGAACTTCTCTGATGTCCAGGAGAGAACTTCCCAGAATTTCCGAAGGAAACTTCCCAAAAGTTTAGTTGGAACTGCACAAAAGTGCTAGAGAGCTTTTTTGATGTTCAGAATCGAAAATTCCAAAAGAAACCACATTTAGCATGTGTGAGGTTTTAAAGGCAAAAAAGGTTTCTATGATGGTTTCAGATTCCTCTTCGCCCTGAAAGAGGGGGAATGAATAGATGAATAATGTTTCAATGCTAATTTGAGACCCCTCCCTTTTCTGAAGGGGGGGGGGGGTCCCATACAAATGAAACACAAATTTATGCATAACTCGAGAACTAATCAAGAAAATGGAACCAAATTTGCATGTGGAATTTTTTGAAGGAGAGACATATTCCTGTGGTGGCTTAAGACCACTCTGCCCTCTTAATGAGGGGGGCTCTCATACAAATGAAACGCAATTTTCTGCATAACTCGAGAACTATTCAAGTAAAGGAAACCACATTTGGCATGTGGGGGTTATTGGAAACAGGATTTTTATTTATATTAAAATGGATTTCTGTCTGACTGTCTGTCTGACCGATCGGAGTGAAAATATGTATGCAGGTATTTTTGGGGCTGGGGAAGGTTCTTATGATTGTTTCCCCCTTCCCCCTTCCGGCTCGTATACAAATGAAACACAAATTTCTGCATAGCTTGAGAACTAATCAAGCAAATGTAATCAAAAATGGTATGCGGGGTTTTTTGAATGCAAGAAATGTTTCTATGGTGAATTCAAACACAAATATCAACCAGTCCTGAGAATTATCCAGGTAACTAAGCCACAAACTGTGTACTGTCTGTGTTCCGTCCGGGGGAACGAGCAAAGTGGACTGTAACACTTTTTCGGGAGTAGGCCAAAGCTAGAGGATAAGGATCCTCGCTGGGCGCTTTGCCTTCGATGGACACTCCGCCAGTGGAGTGGAAACACGAGCTAGAGTAGTTCGGACTACTCCGTTGGATACTGGTTTTCTTGAAGCCGTGTCACGTTACGACTGAAACCTACTACTTCAGACTTGGGACACTTGCTGGTGAATGAACAAGGCAACATTTACTTTTCGAACACTATTTATTGAGAACTTTACTTTTGCGTCTACACACGTTGGAATCTAGTTTCGTTCTGATCTTATGGACTGCAACGGACTGTACGTTTGGTTGCTTTGACAAACCAGGTACCATTTTTATTGCGTGCTTCGCTTTGCACATGAGAAGTATATAGGAGTGTAAAAAGGGTTGAAGCTAATATGGCCTTCAACATCACTTGCGATATACCAGGTAGCAACACAAAGAAAGACACAAACAAATGTACAAGCCTAGCATGACTTCTTCCGTAATGGAATAGTCTGAGTAAGAAGAATGTTCTGATAGAAATTTGAACTCCTTATTACTCAAAAAAAGACTCATTTGCCCCAATCATAGAAATCAACATTTCTCGAGTACTTTTTCAAACAGACGTATCTGACTTTGTAAACAAAGAGGGGAAGTAAGATTCAAACGTCAAATTCATGAAACCCTTAGTACTTTCTTGCAGACTACGGCCACAAACACAAAGAATAACATTTCCCTAACAAGATGGCGATGCTACTTTCTGCGAGGATGGTGAGAGTTTTAAGAAATTTACGTTTGAATCTTACTTCCCCTCTTTGTTTACAAAATCAGATACGTCTGTTTGAAAAAGTACTCGAGATTTGAAAAGGGCGTATTTTTTAGAAAAACTTCAATAACTATTGATTGGTTGAAGCTAGCGGCAAAGGTTGTATACACAAGTGCGCGTCTTTAAAAGTTCTAAAACTCGTCGCAACACAACTTTACGGTGGGAATTGAAACAAAAAAGTAAGGGCAAAAAATACATTTTCATATGGTACACCCTAAGTTGATGAGGAAAATTACTCTCAATCAGTCAATTTTTAGCCTACAAAAAAGTTTATGTATGAAAATTCCATAACATTTTTTGCGCTACAACTTTGCGCAAGAATGTGAACTTCTATTTTTGCAAATAAAAAAGTTAGTTTTTGTATTCCCGTGAAAATTAGGACCACTCTAATTTTAATCAACATCAAAAAATGGACCTTAGTAAAACAAACCATGTTGTACAACATCACTTTGCTGTACAGTTTCAAATTTAGGCGCTGGGACCATGTTTCCTCGTAAATTCGTGGTCTGGACCATAGTGCATTGTGTCTAGGTTGAAATTTCATAATTCTAGAAAGGGTTGAAATCCTGGTCAACATTGACCCTAATGTTTTATGTATCAGTTTTTAATTGTATCCCGAGGAAGATTAACATCAGCAGTTATTCCAAAGAAAAACAAAATATCACTCTGTAAAGCTGATCAAGTTTAATGGAAAAAGATCGTGAGTTTTGGATGGTCCTGGAGAGTCCATTTTACCGATTTTTCACTAGAAATTTATAGTAGGAACTAAGAAACACGTTAATAATAGTGAACCCTGGCTAAGACACCATCTCTTCTAGGAATTACGATTCTATCTTACCTCGTTTGAGTTTAGCTGAAAAGTTTTAAAAAAAGTTAAAGATTTTATCACTACATCAAAGAAGTTTTTCAAGAATTTCTGTTTTGTTTTGTTGGTGCCTATAGAGCGACATTAAATCCATATCCCTCAAATGTTTCTGACTTTATAAAAAATGTTGTGTAACTTTTCGTGATACATACTACCAAATGTCTTATCAAACTTATCTTAGCAAGTGTCTAACTAATTGAACTCGCTTACAGCTTAAAACTATAGGAGATATTTTGTCATATTCGAACTTTATTTTTTTTTGTAGCTAGCCATGTTTACGATATAATTGTCCATTTTACTAGATCAAAATAAACAAAAAGGTTTCTCATTATGAATCAATAATTTCGATTATGGCTTTCGTACTTCGAATTTAAAACAAAATTGGTCATTTTCATCTAAATAAATTTAACCAAACGAGTCTGCCAACACTGCTAGAAAGAAAGAAAGCTAAACGAAAACGATTCCCTTAATCGACCCTTGTTACTATCATGGTCACCCACTGTTCTGCCGGATAGCCCACGAATTTCCAACGACTAATATTCATTTTTCTCTGTTTCCCTCATAAAGGTACGGCTGCATCGAGTCCTTATGCGTCTGGTATCGTCACCCGAGCAATCGTGGCCTGTTAGTGGTAAGGTCTTTGCACATTTCTATTTGCTACATTCAACACACCCTCCGCCTACTATATAGGCAAGGTACAACCAAATTAACCTTTAATCTCGGCTTGCCCATGGCCACAACAGTCAGCACTAGTTCGAGTTTTAGGAGGAACAATGTGAAGATGGTGGGAAAACAGCTACAGCTTCACTCAGAAATCACACAGATCCAATTCCACTCACATAAAATACATACACATCGTCTCTGTCTCTCTTCTTTTTCGTTCACAGTCGGATGCACTGATTTATGCCGTCCTGTCATTCATCTGCTTCATCCTGACAATGATCTGCATCCTGTGTCTTCGGTTCCAGAGTACCAGAGGCAGCACGCTCCAGGAGACCCTCGCCTCGACCGCCATTGTTTGCTTTCTGCTGCTGGTGGTGGGTATACCTACATCTTGTGTCTAGATTATTAAGGCTACACACGCTCTTTTGCGAACGATACCCAGCACATCCTCGGTCGGCGACGTCGACGTATCCATTGGAGACTACGTCGGCTGTCACCGCGTGGATATGCACTGACCCGGCGACGACCGACGGGCTAATGAGTCCTTTCATACGTCCGTGTTTAGTCTGGTGGTTCGTCCGAGAACGGTGTATGAAATCGGATTTTTCGAGAGAAAAAAATCAGATTTAATTTTTCCTAAATTGCGTAGGAAGCTTTCTGGTGGGTAGTGGGGGTAAAATGAGCAGATATGTATGTCAGCTAGCTGTCATTCATTCATATTTAGACCTTTTGTTGATGAATTGTGCAATGGTATTCGGAGAATTTAGACAAAGTCTAGACACTCTAAAACTATGTACAGCCATCGTTTAACCCCCAGATCCCCTGACGACAATATTATAAGCAAGCAAACTCAACTGACCGAATACCGTTCTCGGATGCCCTGCGTTTCAGCAACTAAACAGCAGAACCACAGCATCGTATCTTAAATGATGAGCCAGATTCACCTCAACCAACATGACGGTTGGCACACGCCGATCCATATCAACAAGACACTGATTCCGTTCTTCCGTTTTCCAGCTAATTGTGTACATAACAAACCTCTTCATACTAGCAAAGGATCACATCATTCCATGGTATAGGTGAGTACCAATAATAATAGCTTCAGCATGTGTTTTACGATGAATGCAGCCCCGCTGCGAAGCCGGACTGTGGTTTAGTTTAATACCACAATTCTCGTTTTTCCTATTTCATGGATTTTCATTCCTGCTGGTTTTACAGTATGTAAAAAAAAATCCATCCCCACGCTAGTTCAGTATTTGAACATATTTCATACAATCGTTAATTAATAAAATAAAATTATGTATTCTCTCTATTGTGTATAATTTTATCGTATGCTATACTAATTTAATGTCATTTTTTAATTACTGTCTGTTACTGGGTCGAGTTAATTGGTTATTGTATCGTGTATCAGGCTAAACAAGTACATCCGCCACAACCAGCCTAATAGCAATTCAGCTTAAATAACATACTTCCACAGATAAAAAGAAACATTGAATTTTCTGCGTTATCTAATGCACATAAAGGGACTGCTAGATTTGCCCGAATATAATGGGATATTTCATGTAAATTTAAACCAGACAACGCCTGAATCCAGCCTGTTGTATGAAAGATTGCCATCATTGTTGTATGGCACATGAAAAGTTGCAAACAATTTCGTTGTTTAGGCCTCCTTTAGCTTGGATTTAAACGAGGGGATATTTTACACGCTTGTTGAAATTAATTATTTTTTTCTGTGTCCAGCCATTTGATCAAACGAAAAAAACGAAAATTACTGCTTCGTTTGCCATACTGTTTCATTGCCATTTCTGTAATAGTTTCATTGTCCATCGTCTCCAGTTCACGTACAACATAAAAAAATTTAAATGCATCAAGTATGCAACAAATAATAATACAGCCACAAAAATGAAAAACAAATTGTTGCAAAAATTGTCCATAGGTTCAAGAAGTTTGTTGTTTTTAGCTACACAGCTCGAAAAAAAAGTGTGAATTTCTGTTCAATATCATGTCACAAAAGATAAAAAAGTGCATTATATATCATGAATTGTTCTGGGACATTGCATACATTGGTAATAAAGTTGTAATTCGATAAAAATGGCACACAGAAAATCTTCTGTAACTTTTGAATCGTATGAGTAAAAAAATTTGAGTAGATCTTATCCATAGTGTTTTATTTACATCTGCCAAGTTTCATAGTTATACATTCAGTAGTTCCAGTCATGTCGTCGAAACAAGAAATTGTCCGTGAGAAAATTTTGTGCACTCACAATCAAAATCCAGGGGCGTCCCACCGGTGGATTGCTAAAAGGCTTGGAATTGCAAATACAACTGTGTCTCGTGTAATAAGAACCTTCAAGGAGCGTCTGAGTGTCCAAAGGAAGGAAGGGAGTGGTCGTAAAAGTGGTCCAATGGACAGTAAAATGGCCAGGAAAGTCGTACAACAATTCAAGAACCGTCCAAACATGTCAATTCGAGATGTCGCTAAAAAGTCTAAGGTATCAGTCGGTTTTGTGCAGAAAACCATGAAGCGTGCTGGGTTACATGTTTACAAAGTGCAAAAAGCCCCAAACCGGAATGAAAAACAAAACATCACTGCGAAACCAGCGCCCGGAAACTTTACACGAAGCTGCTCACCAAATCCGGTTGCATCGTGATGGATGACGAAAACATACGTCAAGGCCGACTTCCGTCAACTTCCTGGGCAAGAATATTTCGTTGCCAAGTCGAAGTTTGATGTTCCGGAGGATGTTCGAAAGAAGAAACTATCGAAATTCGCAAAGAAGTTTCTAATCTGTCAGGCGATTTGCGGATGTGGTGAAATAAGTGCTCCCTTCATCACTTCCGGAACAATAAACGGTGCGATTTACACGGAAGAGTGCCTTAAGAAGCGTCTCTTGCCATCCATTAAGAGGCACAAAGCAACAACTCTGTTTTGGCCTGATCTAGCATCCTGCCACTACGCTCGAAACGTATTGGAGTGGTACCGAGCCAACGGAGTCAATTTTGTGCCAAAGGATATGAACCCACCAAATTCACCGGAACTTCGTCCAATTGAAAAATTCTGGGCAATTATGAAAACGGAACTACGCAAACATCCCAAAACTATAAAAACAGAGCTAGAATTGAAGAAAATTTGGGTAAAAACAACAAAAACACTGGGAAATCGGTTGTACAAAATTTGATGGGTGGAGTAAAAAGGAAGGTGCGGGTATTCGGGATGGGAGACGAAATTGAATAAAACAAATGTTGTAAATCAAAACTCATTAGTAATTCTTCATTCCCTGAAAATTTCAAGAAAATCCGATAATCAGTTTAATTTTGATGAGTATATATGTGTGTGCCATTTGTATCGAATACACCCTTTAACAGTACTTTGGACTAGACTAAATGACAGGTAGTATGTTACATAGGCTAAATTGTAATAAGGAAGGTTAGGCTGCATACACTTATTTAACCTTATACACGATTCACACTACAAAAATGTCATGTAAATTTCTGTCCCCAAGCGTCCTTTAGCATATATTGGTGAGTTGAAAGAGATGAGAAAATAAATTCAATCAAACACATCTTTCGTCGAATTCCGCATGTGTCAGTTTCAGGAGACATAATTTGACACAAAATCTTTCTTTACGTTCCCGACTTTTGACAAACATGAATTACAACTCGTGTAAAATTAGTAACAGTAAAATTATGTTTGATCCGGTATTAGACCAAATTTAAAATTTCTAAAAGTTGTGTATCGCATATGATAGATTAGTACAAAATAAATAAAATAAGACAACAACATTGTACAAGAATATGAATAATTGTGAAATTTTATATTCAAATACTGAACTGGCAGAAGCAGAACTTTTTTTACATACTGTATATCTCTGTTTCTCTCTATTGACAGATGGTGGAGATCATCCCGAAGGATACGACTCTCGGAAATCGCACTGGAAGAACCAATCAGTAGTGTCAGCTCATCGTTTGAGGTATGATAGCAGGAATCCTGGATTGGAAGTTACGGATGCAGAATGCTCAATACCTTGATACCGAGAATACCGAGAATAAATTGTGAATAAAACGGCAGTGGCACGGAAAGTGACTGCTGCAAGAATTCTTTACAGTAGTTTGTTTACCTAGTTTATCTTTCAGTGGTATAAATTGCACGGTGTTTCGTGCAGTGAGTCAAAAGTAAATCCAGATGGAAGCCGAGAGGAGAGAAAAAATCTGCACATCCACGTTGATAATCCAACGTGGTCCACAATAAAACTCTCAAAAACGTTGAAAATCGTCAAATCAACCGTGTATGATGTGCTCAACGCCCTCAAGGTAAGCGTCGTAGTGAAACATATGACCGCAATCAGAACCAAAAGGTGTTGAGAACCGTCCGAGCAAACCCTGGACTATCAGATAATGAAATCGCACAAAAATAGAAATATAAGAATTCGTTTGCGAGCAGGATATCGTTCTTATCGAGCCAGCAAGCAATCAAACAGAACGTTGCAGCAAAGTTTCGTCACCAAAACTCGAGCTTGGAAATTGTACCAGCAGGTAATGACGAAGTACCAAGGGTCAGGCACCCTTGGTACTTCGTCATTACCTGCTGGTACAATTTCAAATTACCTCATCGACGGTGAAACCTACGTCAAAATGGATTTCGGACTGCTTCCTGGCCAAAAATCTACATGGCGATGGCACGAGGAGATGTTCCAGTGAAATTGCCAAAACTGATGATTTGGCAACGGATCATGCAGCTGCGGAGCAAAGACCAAAGTGTTCGTGACGAATAAGACGATGGACTCGAAGCTGTACAAGGAAAAATGCCTCAAAAACCGCGTACTACCTTTCATTAAAGCCCATAAAGGTCCCGTGAAGTTTGGCCAGATTTGGCGAGTTGGCACTACTAACGTAGATTTCATCGATAAAAACATAACATGCTATGCGCATGTGAGATTTTCATGGTGATATTGTCACAACGACCGTTCAGAATGGTTCGACAGATGCATATGAGAGATCATTCCCGATGTGGAAACTCATCGTTTACTCACAACTCAGAACAACTCGTTCACTCAGAAGACAAGAAACTTAAAATATTTTACTACGTGCTACACTTGGGAATATCAGGACAATGATCCCCCATCGCATCTTCAAGTGGTCATTACAAGCTGTCCATTTGGTTCAGGCACCTTTGAACGTTTATGTGGCAGCCTATTCACACATGAAATCTGCCACGACCAACTCGACAGAACGCGCCCATACCCATTTCTGAACCGAAGGGCAGGGATTGCCACAAAATCATACTAATACAAAAATGGTACCTGGTATCGAAAACTCTCAAATAATAACTGCGGAAGTGCATTTAGAACACTAAGTTGAGAGCAAGCAATAAGCAAAATAGTGAAAGCAATAAGCATTTTCAAGCTAAATAAGAAAGAATTAGAATATCACTAACCTTGATTTTCGCCCTGAGCAACAACGATCTTGCATAGCTCTTTAAAGTCTTAGCCTGATACACAAAGGACGACACAAATGCTGGAAGGCTAATTAATGCTTGCTCGTTTCTTTCTCACGTCCCATAGATTCATATGTAGCGCCCATAAGAAAAAAAATCTAATTTTCAACACCTCCTTTCACCAACTTCAAATGCTAACAGAGTGCGTCGTAATTATCAAGATAGACCCATCCGAGTAGCACAAGAGCTGCTGTAAAACCATTCTCAGCTGCTCCCATCGGAAAGTACGTGCTACATGGTTTTGCACTTTCATTAGGCACTACAATTTCCCACTACTCTCACCTCTATCCCGCCCACCCATGTAGGAATCCTTCCGGTGCGCACATTGCTGCAGCCAAGCCTAGGTCAGCACCCTTCGGGCACAAACTAATCAGCAGTCGTACTTCCGCTGCCCTGTTTTTTTTCGCCCTCACTTTTGTGGGTGAGGGTGAGGGTTTTCTCACTTTAAAATCCCTTTTTTCTTAACCTTCCGGTAATCGGCTGGTCCCATTCCAAACGATTGGGTTGCCGAGCTTTTCAAACGAAATTTTTTGCCGGGATAGTTCGGTTTCAAGACTCCCACAACGATCGTAGTTCGGTCAGGTCCGAGTGCTGCAGCAGCCAATCGTCGTCCATTCAGTTCAGCATAAGCAGGAAAGTAAACACAATTTTCGTTTCAACCTTACTGGTACATCTGTATAGATGGGAATAGTATAAAACCATCTTTTTTTTTCCTTTTTTCGATGAACACTTTCGGGCTCACATACCTACATTCTGATTGCCATGAGTTGTGTGAAGCCTAACTAAATGCACTTGCCAATGAAAATTGAAGTGAGGAGCAAGGCAGCGGGAAACGGGTGGGGATGAATTTGCTCTCCGGTTATCGGAAGCTTTTACCGCCCTCGTTGCCCGGGGCAACCAAGGGAAAAATTCTTGCTTCCAAATAGAAGAGCTCGCCAGAAGAAGCAATTGCAGAATTTTTAAACAATTTTTCATTCGATGCAGATTTAACTTTTGCCCGAGCTGAAAACTGCAGCTGCCGGACAAACTACCAGATGGGATGGGAATCTAGTCAAGTTTTGAAGAATTTGCTGAAAATGAATAAAAGTTATGGGGAGGAAAATCCTTATTGAATTTGTGATATTTGTGTTGCGAATAACTTCTTCCAATATGACCAGATCTCCACTTCCTCGCTCTCCCATGCTTCCATGCTGCTCATAGTCAATAACACACACATACACCGAGCTGATTGCATGGAAAACTCATTTACCATCTCAAGTGCGGTGTTGCTTGCCGATGGCTACACTTTCTGAATTCTTCCACCGACCTACGCATCAACCCGTTTCATCCGAGCTGGTCTCGAACATTTTCTGCAATGTCCAAAGAACTCGCTAGGCCAAAGAAAACCCGGAGTGTTTTTGCACTTTGAGAAACATTTATTTTTCATTATACCAGGGAAGATTGTCTTGTCCTCTGCTGATGCCCATCGGCTCTTGAAGATTGATGGAACTGGGTTGTTTCATCCTGACCGGCAGCTGACACGCCAGGATATGTACAGCCCGGCACTGACTATGGGTAGGTGGCAACATCCGTTTGATTTTCCTGGCTGGTGATGAATGAATATGCAAATGAGACTGAGCCGGTGGAATCCTACGAAGTGTAAAGACAAGTACATCTATACATCAACCCTTTGGCCCCTGGTGCGGACTTAAGTGGACGGTTAAGAAGAGAAATTTCTTCCGAGCAAAACACGTCAACGGTTAACCGCTCGAATGCTTCCGCTCTCAACGCCGGGTCTCTGAGGGGAAATAGCAGAGTACAAGAGTTGGTGTTGGCATTTTGAACGTCCATTAGATTGGCAAGGTGGCTAAACGCGAATTTCTCGACAATCTGTGCCAGACAGGTAGACTCTGATGAAGACTCAGTGCTGAAGGACATCAATTAACAGACAGAATATCGTCATGCTTGTTGTTGCCAGAACATTTGCACGCATTGGTTACCGACTAGTCCGCTTGCTTAGACCGTTGATGTTCAATTTGCTTCCTTTTTTAGCAATTATCAGTGACGCCAAACGCCCAGAAGGACAATGCGGAGCCGAGAAGTACAGGGGGGAATTGGACCATTTTGACTGACGCTTGATACAGTGTGAAGATCGGATAATTCAAACATCAAAGTTAAAGTTAATCTCTCGTCTTTATTATCGGGTTCTTCTATTTATAAGCTAAATACATAATTTGGTTCTAGTTCGATTTCTGAGAGAGCTGCTATCCACATACATTTGCGTTGAACGCATGTATTTGTAATGGTTTTTTATGCTCTGAACACTGCATGCTGTGCGTTTGACTGTCAGCTTTCTTTTGTTTACATGTTCGTGCGGTTCAAATTCTGCGTTTTCAAAATGTCGCGTATTGAAAAGGAAGTGAAAATTAAGGTTCTGGACACATGGCTAAGTGAGAAGGGTATTACTATGAGAAAATTGGCGAAGCGGTTTGGAATTCATCATGCGAGTGTTAAAACCATCATTATTAAGTTTGCGGAACACTATTCTTTGGATGAACTACCAGGAAGAGGCAGAAAACCCGGTTATTCCAACCCGAAACTGGAGCAGAAAGTGGTATCTCTAATCATGAGGCACAAATCAATGTCAATACGTGATTTGGCCAAAAAAGCAGGAACGAGTGTCGGAATGATCCAGCGTATCAAGAGGCGAAACCACCTGAAGACCTACAAGAAGCAGAAAATCTCGAAACAAAGTGCAGAACAGAAGAAGCAAGCAGCAACAAGGGCCCGGAAATTGTATTCGCGTCTTTTGCAGCGTCCGGATGCATGCGTTTTGATGGACGATGAGACCTATGTAAATGAGGACTAAAAACCCTTCCAGGTCCACAATACTTTACTGCCGTCGTTGGGGAGGATGTGAGCGATGCGGACAGGTCGATTCAAGTGAGGAAATTCGGTCGAAAGGTACTGGTATGGCAAGCAATATGTTCCTGTGGTTTGAAGTCAACCATTTTTTACACTACCGGAACTATAAATGCGGAAATCTATCGATCTGAGTGTCTCCAGAAGAGATTGTTGCCTTTATATAAAAAGGCATAGTACACCTCCACTGTTTTGGCCGGATTTAGGGTCGGCTCACTATGCCAAAACCACTCTCAATTGGCTTGCGGAAAAGGGTATAGATTTCGTTGAGAAAATATATCAATCCACCAAATTGCCCTCAGCTTCGACCCATCGAACGTTACTGGGCAATCGTGAAGAGGGTCTTCAAGAAGACTGGTAAGGCAGCTGGGAACATGCAGGAGTTCAAAAAATTTGGGCTCAAGCGTCCAAAAATGCGATGCAACACTTGTCCGGAACTTGATGAAGAGCATTTGATCCAAAGTTCGAAAATTCGTGAAGGAATAACTTAAATTCCTTAACTATCGAAAATCCAGGCGAAGGATACCAGCATCGCGACGAGCTGCATCTGTCAGATGCAGAAGTCAAAAGGAGAGACAGGATGGCTCGGGTGTTAAAGTATGTTTCGCTATCCATTCAAGGAATAGGTTAACAAGCGTAAAAGCAAAGGTATGGAAATTGTTACTATCTTTCATATTTATTTTCCTACCTCATTTGAATCAAATGAGTAGGTATGGGACCATCAGGGCACCGGATTGAAGCGATTTGGATGGAGAGAGTGGGTTTGCCAACTCCATAATGATTTCATTTTTTGGTCACAAGTGTTTCTAAGGTTACTCAATACCTCCTTTTTCAGAAAGGGGGGGGGGGCTCCCATACAAATGAAACACAAATGTCTACATAAAGGGTGTCCACGATGAAATTGCCACACACAAAATTGATTCGCAAAATTCGAGTTTTCATCCGATTGCCATCAAATTTTCAGGGATTGAGAAATAACTATTAAACTTCATTTTACCATTTTACTCGTATTTTATTTACAGTCCATACGCAAATGCCCACACCTTGGCCTTAACCTCGGCCATAAGATTCTGCACAACCTGTGAATCAACCGTTTTTTGCATGTAAACCCATACTTTCTTCAGTTCCTCGACTGTCTTTACTACCTTAGGTCGTTTAAAAAGGTGCTGCTTCATAATCGCTCAGTACTTCTCGATGGGGCGGAGCTCCGGAGTATTGGGAGGGTTGAACATTTTCGGCACGAAATTGACCTTATTGTCCGCATACCAGTTCAGCACGTCCTTGGAGTAGTGGCATGAGGCCAAATCCGGCCAGAAGATTGTTGGGACGTTGTGGGCCTTCAGGAGAGGAAGCAGCCGCTTCTGGAGGCACTCTTTTATGTACACCTGTCCGTTCATCGTGTCCTGGGTCACGAAAGGTGCACTCTGCTTCCCGCACGTGCAGATGGCTTGCCAAACCAGGAATTTCTTCGCAAATTTGGACATCTTCTGAGTGCGGACATGCTCCGGAACGCTGAACTTATCCTTGGCCATGAAAACAGGTTGCCGAGGATCTGTTTGAAGTCGGCCTTCACATATGTTTCGTCGTCCATGATGCAGCATTCAACTTTCGTCAGCATGTTGAGGTACAACTTCGTGGCACGGGTTTTGGCGGACTTGTTCTGCTTCTCGTCGCGATTAGGGCCTTTGTACCTTGAACGTTCGAAGCCCAGCCTTAGTTTTGGCCTTCTGGACAAAACTTCGGCTTAGGTGCAGCTTCTTAGCTACATCCCGAACGGAGGCGTTCGGATTTCGGTTGAAGGCCCCAACTACGCGGTTGTGATTTTTGCGTTGCACGGAATACTTTTTCCTTCACTTCTGGGCTTCCGATCGGTGGTAAATCGTTCCTCGAACCGCCTAATCACTCGCGACACCGTGGAATTCGCAATCCCCAACGTTTTAGCGATGGAACGATGCGAGAGATCCTTGTTCTCGTGATGAATACGCAAGATTTTATCACGCACGAGCTGTTCTTTCGACTCCATTTCCGCAAGTTTTGATCACAGGACTTTAAAACTTGCAGGATGTAAATAATGCACTATGAACTAAATCCACCCAAATTTTCATTAAATTCTACCCAACGGTTAAAAAGTTAGAGCAATTTCATAGTGTGGCAATTTCATCGTGGACACCCTTTAACGCGAGAGTTAATCAAGAAATGATTCTATTGTAGTTCAAGAGGTGGCTCTCATACAAACGAAACACAAATTTCAACGAAACATAAGAATTTCCCAGGTAAATAAAACACAAAATGTGTATTTCTCGGGTAGGAAGCATGTTCTGATAGAAGTTTGAACCCCTACTTAGTCAAGAAAAAAAACTCATTCCGAAAAACAATCATAAACGTGGCAGTTCTATTGAATTTTCATTCATTTAGTTGCAAGCGTAGCAGCGCTCACACCGGGTTCAGCTAATTTTCATGTTATCATGAGTTAATATGATAGCTTTTCTAACATCTCGCCAAATATTCTACGAATTCATCAACTGGTTTCAATAGTGTTACTAAATTATTTCTATTAGTAACAATCCTTTGTAAGAAAGGTATCTCAGACAAGTAATCCTTCTCAAGGTCTAAGGATTGTATCGAAAAGCACCTGGAAACGGTTATGATGTTCTCACACATACACGCGTGAGAAAATCGAACTGATCCTTCCTACATTCGACGCGTTCGTTCATCTAAAACATGATCAAAAACGCTGAACATTCGGTAAACAGAGATCGTTTTCGAAAATGCCGCGAATCGAAAAGAAAGTGAAAATTCAAGTCGTGGACACTCGGTTTCGTGAGAAGGATGTCTCGATGAACAAAATAGCGAATAGGTTTTCATCACGACACCGTTAAACATACCATCAGTTCGGAGAACACTAGTCTTTAAATGAGCTCCCAAGAATAGAAAGAAAACCAGGTCCAACTGACCCAAAGTTGGACCGGGAAGTAGTCAATCTCATCCTTCGCAACAGATCGATTCATGATTTGGTAAAAAAATGCCGGGATCTCTGTCGGAATAATGTAAAAAGTCAAACCAAAAGAAACAGAAAATAGAAAAATCTTACAAATTATCATGGCTTGCTATTCCTAACTCGTCGTTATATTCGTCGACGTAGAAAGACACAAATTACTTCGCTTCATGGCTTTATTCGTCGACGATAGACACCAAATCAGCTCGGAACAGTCGACTTTGCGGCTATATGTCTGTGATTCGCGGAACTTCGAGATTTGCATCTTGCGTTCCGACTTTAGCAACGTTAGCTACGAGTTACCTGTGCTCATCTTCCATTGCATACAAAGTTGATCCACAATCCGTTACTTCAATGCCAGCCTGTAGCCTCATGACCAAGACTCCCAGCTGACTTAGCCATTTCTTCTGCGTCTATTTGTAAACTCACTGCCTCAATCTTGCTAAGCTTTGATCCACACACGAGCACTACAATCCATACAGACGTTCACAGGAAACATACGAAAATCGGACCGTGAACTCCAGCGCTTCGACGTTTTCGCAGGATTTTCACCTATAAAACGTGATTTAGTTCATGATTACGTGATTCAGTTCATGGTGTATTTTTGCTTGTTCTCGAATTCATGACTGCAGTTCACGGATCCGGGCACGGATTTTTTTCCGTGCATAGAGGGAACATACTTCTTCGCCATATTGATGGTTTCACGATATCTGCCTGGTAGTACTGCACGCGTATTGCGGTGAGATCTTCGTATTGGCGTAACTACCGGCATAATGATGATGTCAATGTCTCTTCACTGGATTCGTACTTCGATAAACTTTCAGCCTCTTCAAGTATCGGTGTTGGTGCAGGAAGATCTTGAGCTCTATCGTGTAACTCAATTTAAAAAAATGTTGGACTGCTTCAATTGACGATTAATGCCCTTCTCGTTCTCCGGAAAACGCGCTTCTCGACTAAACATTATCTTGTCACTTGAAGGATCGTTAAACCGGTAGGGGCAGTCAGAGTAGCCCACAAACGTCATCTTCATCGTATGCCTGGCTTCCAAACACGTGTAAGTAAGTAAGATTGGGTTTCTGTCCATACCATACCTCGTGTGGTGTCAGCTTGATGGATCTGCTTGGCAATAGGTTCTGCAAGTATGCGGACGTGTTCACCGCTTGGGACCCATAGCGATAGCTTATTTATGAATCCAGCAATATGCATCTTGCCATTTCAACTAGCGATCGACTTTTGCGCTCAGCAACGCTGTTGCGGTTGTTAAATATGGAATTATTTTTCGATCGGATGACAGTTGGATAACAACCAAATCGGGTGTGGACCATCTCAACATAGTCCTGGTCCTCTCCATTGGTTCAGACTCCCGCTTCAGAAAGTAGACTGTAGTGAACCGACTGTAGTAATCGATTAACACCAAAAAAGATTGCGCTTCACCAGGTGATACTGTATTGATCGGCTCGGAGATGTCAGTGTGGACCAAATCAACTATCTTCGTGGATTGTGGACTGGATTGTTATAGTAGTCTGGTCATATTTCCTTCAAGGCAACATCCAAAATCTTCATGAGCGCCGCAGACTTGAACGGAAATAATAGTCGCGAAACTTTCTCGTACTAGAAGGTGCAAATGATACCAGTTGTGCAAGTAATCCATAGGATGTTGTTCCATAACGGCCATCACTTTTTGCTACGAGACTATCTACACTACATAATTGTTATGCTCGATGAAACATTCCTTCACAGTGAACCGGATCTCTGCACCTTTGTCGGCCAGTTGATCAACTGAGATCAGATTCGCATCGAGCTCTGGGACGAGGAGAACATCAGATAAAGCGATTTCGGGTTTCTTTTCATTGTAATTCCTGCAGCATATTTTTACAGTTCCAGTTGATGTTTTTGAAGAAACCTTTGTCACTACACATGAGACTGGACTGGACACTATCCAGAGTCAACGATCCAGTCCTTCATCTCAAATTGCTGAGGAAAGAGAAGATTCGGTCGATGAAACAACAGCAAACGCAAAATCCGACGGATCCGGCTCCCCCACAACTCGTGCCCTTGGTTTGCTCTTCGGTGGTTTTGTATTGTTGTTTCTATTTTCATGTTTCTTCTAGCTCAGCAAACGACACAATCTCTTCATATGTCCTGGCTTCTGATAATTGTGGCAAGTTATCGTCATGGATGCACACATAGACCAGACTCCTCCCTCACTTCATTTTAAAGCTTCATCCAGCAATTTCTTCTTGACAAAGTCCATCGTAAGTTCATCCTCCGGACAGCTCTCCAACGCCGTGGTTAGCGCTGAAAGATAACGCAAGACACCTCAGAACAAGAACCATCGATACAGTTGCTAGAAGCTCCAATCCTGCGTTCGCGAGCCGTTGAAACATTTCCTCCAATTCATGTAGGTGACTCTCCATACTGTCGCTATCGGCGAACATAAGATTGGAGATTTTCTTCAAGACCGATACTTTTGTCGTTAGTGAAGTCTTCTAGTACAGGCTTTGGAATGTGTCCCAAATTTCCTTGGCCAATTTGCACTTCCTGATCAGCGACTGGTGCTTAGTCCCTATGAACAGCGAGATTGTCCCTTGCGTTTTTGCATCTCAATTTCTCCAGACTTCCGTTACGAGATTCGGAGGGGTAATCGTCGGGTACTTTCATAATTCAGAAAATTCTTCACCTGGAAGCTCCACTTCTTGTAATTCTCGCTTCCAAGCAAGAATTCTAAACTTATCCGTCTTGATAGCTTTTGGCTCTTCACTGGACACGAACTTCCACTGCTTCTAAGGAGTGTATCGAAAATAAGCTATCCACAAACTTTCTTTCAAATTATGTTGAAAACCGATATTTTATTCATACAAGAAATTGATCCTTTATTCCTTTATTGCACGGGGTTAAACTTGAACATAATGAAGACCGGATGAAATTTAAGTTATTCCTTCACGAATTTTCGAACTTTGGATCGAATGCTCTTCATCAAGTTCCGGACAAGTGTTGCATCGCATTTTTTGGACGCTTGAGCCCAAATTTTTTTGAACTCCTGCATGTTCCCAGCTGCCTTACCAGTCTTCTTGAAGACCCTCTTCACGATTGCCCAGTAAAGTTCGATGGGTCGAAGCTGAGGGCAATTTGGTGGATTGATATTTTTCTCAACTAAATCTATACCCTTTTCCGCAAGCCAATTGAGAGTGGTTTTGGCATAGTGAGCCGATGCTAAATCCGGCCAAAACAGTGGAGGTGTACTATGCTTCTTATATAAAGGCAACAATCTCTTCTGGAGACACTCAGATCGATAGATTTCCGCATTTATAGTTCCGGTAGTGTAAAATATGGTTGACTTCAAACCACAAGAACATATTGCTTGCCATACCAGTACCTTTCGACCGAATTTCTCCACTTGATTCGACCTGTCCGCATCGCTCACATCCTCCCCAATGACGGCAGTAAAGTATTGTGGACCTGGAAGGGCTTTTGAGTCCTTCTTTACATAGGTCTCATCGTCTATCAAAACACATGCATCCGGAGGCTGCAAAAGACGCGAATACAATTTCCGGGCCCTTGTTGCTGCTCACTTCTTCTGTTCTGCACTTTGCTTCGAGATTTTCTGCTTCTTGTAGGTCTTCAGGTGGTTTCACCTCTTGATACGCTGGATCATTCCGACACTCGTTCCTGCTTTTTTGGCCAAATCACGTATTGACATTGATTTGTTCTTCATGATTAGAGATACCACTTTCTGCTCCAGTTTCGGGATGGAAGAACCGGGTTTTCTGCCTCTTCCTGGTAGCTCATCCAAGGAATAGTGTTCCCCAAACTTAATAATGATGGTTTCAACACTCGTATGATGAATTCCAAACCTCTTCGCCAATTTTCGCATAGTAATACCCTTCTCATTTAGCCATGTGTCCAGAACCTTAATTTTCACTTCCTTTTCAATACGCGACATTTTGAAAACGCAGAATTTGAACCGCACAAACAAGTAAACAAAAGAAAACTGACAGTCAAACGCACAGCATGCAGTGTTCAGAGCATAAAAAACTATCACAAATACATGCGTACAACGCAAATGTATGTGGATAGCTTATATTCGATACACTCCTTAGTTCAACTTTCCTTATTCTTGATACCTAGACCTAGATCGTAGGAGAAACAACGTTTATCTTCTTTGAGATTCAGATATGAAAAAACTTTTAGATTCTCTTTAGATATAAACATTCTAGAATTATTCATGACTTGCTAACTTGTCGCTATCTCCCACAAAGGCTGAGCGAAAATCCAGTGTGAAAACTACAGCCAGAAAGTAATACAGCCGACTTTTGCAACGACCGTCTGCCTGCGTTTAGATGGCGAAACATATGGGATAGAAGACTTCAGAACGCTTCCAGAATCATAATTTTAAAGTCATCGCCAAAGCTAGGAGCATCTCCGAAAAGAAATTTTAGGTGGAACTCGGGAAACTCACGTAGCCTTCAGTAGATATCAAAGGAAAGGTGAAATGAATAGTCGGAGGGAATGGTTAACCAGAATACCCTGTTTGGAGTACTGAACAAACATTTATTAAAAAGGGTCGTTGGGAGCATCTTGTCTAAGAAGGTTAAGGGATGCTCCATTTCTCTTCAAATGGTTGGGACTTAAGCATTAACTGTAGTCCTAGCCCATAGCTTATGGTTATAGCGCCAGAAGAAGAATGTCTGAAAATATAAGAACGGGTAGTGAGAGAAAATGTATCACATTTCTTTAATTACAGCTACAAAAATTTACCGAACAGGTTTTTTTCCAACATCAAACATATAATTGAAGGTCACATTATTACTCGAAACTGTCCCTGTGGCCAATTTGAATAATCAGTATATTAAGGTAGCAATTTTTGAAACATTGTATAACAATTTAAAATAATGCATTCGCGAAATAATACAGGAGATGAAAGAAGTCTGTTTCAATAAAAAAAAACATGTTAACTGACTGACCAATGATTGATCATCGCATTGCAAGTGCCAAAATTTCATTTATATGTTGGCAATTTTGGGCTCCTTGCCTCTCAATAATAAATTTAAATGAATAGTCCAATACAATATAAATGATGATAAATGCTGGTTGATGCCGACATAAGCTTAAGGAATGTCATTTATCTGCTGTGGAAGCTGTATATGTTTATGCTTGGTTTTAATGATTTATCCAACTTAATACTACTAATTTGAAAATTTGTTAAGATAAATTAAGATTAATAAAGATATCAGTCAACCAACTCGATAAGTATCAGCTAATGCAGAGTACAGATTCAGCTCTACGTAATTCTTGACGTAATTACTGAAATAATAAACCTCCCACATACAAACTGTCTTCGTAGAATTGGCAGATATACAAAGGTGTAAAAAGGTAAGAGCTCATCTAGATTTCAAAGACGTCTCGTGTCGTAGCCTCAGCGATTATCATCCAAAATCGGTCCGATCATTTTTAGATCATTTGAGGTATTCACTCTGAGATCATGAATCAAACTTCACCTCATGATGAATTCATTACCCTTCTATCGCATAGCCGTTTTGTTTTTTGTCAACCAACGCTTTGTTTTCACATGCAGCTGATTTTTTTCTAGAATAGAATTAGCAAAAAAAATAAAAAAATGAAGCTATTAAAGGGTGTTTCGTTCAAAATTTGGTCGACTTAAAGTTGACGCATTTCCTTTCATCGTGCATTAAAATTTTGCACTCCCCTCATTTTGAAGATGTGTGCGTGTAGCATCATGCCTCTATTTTGATTTTGAGATTAGCACTTCAGTTTTCAAAATGTCGTCGAAGGAAGAGAAGCAACACGTCAAAAGTTTGCCCGTGCATGGCGAAAATCCAAACTACTCTCACACCAAGTTGGCGAAATTGTTCGATGTGGCTAAACCAACTGTGACCACCGTATTAAAAGTGTACTTAGGAAAGCTTCAGAGGGAAATCGAAAGCCGGAGGCCACAGCGACGACAAAAAGAGTTGCCCGCTGTTTCGAGCAGAACCCCAACCTCTCCGTCCGAGATGTCGCAAAGAAGCTGGAAGTGACGCCTTCAACCGTAGATAGAGCTAAAAAACGATCTGGACTGTCGACTTACAAGAAAGTGGTGACTCCAAATCACGACGATAAACAAAACAAGCCGGCCAAAGCACGACCGCGATAGTTGTACACGACGATGCTGTCGAAGTTTGATTGCGTGGTACAGGACGATGAAACTTACGTCACGGCAGACTTTAAACAGCTTCCTGGACAGGAATTTTATACGGCAACCGGATGGAGAAAGGTGGCAGATATTTTCAAGCACATTAAACTGTCAAAGTTCGCGAAGAAATATCTGGTGTGGCAGGCATTCTGTACCTGTGGCTTGAAGAGCAACGTTTACATTGCGACCGGAACCGTCAACCAGGAAATTTATCTGAGCGAGTGCCTCCAAAAACGTCTACTGCCTTTCCTGAAGCGACACAATTGTTCCGTTCTATTTTGGCCGGATTTCTCATCTTGCCATTACGGAAAAAAAAGGCCATGGAGTGGTATGCTGCCAACAACGTTCAAGTGGTGCCAAGGACAAGAACCCCTTTTCAACATGCTAGAGCTCCGCCCAATCGAACAAAGTTGGGCCATCGTCAAGCGGAACATTAAGAAGGCTACATTAGGATGTTTGTAAAGTAAGGAGCTAAACTATGCATAACATTACATATGAAAAATGATAGCAAAAGTAAATAAGCAAGAATTCTCCGCTGAACTGTATTCTATTTAGCAGTTGGCTGGTGCAACATTTCACGCGAAAGCTTTCAAATAAATTATAGCATGATGCACGGTCAATGTACACAACGAAATGTAGTGGGTAAAAACTATCAAGGCTATCAAGAAAAATAAATGAGTTGGAACGCAATTAACCAAACGCAAAATTTTAGCCTGTCTTTACCGGATATGCCGAGAGCTTTACAGGGAAGAAGTTACAGCGTGAGGAAACGGATTCATTCAGTTATCAAAATTCTAGTACTGTCAGGTGTTAAACTAAAGTCTCGTCGAAATGTTGGAATACGTACAAAGGAGGCTGTACAAAATATTCTGCGCAGTCGTATTAACTGAACTTGAAAAGGCAACAAGAATTTGACATTCGTTAATAAGAAACGTTGATCGACTCGCACATATTGTCCGATCAAAGTTTGGTCAGATCACCTTTATACTCAACTCGGAGAAACATGAACGTAATGGTTGACTTATCCATAAAGACATTGATCGACTTCTCACACTTTCAGCGTGTTGAGACCAAAGTTTATCGGATATTTCTACAGCCTTTACTACATTCAAAATCAATGCGAGGAGTGACACGAGATAATGTCTGTGCATTTTGTACCGAAAGACATGAACCTACAAGACTGGTTCCTGTACTACTCCGATCATGCAGTCGAAACTCTAATTTTGTGGCAAATCTGACCGAAAGACGTGAACCCGGAACTATTCTTAACGGTCTCAATCGAGACCTATCAATCCAAAACTGTAGAATATTTTACTCAAACTTATCCTAACATTACTCTAAGAATATGGTTTTATTTCAATAGCTTTAGCTAATTTACCAATCAATCTAAAGAGTTGCAATAATTATCGAATCGCCCTTGAATTTGAGTTATTGCACACCTTAAGTTACAACAAATAGTTTAAATATAAAACGAAATCAAAGTGATTGACTTTAGCACAACCAAAACGTAGCGACTGGTAGATTGAATTACTCACAACGCTCTTCGGACTATTTCTCGATAAAGCTTCTCAATGAGGTTAGAAATGGTAAGAACCTGTGAGAACGGATAAACCGATTGGGATCATGAGATTTTCCACTCGCCCATCCATCTTAGTGATGGATGATTTGAATCCACATACTGATAGATAAATCGAACTCTAGCCCAATCAACTTCTTACCGGGCCATTGATAGAAGCATCACTTCAAATTGCTCACAATCAGAAGAAGGCAAACGCCCGACACCAAACACTGTTAGCATGACGGAAATCCAAACAAAGCGCATTATCCAGTGATACCACTACCAAATCTGAATCTCCCTTCGAAAGCTAACGAATACCTACTTCGTCTGTCTATCGGTCAATCCTAATAATACTCACTCCCATTGCACCAAGCGAGCGAAGGATCGAATTATGTGCGGTCTCTGCAGTTCATTCCTTGCCATCGATGATGATGAATGATGGGCCACTACTGGCAACAACACAACAACCAACACGGGGCTGCCACGAAACAAATCGGGCCAGTCCGGAACCGGAGGAAGGAAACTCACTCAAATGAAAAGAGCGAGATTTATTTCTTCCATTCTGGACAGCTCCTAGACAAACGCACAAACACACCAGCTGGCTGGCATTACGTTGCCAAAGCACGAACGTGTTTGTGGATATTGGCGGCAGCCATCAAATAAGCTGCTTCCTGATTTTTCATCTAAGCTGCTAGTCGCTTCTACCACCAACTATGTCGTATGTTCTGCTGATAGTGCGGTGATGCTGGGTGCTTTGCTGGACGATGATGGGTAAATGGTTCAACAATAAGCAACAGTTTTCTCGTTTCCTTCCCGTATTGGCAGCTCGCTCCGACTGGCCACCCAATCGACGACGCACGGATGGATGGATGGATGGATGGATGGATGGCAGACGAAGGAACGCCTGCAGAAACAGTATGCTTTCGGCTCGATTCGCTGCACACCCGACCGACATGTGTCGCAGATTTCCCCCAGTAGTGATTTATATGAGCACGTTTAGCCATATCTGGCTGTACCGAAAACCGGGGGAGCCATCGTGTTACAGCTGAGTGTCAACAGGACGAGAGGGAAAGGCCACAAGAAACTTGGACTCGACTCAATGAAACGTGACTAATCATTCCGAACAAGGAAGTGGAGCGAACCATTTCTGTTGGACTGCAAGAACCGGCTATTGCTAGGTACCTACTGTTTCCAGTACTGACGGGGAAAATCAGTTAAGACTAACCGGGAAGTGTGGACGAAAAGCTTTCAAAAGATTAGTCCATTTTCGCTCTAGTGATCGATCGTGCAAAGGGACTGTGATGGCCGGGTAGTTTCCGAAAAGTTCAGAAATCAACCGGCGCTCACCGTCGGACACGGAGGGCTTTGTCCATTTCGATTGATGATGCATTGGTCAGCAACAACGTAAGCGGAAAGCGAAGTTAAACATCCACCATTCGGACATTTGGCTTGAACTGGAAATGGTACGTGATGATGGTTGCTTTGATGGCGGTGCCATTGAAGCATTAAGAAAAGTAGGTAAGAAGTGCAAACAGTAATGATGACAGTCGTTCGGTTATTAATTCTGCTTGCCGGCAACGACAACTGGAAAATCCGATCGTACCAATAAGATGTGTTAAAAGGTCATTAGACTAAAATACAATGTATACTTTAACCGAAACAATCTGAACAAATTGGAAATAATTAAGATGATTTTAATGTCAAGATCGTTAAACATGAGAGTTCTTGGATGTTTATTAAGGAGCCAGACAACATTATGATAGTCAAATATGACACATATCAGTGCACACTGATGATCTCATTATATTAACGATCAAACTTTGTTTTTTTTTGTGAAATTGAATGGCAACAAATACGAGAATATTATTTTATTAGGCTTTCGATTTTGGAAATGCTCTCTACAGGGTGCGACAGAAAATAATGCGAAATTTTTTTTCTATTTCTTTCAAATCCCATTTTCAACTAATTCAACAGCATCGATGCGGAAAAGCTTTTCGTCGGAGAACAGGATTATCATGTTTTCCTTCTTCAACAAGGAAAGCAATCTCTTACAACGAATCATTCGTAGTTTCTTGACCCAGTCCGTCATCAAGTGGCGTTTCACTCTGGTTCTAGAAGATGCATGCAGGTCTTCTTTGGATTTTTCCGAAATATTGGCTTCCTTTGCAATTTTTCTTATGGAACGCTCCAGGTTGCGAGCAATTTTTGCACGGACCGATTTGGTCACGTTCTGACCAAATCGGTCCGACATCCCGGCTTTCGCTGCTTAGGACCATCCTGCAGGAACTTTTTAATGCGATAAACTGTTGCCAAATGGCACCCTACCACTTCAGCAATCTCTTTTGGCTTCTTTTGGGCGAGCAACAAACTGGTGATCACTTCATTCGCGAACATTTTGACGAATTTGCAATAAAAAAATAGAATGTTTGGAAGCAGCACTTGAAAGTAAATATAAACAAATACACTTTCGACAGAAATTCTTCACTAGCTACACGAATTAACCAGTTCGAATTCACCACGAATTCAGAATCAAGTTCAAACATTTTCGCATTATTTTCTGCCGCACTCTGTAACGTCTCTAGCTTTACGATTTTCACTTGCACTTCAGATTTTATAACACATAACACCTAACTTAGCTCGAAAAAGAGCGTGAATTTATCTTCATTATCAAGCAATAAATGGACTCCATTTATTCCGCTGGAGCGCAACAATTCAGATTATAAGTTGTGAAAAACTCTAAGACAAATCATACATTGTTTGAAAATGTAATTTACAAAAGCCCGTCTTTTCTAACAATATTTCTTGCAAGTTGCTGCTTTATTTAAAATGAAGTACAATTTTACACGCATCAACATATGCAACCGAGTTGAAAGTAAGATTTTTCTGTGTGTGTGTGTGTGTGTGTGTGTGTGTGTGTGTGTGTGTGTGTGTGTGTGTGTGTGTGTGTGTGTTATTCTGTGTATGCTGTACGCAAATCTGCTTTGAACTGTTTTCTGAGTTTTCTCAACAAATTTGAAGTGGTTTTATATTTGTATTATTATTTTTTACGACACTTTACACCTACGTGCATTCGTATCTGTCAATTCTTACTTCACTAATTTTCAATTTGTACACCTTTATCATTTTGCTTTTCTAGTCTTTCAACTTTTTATTCTATATCTTCTTCTGCTTCTATTCATCCGCATTTTCTACTTCTCTTCATCTTCTCCTCTAACGTATGTTTTCATCCACTTCTATTCTTCCACTTATCTTCTTTCGATTTTCTTCCATTTCTCTGCTTTTACTTCTCTTCTTCTTCGTCTTATCCGTTTTTTCCACTTTTTTCCATTTCGCATCATCTGCTTCTCATGCTACGCTTATCTTCATTCGTTTCACTTCTTACGTCACTTATTTCCGAATTTATTCTTCTGCTACTTCTCTTCCACTTTTTGACGTAAGCCAACGTCTTTGTTTTCTATACTAGGGTACCATTTTTTTTAAATCGCATTGCGACCGTCATAAAAACTGGTCAAGGTTTGAGCGTTAATATCTCAGTCATTTCTCAAACAATTTTCAATTTTTTCCCACGCATCGGTTTCAATGGAGAACAATGTTGATTTTGAGCTAAAAATACATCAATGTTAAGTCTTGTCTTAAAAAGTATATGACCCTCTACAGGCCTGAAGGTTCGACCCAAAACGAAAATGGCTGTAAAAAATCACAGACTGATTAAAAGCGTACACTTGCTTCGGAAAATTTGTTCTAAATCAACTCTTCTATCTTTAAAATATTAAAAAAAAACATATGAGTTGAGAGACAAATCAGTGACCTAGAACATTCTGAATATGAAGAAGTTCAGGAAAAAAATTCTCATAAATAGTATACACAGAAAAAATATTTAATTTGACAAACGCGTAAAAGTTCCCGTCGTTTAATTCCATGCCAAAGGAGGCGTAAACAACGCAATTGGTTGTAGTCTTTGATGAGCCATACAACAATGTTTGCAATTTTTCATATAACAGACTTGATTCAGGCGTTATCTAGCTTCAATTTACATAAAATATCCCATTATGTTCTGCCAAATCTAGCATTCCCTTTATGTGCATTAGATAACACAGAAAATTCAATGTTTCTTTTTATCTGTGTAGAGTGTTGTTTTAGAATATGCTACAAATGCAAACGAGCAATTAAATTTTTGGTGATAAACGTTGAATATTTTCGTATCTTTCTGGGATGTTCAAGATCATCCAAAATGCACTTGAGTTCAGAACTTCAGATCTATAGTTGTAACAGTAGCTTTTAGGGCTATATACAATTATGATATGTATTCAAACATCTTGAATTAACCTTTTGGAAGGTCAACTGTCATCATTTGATAACTTTGTGATGTTCTAGGTCACCGAAACTGTCCTTGAGTTCAGAACATAAGACCTACAGCAGTAACTATAGCTTTTTTAGCTATACAATGTAACGGTACGTATTCAACCATATTCAGTGAATATTTTAGAACGTAAACAAACATTCCGAGATAAACTGGGATGATCGGGGTCATCCAAACTGTCCTTAAGTTCAAAAAATGAGATCTACAGTTGTAACAGTAGATTTTGGACTATATGTATGCAAACATATGCAATAAATCTTTCGGAAGGTCAACAGTCAATATTTTATAACTTTCTGATCTGTGATCAATATTTCATAACTTTTGATGACTTAGAGCATCCAAACTCCGACAGAACTTAAGATTTACAGTTGTAACAATAATTTTTAGGTAAAACAAAGTTACAATATATATTCAAACATATTCAATTAATATTTTTAAAGGTGAACAAACATTCTAAAGCAGCATGACATGTTCTGTGTCATCCGAACTATCCTTGACGTCAAAACTGAAAACTGAAAATATAACTGATGTAACTGTTGCTTTCTGGACCAAACAAAGTAGCAATATGTATTTGACCAATTTAAGTAAGTCTTATGAAAGAAACACATATAATGAGGTATCTTGGGATGCTCTAGGTCACCAAAACTACCCTTGAGTTTAGAAGCTATGATCTACAGTCATAACATTAGCTTTATAACCCATGTACGGTGACGATATGCATTAAAACAAATTCAGTGAATCTTCTGTAAGGTCACCAGTCATTATCAGATTATCTTGAGATGTTCAAGTTCATAAAAACTGAATGAGTTCAGAAATTGACATATAGAGTAGTGACCGTAGCTTTTGGGCTATAAAAAACTACGATAACTTTTCAAACATATTTAATGAATTTTCTGAAACGTCCACAGACATCGTAGAATCTTGTTAATTTTAGGTGATTTAAAACATAATGTCAACAATTGAAGCAGTAGTTTTATGGGCTGAACAAAGTTAAGTTAGTTTGTTTGGCATGAATATCTCAAGATTATCTCATAATGTATGTTGGTCTTCCAGAACTTTTAGCCGGTCTCCCACTACCACTCCTACAAGCTGTTCCTGATTATGTCAGGATACGATAGATGGTTGAAACTGAAACATTCTTGGTTTTAAAATGGTTCACTGTGAACTTTTTCCTGTAATTTACCACCTCGGCTATTTTTGCACAGATATTTCAGCAAGGTTAATATAGGGTGAAAAGGGGAAATACTTATGTTGCGGCGTCAACTTTGACGCCAGCTGTAGTCCAAACTACTTGATGAAAACAGTTCAAATTTTGCCTACATTATTTTCTGTATTATTATAAGCTAAGAAGAAATTTCTAATATGCTACCTATATTTTTCACAGAAATACTGGATTTTAAAATTGCTATGTCCAAAAATGACTTTTTTCACATATAATAACTTCAAATTTATAAATTTTATTAACATGAAATTTTGGTCACGTAAGGTCTATACAGTGTTGTCAAATTTACAGCAAAAAATATTGATAATTGCCAATGTTACAGAAGGTTGAACAACGCAAAATTTTGCTCGGCTTTATTTTGCTACTGAGTGTATTTTCGTTTGATAGAAATGTACAATCCACTTGCGTAATGCTTCTTGCTTCGACGGCATTTTGAACACAACTGAACAAGTTGGGACAAAACCAAACATGCGATTATGTTGGAGAGACAGAGAGCATTGATCCATATAATCTCTCTTTTCTATGTGCACGTTTGTGGTTTGGTATGAGAGAGTCAAAATCTGGGTACAGGCGACTCGTGAGGTAGGTTAGGTATCGGCTTAAGCACCCCAAGACCCTATTCCAAGCACGGGGTATACGTTTACCTACAACGCTCATTTTTTGCAGTATGATGCTTCACTACTTGGATGCTTGAAATAGGGTCTTGAGGTGCTTAAGTCGTTTCCTACCCTAGTAAGTGCTCTCAAAGACATGGAGCAAAACAGGTAATTTTTACCCATTCTATTTCTATTAATAAATAATTTTTTTAATAATTTTGCGTCGACCATCAGTTTAATTGGTTGAATCCTATTGTTCGCTGCGCGAGTGATCGAGTGAGCATGAAAAGTCGTGGTTCGCCGGGTAAGATGGGTCCGTGGTGAGTATATATTTAATTGTGATCCAAATTATTCGTTCGTCATGCTCGTCGGGCCACCCTATCTTGGAACAAATAAACCACTGTCCCATTTTTTTAAGTGACTACAGCGGTATTCGTACTGTTGGTGTAGATCGGTCCAAGCTGGCTCTCAGGCGTTGAGATGAATTGACTTATTTTCCTGATGAAATACCACTATCACACTCTGGTGGCTCCAATAGCATCCTTACTGTTGATTTAAACCGATCAAAATCGGCTTTTTAGCATGATTAAATATCACTTTGTTTTCCCAATGAAAAACTACAATCACCCTTTGTGAGTGGCCCCAATAGCATCCTTACTGTTGGTTTAAATCGGTTCAAATCTAATATCGGAACAAATTTTCAAATATTTCACTTGACAGCTTATCGTTAACCAAAACGAACCCTGCGGCTACCCAATCCTGTTATCCAAAATCCCAGTGATTTCTCGTGGGAGTGCAGAGGATTTATCGGCTTCCATTAAAGCAAGTATCACGTCAACATATTCCTACCCTTTCCTTACTTGACCTGCATTCGGACGGGGCCGGCGTCGGTATTGCCTTAGTTTGAGATCACCAGTTTTTACACATTGAAGATATATTTAGTCCCAAGCATCATCTGTTGGTTCTCTGTGTAATAACAGCTGATCTGGCAATAACAAGGTAGCAAACCTCGGTCGGTCAATCATACTCATGCTCATGGTATGAGAGAGTTAAAATCATTCTCATTTTTTAGTTATACCCCGTTTATTGGCTTTTTTTGAATAATTAGCTGCTAGTTTTAGTAGGTGCGTATCTTCCATCCTTAAAATAGAGAGTCAACAACTCAATTGTAGGGCTCTATTTTTTCTGATTGTCTTATCCCACTCTTAAACCAGAATCTTAGCTTAATCACAATCTGACGTTGATTGATAGTAATGATATCTATGATAATGATTTGTTTATGAAACCTTGCATTGATTTTGAGGATTAAATAGCCTTAGAACATCTTGCTATCCCCGTCGTTGCACTGAACAACCTAACTGTGATAGTTAAACCTAAATAGGTGAGTTCTGAAAAGACTTCATTATTATAACTTATTGCTAAGGTTTATGTTCTGATGACCGCCGATAGTGACACCAGTAAGAAAAAAAAGTGCATTACGGCTGAGAATTGTGCCTACTTAGAATTCCGAAGGACGCTAAGATCAAACTAAGTTTGCCGAACTACAAAGTTGACCATTTACATGATATTAATTAGACCACCCAGGTAACCAATAAGCAGTTTCAAAGCGTCTTTACGACAGCCTATCAAGCAATTAAGTCGCATTAAATGCCACTTTTGGCCCAATATACGGCTGTTTTACTGCAATGCTATGAAAATGCTTCATTAATGCTATTTTGCATTCGAAATGCTAATTACAGGCTACAAGCATTTAAATAGCATTTGAAATGCAACTTTATAGCAGAAAGCATTCAAGATGCTGATATAATGCTAATATAATGCTTGTAGCATCTGAAATGCAGATTTAGGGTTGATTTACTGCATATGCAAATGCTCATTGGTTACTTGGGGGTAGTCCTCTAAGGCCACGAAACCTAGACATTGCTCGTGGAGGACCAACACGCCCTTGGTGTATTTGTACGGAAGGCGTTTCGTAAGTTCTACGGTGGAGTGCAGAAGAAAAGACGAAACGTAGAGGACGCGAAGTGGTTCTTCAGCGGGAAGACAATATACTTTAGTAACGCATAAAGGCCTGTATGGACCGTTCCACAATAACAGTCCGGATGCTGCAAGAGCCACTCACAAAGTGTGACGGTGGCTTTTCATTAAGAAGACAACAAAACGCTTAAGAGCCAATTTGGAACAATTCATAACAACAGCAAGGACGCCGAAATTCAAAAATCCACGTTAACAAAAAATGTTAATTCAAATTCAAAGACCTGAAAAACAAAAGTCTTTTGCAACAAAGCAGCATACCAATTCCCGTGGATGTCGTGTAAGTGCTTCTGCTTGTGGGTCCACACGCCCGTTTTTGGCCCTTCATACAACGGAGTAGTGAGGATTATAGGTATGTTACAGTTTGATCTTACTATTAGGAGGAACAGTACGCCATGACAAGTCCTCCACTGGTGGTGGCATCCTATCACATCATCAATACAAATTTTGAGGTTTACCATGGTAGTTCCTATACACACTTCAAACTGCTTATTTACAGTCAGTTTCGATCAAAATGAGTTTAAATTTTGGAAGGCTTATGAGGATCTAATTAAAAATGGTTAAAAAAGCATAGGAGAGCGAAAATAGCAAAGTTTGCATCAGCCAAATATTTAATATTGGGAAAATGTTTAATATTTTTTTATAAGTGTAAATTTTGAGAAACATCACGTAGGCCTTGATTGCATACTGTTTTCTTTTTATAACATACCAGTTTGCTATAGCATAAATCACGAAACAATGACCTTTTCTGTCATTTTATTTATATAAAGCGTATTTTTTTTACCAATGCAAAGTCATTTCACCCTAAATCGTTGTGTGTGTGTTTTCAGTTTTAACTCCGATGACTACAATTGCCGCATTTTTTTTTTTTTTTTTTGAAAAGGGACACATCTTATGTAAAAAAAATCGAAGGAATCGAATGAAGTTGGTTTCATGCGGTTCCGGTGTCGATAAATGTTTTATTTTGCCCCATTTTACCCTAAAGATGTGTTTTTTTTTTCAGTTGTAACTGCTTTAACTATAACTACTGCTATATTTTTTGCTTGAAAGAGATTATAACTTCTATAAAAAACTCTAAGAAATCGAATGGTGTCAGTTTCATGCTGTGGGTGGGGTCGAGCAATGGTCAATTTTGTCCCATTTTACCCTTAACAGGTGTTTTTTCAGTTTTACTCCAATAGGTACAATTGCCGCAGTATGTTTTGCTTGAAAAGGGCAATATCTTATGTAAACAACTCGGAGGAATCGAATTGTGTTGGTTTCATGTGGTGCAGGGGTCGAGCAATTAATACCACAAACCAAAATCGCAGATATGATCAGAATCTGCGATATCCTCGTTCAATTATTTTATTTACATGGCATAACGTCACAATACTATAACATAGCGTGATACACAATATCCCTCCATAATGTCCGATTCGTGGCTGCTCCTCTCCAATCCCTTGGGCACCGTGTACCCCCTAGGTCTTGCTCCACCTGGTCGGAATATCTTGCTCGTTGTGCCCCACGTCGTCTAGTACCAACCGGATTCCCATCGTACATCATTTTTGCAGGATAATTGCCCGGCATTCTCGCAACATGTCCTGCCTAGCGTATCCTTCCAGCTTTTGCCACCTTATGAATACTGGGTTCGCCGGCGAGTTGCGCGAGCTCATGGTTCATCCTTTGCCTCCATAGTCCGTCCTCCTGTACTCCACCAAAGATGGAATCTGGTCCAAGCCTTCACCCATTTGAGCGTCTGTTCTCCATGTTAGGGGCAGCTCAAAACAGCGTCTGTTCTCCATGTTAGGAGCGGCTGTTAGTGCGTCACCGTCTTGTTAGTGCGCCAAGGACTCTAAATACAAAAGCCAAAAGTCCTGGTCGTGCATGGGACTGCTAAACAGCAGCATCACGATGGTCCTCCTGCGAGATCGTGGGGTTGGTTGTGGGCCTTGTGAGCCGACACCATTAAAAAGGAATTGCAACGAATAATATACCCTCGTTCAAATGATTGGTGAATATTTCGAAGCGAGCACAAAGACCTTTCTGGATGATCATGATACCGATTTCCAAACAAACCATTTTTTTAGGAAATTGGCTTTTGGTATTCCTGTTCCTGCCGCAAAAATATGCTCCAAACGCGTTTGAACAAATGCTCCAAACACATTCGTCATATTGATAGGATCGCACGCAGTGTAAATGTGAACGAGATCTTTATGTATACTGCACCATTGAGACATTGAAGCTTCTGTTCTAAAATCCCCAACTTAAAAAACTTATGAAAGATATCTTGCCAGAAAACCCTATAGGAGTACCCAAGTAACAATTTTAGTTTTATTCCAGCCATACAGCACTCCTTCCGGCTTCGTTGATAAAACTACATTCAAAACTGTTTTGTCCACCAACACCTCCTCTATGCTTCTAAAAAACCTAAATTTGTACAAAGTGACCCATTCTATTGTCGGTTGTGAAAACAAGTAGATGAATCCTTTATAGGACCATACAGATTTTGAAAATGTTCTAGTGAAAGATGTAGCCACAGCTGTCAAACTTTACAGTGATATCGTTGTTGGTTTTTGTTGTTCTGCTTTGTTCGATTCTCTGCTCTTCTGATTGATTTAACAGTAAATAAAATCTAAGAAAAAGAGGCTACTGTTTCGGGAAATTGAGTACGATAGCAGAATATCCTCAACAAATTGAGTTTTCAACAGCTTATCATGCTTCAAATCATATGCGCATTTCATTTATGGTGAATATTGGAGCGATAAGAGCCGAAAATTAATGCGTCTTGGAAATAATGCGAGTTTACAACAACAAAAACAAAATTAAAACAAATCTATTCGATATGCATATGATGGAATTCAATAAGGTTGTCTAAAATAATGCCGAAATTGCTCTTTGATCTACAGTTCATTGATATTACATTTAAAATTTGGTGCATTTATTTTTCCGCATTTGAATTGTTTCTTATATTTCAATATGGCTAATGGAAAAAAAATTGCATTTCACAGTTTTGCCACAGGGCCAATTTATCTTCACAATGACTACTTTCAAACAACTTGGTCATTTGGTGGCTTCCCTCAATGCTAATAAGCCGTTTAATGCATTTACTGGAGGCAAAATGGTTTTAAAATGCCTTTTCAACTGACCATAATAATTACCATAATATGAAAGAGTCCTAAAACGGCATTTTAAAACAGCATTTTACGAGTTCATGAAGTCAAAATAAAACTATCGATAGGAGTAGAAGGAATTTGAGAAAACAACGTTTTCAGATCGTTGTAAACAAACTATGTAGGTTTTCATAACCTGACTAAAATATGAAACCTATCGGCACCTCTTGGTGCCATAATAAAACCAAATTGATTACTAGTGGCTTTCATAAAACTTTATTGAAACTTAATAAAGCTGGATGGTTTTGGCAATGTAACTTGGGTATACAAACTTCCGGTTTCGGGGGTCATACCAGATCAGTGATTACTTCAAGAATTTTGCTGATGTAATTGGTCTGAACCAAGACGATGTGGAACTGGGAAATGCGCGAAGTTCCTGGGAAGGAATCAATAAAGTTTCCGTGATCGATTTCAAAGTTGCAAACTTTCCTATTAAGTGGAATAGTGCCCCCAAAAACAGTGTTATGTATAGTACTTCAATAGACACTAAAAAACATGGCTACACGAAGATCATAGAACCACTCATCCGTGATCTGAAAAATTTGAAGGAAGGCGTAACAGTTTTTTACGGGATAAAAATAGGTTTCTGAGTATGCATAGCATATGATTGTACTTGCCACACAATCATACTAATGCAAAAATGGTACCTGGCATCGAAAGCTCTCAATTAATAACTGTGGAAGTGCATCTAGAACATTAAGTTGAGAGCAAGCAATAAGCTAATTGTGAAAGCAATAAGCTTGAAATGCTAAAGAAGAAGTATTAGTGACATGTTCTGCGGTGACACTTTAGCTTTGCACGATGTTTTCGGACTACTTGGACCACAGGCAACCTTCTTTTGCCGAATTTGCACGGTGCCGAGACCTGCCTTTCACGAGGACCCGTTTCAGCGTTTTCATTTCTGAACGAAGGACTGGTTCAAGAACACTTGAGTAGGATCAAATCCGGCGAAATAACCACATCCGAATGTGGATTAAAACCGGTTGGATGTGCTGTGAATGACCTTAGCAATTATCACATCAAACACAATGTTGCCCTTGATAAGATGTGTCCCACGCTCTCCAAGTCTCGGTTTACCTGATCCACCCATCTAGCAACCTGTGCTCCACGCCTTCTTGTACCAGTCGGATTCGACGCAAACAACATCTTTGCAGTGTATTGCCTACAGGCATGACATGTTCAATATTTCGATGAAAATCTCATTCATAATTACGCATTTCTAGAGCAAATTTTCTATAGGTCGTAGGTAACATATTGCTTTCATCAAGAAAATCAATTTAGAATTTTTGGAAATAAGTTTCAATTCCTATTTTCAAACCAAGCCATAATATGTGAAGCAAATATGTAAAACCAACAAAGTTAAGCAAGGCTTATGTTTTGATCAATAAAGATTTCCATTTAGTTGAATTCCAGATCGATTTATTCAATAAATTTAATTTAAAGTCTTTCAACTTCAGCTAAGGAAAACACGACCATATTTTAAGTCGTTTGGAAGTTATCACGTTACATCCACCGGGTACGTTACGTCATGTCGCAAAATAATTTGTCACATTCGTCAAGTCTGTTTCGACATGCAATCACCTGTCATGTTGCTTACGTCAAAATCAATCGGCTGGATAGGTCGGTGCAGAGCAGACTAGCACCTAAGTCAAACAGACAAAGCGAAAAATGCGACAAAAGTTCGTTATGTGGTCGTTTGTGACTTAAGCCAATTTTATTAAAATGTATACAGCAGCAACTCGGTGCAATTCATATTGAGTTGTGTATAATTCATATTAACACTCAACCAAATAATCTTATGAATTTCATAAGGTTCAACTTATGAACGATGCTTTGGAATTACATAAGGCAGAATTATGAGTGGATTTTGTTTCACTCGACGTTGTTCTTAAAAGCCTTAAAGCTTTCCATATTACAAGTGTTGATATATACTAGTGGTCGAGTCACTGGACCCAGAACCTCAAAGTTCAAGGTTCGAATCCAAGTTGCTACATATTTTTATATTTTCAACATCATAAGATGAATTTATGAAATTCATACTGGTTTCCTATAGCAAATAATCATAATGCAATCTTATGAATATCGAAAGTTTATTTCGCTGAGTGAAGGAGTACCCGACCTATCATTCCATGAAATAACATCATTTTTGTTTACCTTGTTGCTTACGACCTAATGAAAATTTGATCTAGAATCACAAACAATTTAACCGAAATCTTGGTTAACCTAATTTTTGTTTGTTTCGAATTTTAACCGATGTATCAGTTTGCTCATGCCGAGATTCCCAGGTAATTATATGAGTATTCAGCTTGACCCAAACCGAGATTATCGGTTAACATACATAAGCCGGTATCTAAACCGAGAGGTTGGCTGTGCGGATCTCGGTTTCAGAGAGTGTACGATAGTAAATATTACCCTACTGATTACAACACCCTTACTCCTGATAAGCCACTGTAAACATGTTCTAAGGTTACTATCTAGACTGATAAATATTTTGATATTTTCACCCGCGATGTTCTACTGAGTTGTCCGGAAAGGTTTCATCCATTGTCGAAGCAGCAGATTCTCGTGTCATCAAAAATGGATTTAATTCAAAACCAACCAGCAAGACAAACTGTTGGTAGTTCATTTTGTTAAACATTTACTTTCACTTACCAAACTTCTTGATTGTGTGGTGTTGAGAGGATGTCACCTCGATTTGGCTCTACAGCCAGGCATCATATCGCAACTTGTACCAAATCTGCCCATGAATCTTGAATCACCTTTCGCTAAGCTCCACTTCGCTTGTTCTGTCACACATGAACCGGGACGACATCGTGCGTGACAACGCTTCACATCCGAAACCACAAACTTTTCACATTACTACTACCTAGTAGGGGTAGCAACCTGCCTTTCCGGAACCCGAGTGACATCCGTGTAGCCTTCCCAGATTTTGAAATTTTCGGTGATGAGAAAAGGATGGAAACATTCTGACGTTTAACTTTACCACATCATTTGTCATATTTTCCTGTGACTAACCTTGTGCTTACAGCAGATCCGTCGACTGCCGGGGAGGTTATGTTTTGTTTTCGCTAAACTAAACTAGGTATGTGTAATCATGAGCTACAGAGACGGTGCGGTGTAGACATCAACCACATGTCTTACGCGTCGTTGTTTTGAAGCTAGCCTGGAACCCCATCATCATCATCATCAAGTCTCGTAACCATGACGTTGTGTTGGAGATGTTGTTTGACTTGGTGCGAGATGTGCAAGCTTGTCTTTTTGGAAGTGTAACACATTTGATGTTTGATGTATGATGATGTATGGCAAAATCGGTACGGAAGCTATCTACTTCCTGACAAGGGTTGGGAATAATTTGAATTCCAGATTTAGAATGTTCTCACCGATTAGTGGATGTGAGCGCGAGTGTCTGTTGTATAATTGATTTAAATGCTCTTTGATAGGGGTGTTGCATAAACGTTAAATAAACTTGTGTTCAGATTACTGATTGATTATTGACACATTTTTCCAATGAAGAGTCACGATCGCAAACATATTTCCAAGCAATGATTCAATTTCACAACAATAATGTTCCACCCCACTCGAAAAACTGCTTCTCCACAACGAATCCGGCAAACAGCGCTGCAATGCTGGAAGACACAAGAAAAATAGTTTTATCAGTGAAAGAAAATTTCGACATTCCGTTCTCTTATCTAATTTATTGCCTTGGGCTGTGCCTTCCTCCGGTTTCTCCCACGCACCAGCTGGCGATCAAAACTCAATAGACTTATTCGATAATGAGCGAACGGAAAAATAGTTGCCTTCATAGTTTTCCCGGCGCAGCAAAGCAGCAATTCCGTAAATCGCATAGAAACGCTTTAGCTTAGTCACAAAATAGGGAAGCTGGATAGGGAACATGGCTGACCGCACATCGACCACTTCAAGTTCGGGAATCGAACGACAGCGTTCTCCGATGCTGTTCTGCTATTCTGCTTGGGATTTGGGATGGGATGGTTCGTTGCGATGAAAGAGGCTACCCCAAATGAACCATTTCAACTCAAGACCTGAGTCCAATCTAATTTATTGGCTGGGTGCTGCAGCAGCGAATGCCAGCGCCAAATTGCAAACCTAATTCCGAAGGCTTCGGGGCCAGCTCACGGTGTACTGTCAGGTTCAGCTGTATTGCTTCCCAACCAACGAACCAACGAAGAGCATGGGATGGTTTCGAGCTTCAGCCGTGACACCACGAGTCGAAACTGCAGCAACAACAACAAAAAACCAGATGACTGAAGGGAACAAGATAAATGTTTGCCAAAGAAGTTTTGAGGCGAATTGATTGAATTCGTTAAATTCGGAACAGCCGATTTGCGGAGAAGAAGGAAAAGCTCTTAGGGCGGTCGGATGCTCGGCTGACTGGCTCTAGACGCTTTTTTATGGTTGTTTAAACTTGTGGGAAGACAGTATAGCACAGGGTGAACAACTTTAGCATTCAACTTATTTAGCGTACACATACGATATAACGGGTGGCAACTAAAATTTTGGAATTTATTTTCATGCTGTCAAAAATAAGGCAAACATATTTGAAGAAGATCTGATTTATTGAAATTAAACATTTGAAAATGGTCCGTAATCGGCTGTTTGTGCGAAGCTTCCGTTGGATGGCAAAACAGGAGCGTTGTACGACCTTCATGTCAACTTTACGAATACATCTCTTGATCCTACCAATCAACGGTTTGCAATTTGTGGCTATCCAGATGTTATTCTACTCCAAGGAGTTCCAAATCCCGAGGAAATCTTCGACACTGCGAAGTTGAGGCAAGTAGGGTTATGGTTTTTGGGTATAAATTAGACCGAGTGGGTATTAAGGAGTGTGTTTTTTTTCTTTTGGCGTATTACGATGACACTTTATTCGGCCAAAACACGTACTGTTCATGTGCATGATGTTTTCGTAGCAACGGAATCAAAATTTTCTCTACAAACATTCGTTCTGGCACACAGATTAATTGAGAGCCAATGTCTTAGAGGCTACCCCCCACTCTACGAACACTTCTCTCGAAATTGGCAACATACAGCATCACTTTCTGTTCAAACTTATGTTTAAGCTTATATTTTATGTTCGTAGATGCAGTAGAATTATCCATGGAACAGTATCGATCATTTCCGGAAATGTACGTCCTCGAAAGAGGGAAGTAACTTTTGTCGTCCAAAACAAAACATTTTCCGGATTTTTGTTTTCTATCAGCGGCATTGGGATTTCAGCGATCCGCTTCTCGCAGTACTGTGGGGTTCTCGTCCTTTTTCGACACTTTATTCCGACTTTTTTCAAGGTTTTGCAGATGTATGGACAAGCAGGGTTGCTACATGCACAGATTGACACAGATTTTTTTCATTTTTTTTCATGCAGATATCTATTTGTAAAGATTACAGATTTTTTAGGTAAACCAAAATTTTTAACATTTTTGGCAAAAAGACCTAAGGTTTAAAAAATTAGTACATTTTAGGATCCAAATTTTTCTAACTCCTCTTTCAGTGTACTGTTGAAGACCCATGAAGTAAAACAAAACTATCGACACTGACACTACAGTGACATATAAAAGTCTGAAAGTCAGTTTGTGTGTGTGCCCCCAAATGATTCTCCATAAATTTTTGAGATAATTTTATAGAATTTCCCATATATTAAAAGGTTTCAGAAATTCCGTGAGATATTCCTCTTGGAGTTTCTAAAGGTATTCTTCAGGAGTTTGTAGGCATTCCGCCAATAATTTTTGAAGGATTCCCTTAACTTGTGAAGTTTTGTGATTCTAAAGGAAATCCCGAAGGACATAATAAGGTAATTCCTGGAGTAATTCTTGGAGAAAATCCTGATTTGTTGGAGAAATTGTCCTGCAGCCCCTAACGATGCCTCCAGATGGTTTTCGTTTCCAGAGTTTTCAAAAAGAGTTTGGAAAAGTTTTTGGAGCTCGTGTTGTTTTCTCATTCAAATCCAACTGTGACAACAATCAAACGGCACAGCGCATTCTCTGTCATCTTAATGAGCCGATGACACAGCCACTTCTCCACTTCTTGAGCTAAGTATTGCCTTTTGTCAACAAAGCAAACAGTATCTTCCAGTCAAAAGCTCTGAAGGAATTCCGAACATGTGCAATATGCGAAAGTCTTGCTAATGGTTCACCTTTCAAATATTTGTGGAGATGATTACCTAAAACACCTGTGGATTTCGGAATTTCTGATTTTGGGAAACATCTTCCTAAGCAGTCAGAATGTAACGGGTGTTCAATAAAAAATGAGAATTTTTTTCAGTCATGTAGTGGAAAACACATTTATTTTTTCAACGAATTCGCTATTTCTTATTAAAACCTCAATTTTTATTCTTTAAAAAAAACGTCAATGAATATTGGACAAGGGGTCCTGGTCAGCCATACGACGCAACTTAGGTGCGATGCTCTCACAAGAGGGCTGGACGGCACTGACGCCCATCTTCCGGGTACAATTTCGGATCCTCGTGGTCAACTGCTTCGTATCCTTGGCCCGCCAGTTATTTTTGAACACTGAGGGCGATGAAGGAGTCGAAAAATCCGTAATGGGACGGCACTGGGGCAAGTTGGTCGGGTTCCTTTCTTTCGGCACGTACGGTATCTTGTTCTACCCATGATAGTCCAGTGTCTTGTTGGGGTAATGGGAAGACGCATTGTCCGGCCAGAAAAGGTACTTCCCATCCGCATGAAGCTCCTTTAAGAATGGCAGAAGATTTTTTTCAAGACACTCCTCCTGGTATACTAGCGAAAATTTGAAAAAGTGGTTCAAGGTTTTATTTTTTATTTTTTTAAAAGTGATCACATGAAGTGTTAAATTTTAAATTCTCCTAGTTTCCCAATCCCAATCATTCTACTAATACACTCAAAAAAGTTTTTTTTTAAAATAGTGTTTAAAAAAAGTGAAAGTGTTATATTTTACTTCGGGGGTTATGGCCAACTTGTCGCTGGAATAGTAGCTGTCATTTCCTAGAATACGGGTCTTCGAGAGCGAAAAGTAACTTTCGTCGTTCCGCGGTAGTTCTTCATCATCCACCGGTACTGCGATTTCACGGTCGCTATCTGCACTTCCGAGCTCTCGGGGGACCGAGTCTTCTTCCACTTTTTTCCACGATGACCATGCGTTTCGTAAAACCGCACAACACGCTCGCGGAGTGTTTCGACACCATTTTTGATTGAACTGACAGTACCCGAGCAAAAAGAAACATGCCATCCATTTCTAGGGAGTTCAGAGCGCAATTCTCTTGGAGAGAAAAAAAATTACGCTCTCTACTTTAATGTACAGTTAGAATGACCAAAAAATTCATTTTTTTTATTGTATGAAAAGTTAGGAAATTTCCCGTAGAATACGCTCCTGAAACCCTTTTTTTGTAATGCGTACTCCAATTGTTTCTTTACATCGTTTTTTGAAGGCGCTTTTTTCGCGCGCAGCAGGTATAAAGAGACCAACTTTCGATAATTAAAACTTTCAACGCGTTTTTCTCAAAACAGCATTTTCGGAGTTTATGCCGGTGATAGCTCAAAAACTAGTTATTCGATTGAGCTGCAACTTATAGGATTTCTTTATTATAGTATTTCCTTCTAGATGAATAAAAAATTAATTGTACTATTTTATTATTAAATGTGGAAAAAGGTGATAAAATGGTGCATAAAATGTGGATTTTTAAAAAAAAAGTTACGCCAAGAGCCAAATTTTCTTTTCTTTATTTTTAAATGCATCTACTAAATGTAAATGTAATTAATGTAATTTGTTTGGGTTAGCAGGTTTCAGATTAAAACTGCAACCAGGAGAGCCGGCACAAGCAAAATACAACGACTTTTTCAACGCACTCTAACGGCCGCCATTTTGTTGAAAAAAAATTAAAAAAAAAATATGTTTGTGTACTACATGGATACACTTATAATTGAAAAAAACTTTCGATTGATTTGAGTAAAAACTTCTCCTTGAACTTTTTTTTCAACAATGAGTTTTTTTCTCGTTCTAATTGTATATCTCCCCTTAATTACAGAAAGGTATTGAAATCATTCTCATTTTATATTGAACACCCGTTATATTGATATTGGTACTCGCGATGATAACAGGAAGGGGGTTTTCTACTTGATCTACTATGCTTTCTATACAGAGTTGATAAAACAGATCGTTAAACGCTTTGATCTCAACGATTCAGCTCTGACTTCTGCATCAAGCGTTGACTCCAAGAGTCTGCATACTCCGAAGGAGTTCAACTCAGCTGTCAAACAATATCCGAACTATTTTGAAAGCGGTGAGGAACAGGCCATCGAAAATTCGTTTCGGGACCTGAGGACGGCAATCATCTGCAAGGACATCGAGGTGAAAGAATCGAATGACTTGGAATCTTGTTGGAGATAACTGCTAAGAAAGTCCATTGCAAAGTTTCTACTAATTCCGCATTCTTTGACAGTGGTGGAGCAAGTTTTCTCGCAATACAATCTGAACAAAACCAATATCTGGAACCGCTTGAGTACGGATACCATAGATGCCATCCTACGATCTAAGTGTTATATGTAAGGGAAAGGAGGAGTTAATCTAACATCTAGATTCAAAAAATTAATGTACACACATCATAACAATGGTTGATCGTTGATTCCGTTCCGATTTTGTTCAGCTATCATTAAAATTTTAGTGATCAAAACGAACACCGCATGATTCATTATTATGTCAATCCCAAGTAGCACACTACGATCATTATTAGTTGCCGTAACTTGATTTTGACTTATCAAGTCATATTTATGTTATCTTAACCAAACGGCAACAAGTGTGCTACTAATGAGTGTATCGAAAAGTAGTTATAAACTTCCAAATAATAAAATAGGCATGAAAACATGGTTAAAATTAACATACTATTTCAGTTTATTATAGCTTAACATGTTTACAAAAGATCCAAACGGAAAAACTAGTCATCATGTTCATTTCTGTAGAATGCCCGTACCTTTGATTTGACACCTGCCATCAAATTCTGCACAGTGACCTTTGTGCACTTCCTGGATGCCGCTGCCTAATTTTTCTTAAAATCGGTCATGTTTTGGGACACTGTACCATCCTTCTTAAATATACGCTTGACTATTGCCCAATAGCGTTCGATCGGTCGCAACTGGGGACAGTTTGGTGGGTTGATGTCTTTTTCTACGAACTTGATGTTATTCTCCGTCAGCCACTGTAGAGTGGATTTGGCGTAATGTGCCGATGCCAAATCTGACCAGAAGAGAGGAGGGGACTGGTGCTTTCTATACAATGGTAGCAACCTGTTCTTCAAACATTCCTTTTGATAAATCTCAGCATTTATAGTTCCTTTTGTATAGAAAATTGAAGAACGCAAGCCACATGTGCAAATAGCTTGCCAAATGAGCACCTTCTGACCGAATTTCTCCATCGCAACAGTCGTATCTGCGGTTGGCACACGTTCCCCAACAAATTTAGTATAAAACTGCGGCCCCGGTAGCGTTCTTGAATCTTCTTTAACGTATGTTTCGTCATCCATCAAAATGCACTGGTCGACATTGTCCAAAATGCAGCTGTACAGCTTTCGGAGCCCTGGTTTTGGCAAGAGACTTTTGTTCCGGAGTTTGTTTGGGCACTTTCTGCTTTTTGTACGTCTTCAAGTCATTCCTGCGCTTGATTCGTTGAATCATTCTGATGCTGGTCCTGAACTTCTTGGCTAGATCGCGAGTAGAGGCAGATTTGTTCCGTTGAATATAATCCACAACTTTTTGGTCCAAATCGGGGTTGCTGGAGCCGGGTTTCCGGCCACTTCTTGGTAAATCCTTGAGGGAGCACTCCTTACCAAACTTTTCGATGATGCGTTTTACACTTGCCGGGTGAACATTTACTCTTTTCGCAATCTGGTTGTAAGTAACACCCTTTTCGGTGCACCAAGTGTGCAGAATTTTCTATTTAGTCTCAAATTCAATTCGCGACATTTTGAATACAACTTTATCAACGGAAATGAATGAACCGAATAATCATTTTTTACATGTAAACAAAGCAAATGGCGCTTACACGCTAAAAATATATACAGTAGTTTATGCGTAATAACGCATCGAATGTTTATAACTACTTTTCGATACACTCCTTAGGTATACTGGCCTGTCAGAAGGACATAAGAGCAATGATCGATTTCCCCTCAGAACATGAGTCCCTCATATATTGGTCCATTTTCCTGTAGAAATTAGATCTATTTTGCTGTAGTGTGATGTAGGAAATCCGATAATTGCACTTAAGCCCTGTTAAGAAGTACGTTTTGTATCGGCAAATCAAAATAAAAGTGTTTTGATGAGTATATACCTTTTTTGCATTCAAATCAACAGCAATTGTTTTTAAAAAAAATGCATTAAAATTCAGGCACCTCAAAATTTTCCATTCTACCTTTACAAAACAAAATTTGAAGAAAAAATGTTTGCCAAGGTTCTCTGCAGTTAAACAAAGGTAAAAAAGAGGAGAGTGGCAGGGGGGGCAGGGGGGTTGCGTTGCCCCGCCCCCAACTTTTGATTCTATTTTTAGATTTTTAATGTTTGTTTCAATTGTTCATTATTTAGCATACATCTTCAATGTGTGAAAACTGGTGATTTCAAACTAAGGCAATAACCCGCGCCTGCCTTGCCCGAATGCTGGTCAGAAAGGGTAGGAACGTGTTGATGTGATACTCGATTTTAATAGATCACAATTAATTGTTTTTTTTTTAATCATTTATTTGTACAGGCTCAATCGAATTAACTTTACAGAGCCAAATTTTCATACTTTTATACATCATTTATCTTAAAACTAAGGTTAGGAGGATAGAGCCGATTACTCGCGGCCTTCTCGAGGTTAATAGGGATTACAAATTACGGATGGGAAAGAGGGTGGGAATTTAAAGTATGGTTTACATAACACACTAAATTTAAATTCTAAATTATCTAAACACTTATAACTATACAATTTATGATGTAGAAGGAGATGTTCGCTCATCACCATGAGGCACCAAGAGTGAACAACAATGTTTTTGGCTAGAATTGAAAGATATGAAGAGAAAGTTTTGATAGTTCCGCTAGTGTGCGGCAGGCTCGGAAACATAGCAGATGTTTTAGGAAAATTGAGCGAAAAGGGCATGTGTACTTTTCGCACATGCCCTTTTCGCTCAATTTTTTTTTTAAACTGTAGCTTTATTTATCGAACATGACATTTACAAAAAAAGAAATTTGAACAATTAAATAAATTATAAAGAAGTTACAAAGAAGAAGTAACTTCTGAAGAAGTTACAAAATGCCCTAAAGAGCTTATAATCGTAACAATGACTGACTAAATATATAATATAATATCATAAATAATAAAACATAAAGGGACGCAACGACCTCCCGAACTCTTTTAAAGGAAACTTCTCTCTCATGATTCTCATCAGCAAATCATAAAAAATATATTGTTGGGACTACTAGGACTTGTAATTTAAAACAGTACTACAACTGGTAGAATTCAAATATCTCAATGACACAATGACAACTTATTTTTGATTCGAGAAAACTAGTTTCGGCTGCAAACAAAGTGAACGAGATGGAAGTACAGAATTTGAAGGCACGAGTTAAACTAAAGGTCATTTGTATTGGGCAAATCTTACCTGTTTGTCATAGCAATACAACATCAATATGATAAATTATTTGGTCTTTTATATTAGAACTGAAACCAATTAAGTGTATTCTTATTTGACCAAATTAAGAGCGTAATACTTATGAAGGTGACTATCTTGTATTTTAGTCCTTTATTTTGGTTGATGGTTCCCAATCTTTGATTTCAAAATGGTGTCGGACGGCGATTATCAAGATCTGCTGAATATCTCAAACAACAACTTAGCAAAAGACACGAATCTTTTTCAAGGCTAGAAACACAAGATATCTAGACCCAGAGCAGCCTTGCCGAGGACATCATCCATCTGAATAAATAATTTGACCTTGTCTGGACCAAGTTGATTCCTCGCCCAACGTTGTCTTGAGTTTGCCCAAATTCCAATAACATGACACGCCGAATACTCGGAAAAACTTGAAACAACATACCAACATTTATTTTTTTCTCATCCATCGCAAGAATGTACTTGACATCGAATGTGATTCAATACAGTTCAGCGGAGCATCATAACGACGCCGCTCCCGTTTGATCTGGTTTCCTGCAAACTGGCGGAGGAATCTACTTAATTCGCAGAGAGCCGAATGTTTAATTCAGCGTAACAGCGATCTCTTATCTTACCGGGAGACATTTTAATTATTTTTCCCGTCTCGTCTGTCTGTCGTGGCTCCCTTCAATTATATGGCAATATTCGAAACCAACTGGTATGTATGTATGTATGCCATGCACCTCCCACACCAGAGATAGTATTTAATTAATGCCTCATGTCAAACTAAGCCTCGGAAAGAGCTTAGATTTGGCCCAGGAGAGAGTGAGATATAATATTCAGCATCGCGTTCAACCAAACCGTGAGCCCGGAAAAGGATTAGGATCAGTGCAGCATCGCAGCAATTAATCAACTCTTCAGACTTCACCCGAGCGGCTTTGGTTGGGGGGTTTGGATTCATGATATGAAACATTTCGTACGAGCAATTTTTCAATAACGGCTGTGTATCTTCCGTGCGCAACCAATACATTGGTGGGACAGCAGCCTGCGGAACCAGCAGAAGGTTGAACCAGAATCCAATTTGCTTCAGATTTCGCGATTGACTACTCGATGGCACATTCGCAGGACAGTTGACACCTGCCTGCCTAACCGTTGGGATTGTGGCAGATGATGGTGAAAATATGAAGGGAGCATTGAAATCTCGCTCATCTCGGGTTCATTTAGCCTAGCTCCGGGATTGGCTTCGGCTTTGTTCCTCAACTGCATCGGCCCAAACCACGAAAGAAAGCCATGCAGCAAATGTATCAATTTGACATTTTTGCAATCACAAGCGTAGAGGACGCTCAGCCATCGGGTAAGTCACTCTATTGCTTTTTCGAATGTTGTGTTTTTTTGTCAGTTGTTGACCGAACCGAGGATAGTGTTGTGTCCTTGTCAGAGATCCCGTCAGGTGCTACTGTATCGAGATTATACCGATCAGGGGTTGACAAATTTGAGGAATATGTTTCGCTTCTCGATAGCCGACAGGCATGGAATTTAACAGCTAGCCACCCATCAGTTATTGTTCTTCGAGTGTGGTGTTGTTATTGAATCTTGCACTATGAAATGCTCTATCGGTCGAGCGGTTTGGAGTAGATTTGTTGAAATTAAATAAGCCGAATGTTTGGATGAACTCAATAAACAAATTATTGGTATGATAGATATAATTCCAGTAAACGGTGTACAGTTACAGTCTCTCGCAAAATTGAGCCTGCACCTGTAAATATTTCACTATTTCACGGTTGAGTGCTCCGACCGGTAGCTAGAGTAAAGTGTCTGTGGGTGCAAAATGGCGGACATTTGGAAGCTGTCATTGATACGACTGGATAACGGTAACTGGCAGTCGTGGAATTTTGTTGTTACTCATTCAAAAAACTTTGACTTGTGATCACCGGTCAGAAACCAGAAAAAACAGGTGCGCAATGACCAGCGAGCGTTGGCGACAGTCGGTTTGTGTTTACACGCTTGGAAAAAAGTAACTTGTTCGGGTTGAGATTCGAACTCGTGATGTTAACGGATGTTATCCACTTCGCTGGGGCAACCCCCAGCGAAGCATTTATACCTACTAAAACAATGCTGCATAAAACTTCTTCAAGAATACATTGTTTTACGCTTGTTTAATGACTCTTATTGAATATCACGACAAAAGAACAAATTTGTTTTCAAAATGGAGACGAGCAAATGGAAAAATAATCAAGTAGATCTTTCAAAAGCAGTGTCAGTGCCAATTATATAAAAATATTAAATAGGGTACGTGTCCCTTAACTCAGCCTAACATACAAAGATTGATTACAATTTTCATCATAACTCATAAAGTTTTTCAGCTGTAAGCAATATTCATCTAGTTATACACTTGCTTAGAAACATTTAATAAGATATTTGGTAGTATGTATCATGAAAAACTAGAGAACACATTTTATAAAGCCAGAAACTTTCGCAGGATATGAATTTAAGTCGGTCTATAAGCATCAAATTGAGTGTATTAATGGATGCAAGTTCATCCCATTCGATCGATTTTTTATTAAATGCAGTCTTCATACGCTTTTCTTCCTGATTTAATGTTTAAAGGAATTGCCAGTTCTATTAACTTTACCCAACATAAATTTTCACAAAATAAACCTCACTTAAACTGCTTTGAAAAACTAAAGAGATTTTCACATATGACTTATTGGCCTTTTGATAATGAAACATAACATTTTACTCTGCACAGGTTTTGTTCCTTTGGTTTGTGTTTGGATGAGCCATTTGGAGAATATACAATCGAAACTCATACATTTCCATTCAAAATTCTATCAAGAACAACATTTTTACTAAGTTATCCAGACAACAGGCTATAGTTGGGAACAAAGAAATAAATATGTCCCTAACATTGGGTCTACGGTTTTCTTGTTAAATCATTGTTATTTCATCTATATGAACAGTTAATATATAACGTGTAAATTTGTTCTGTACATCTGCATTTTTCAGTTTATCGGTTCAATTTAACAAAATTTAGATAATTCGAAGATCATAGAGATAATCTGTTCAGCGTATCCAGCAAAATCATTATGTCTAAAAAGCTGAAAAAATCTTTAATTACACGGAAGTAAACAACAGTAAATTGATAAATAATGTCTGAATTACTTGGAATTAAAACGGTAATCTTGAAAAGAACATAATTCCGCTCCTATACATAAGAAAAATCGGATCATTACCTTAAACTCATTAATTACTTATTTATTACCTGGTTGAATAAAAACCCTGGCGATGCGAAGTGAAATATGAACTGGTATAGATATAAACAAACAGCTGTCAAACTGATGCTCGCTCCGCACGGTGGGTCTTCTTGTTCAAGATTTTATAAAACTTTGAATAAATCCAGTTTCGTTCAACGATGGCTTTTTGAAGAGTGAATAGTTTAATAAAATAATTTTGATCGTGAATAATCGGCCTTATTCTTTGCTCGGTTGACTTATTACTATTTTAACCAAAAGCGTAAAAAATCAATGGCGATGTGGTGATGCTATCATTAATCAACATTGGCCGCCATGCTTCAATAATGGAATGTGTAATGAAAATAATTAATGAAAGAAAAGGTACAATCAATTTTTTTATAACATAATGCTTAACAATTAAATACTACTCAGCTATATGCAACTCCAGCAGACATTGTTCCAAAAATATCGCATTTTTTTTTGTTTATTACTTCAACATAAATAGAATAGTTTCACGTTATTTGCATGGCGATTTGTTTTTTTTTTTTTTTTTTGTACTTTCCTAGTTGATATAAACGATGAATTTCAGAGGGCACTAAATTTTCGCCTAAAATAAGGATATAAAACGAATTTCTAGCTATTAAATTGCACTCATCAATGAAATGGTTGTATATGTAGAAAACAATAAAAAATAGCATAGCTCAAGATGCTTTCATCTGAAGCCAGTTTTATTTAATTTTTGGTTGATGTACCGCAAACTGCGATCTATTATTTAGAAAGTAAATTTTTATTCTTCAAATGCTTTTCAAAAACCATTAAATAAATCTGTATAAACTGAATATATTCGTACATCTGCTTTAAAATCTTTTTAAAGAATAACGATGAATAAACCCTAACAGTTTTATTATAGATTTAAAACTAGTTTAAACAACATCTTGTAGGGTGGGCCTAATTGACAAAGACGGTTTTAAGACGGTTTGTGAGACAGTTCAGTTTTAAGCCTAGTTTCAATGGACAGAACTCGAAACTTTCTTCAAGAAGATTATAAATCATGTTTTGTTACTTGGGAGTTGATCATGCATACAGCCTCATATCCTTGCGCTGATCCCTTGCCGGCTTGTCGTGCCTCAAGGGCTCAGCAGGAATTCTTTGTCAAGACCCGAAGCTAAGAGCCAGTTCCATGGTGGTTATATCACATTAATTAGTTTTTTCCACTGTATTTAGCTACACACTTAGTTTGTGTATCTGTATCTTTTTTGGTATACTGGAGTCAATTGGATCTGCATCATTGAAATAATCTCTTCAGACACTTGAAAAGTGGCAAATGCTCTCAAAAACGTCATCAATAATATGGATGAAAGCAAAGAGCAAGATGAATGACAATAACTTGCAGTACCAGTGCAACAACATCCAATAGGAGAAGAAACAGAAGAGAACTAATTCATACTTGAATTTATCAATTAAAATATTGTACTAATCACCAAATTATTATCCGTTGTTCTTTGCAGCAATCAAACGTTTCTCCCTCTCTTTCTCTCTCTCTCTCTTCCTCTCTCTCTCTCTCTCTCTTTATCTCTCTTTTGCCTCACTATCTGCCTCTTACTATCCTCTGTGTAATGTATCTAACACAGTTTGGGACTGCCAGTGTGCTATATGGTCTAGGGCATATCAACGGAAAGGCCTGGCAGATTCTCACCTAGCCCAAACGCAGATGGGCAAACAGAGGACTGGGTGGGGACTGAGAAATTACAATCACAATTATTTAACATACTACTAAATGTACATATTATACTGTAAATTTTAAATTTCAATCTCAATATCACTAAGCGAGATAAGGCGCTATAACCTTGGCAAGTTTTTGCCAGACTTTTGCTTCAAATACCAAAAGTCCACTCACAGGCAAAAGGAGCTTATACTAATCTTTCTAGCATATATGCTCAAAACGATTATCACATTATCAATATATCACATTGTTTAACTCTATACGGAAGCGTATGGTACGGGAGGTCCACGCTTTCTTCCTTCCCTTCCCACTTTCAGGAATCGCTCTATTTCTTGGAGTCCTCCCTGTGGCACATGGTACTCAGTTAGCCTGGCCGGTGACAAGAAAAATGATGCATTCAAGAAGTCATTTTCCAGGATGCTTTCAAGGATTTACGTTACTGTGTGAATTAGATCAGATTAGATTAGACATTTGATCATGCATGCAACCTCGTACAGATTAAAAACATTATACAGATATTATAATAGCCTACGCTAAAACGTTACAGGTTCATGCAGATATTGACTGACATGTTAAGTTAACTGATATTTTTCAATGCAAGTTTTAAGTGCTTTATATTTCTTTATTATTTACCAAATATTTTAAATCATCAGTAAACTCTATTGTATTTCTTAAATGTTTTTAAGCATATTTTTAAGCTACTTGAAGTCTCAAACAGAATGGAGTATAATAAGCGAAAATAAGAAAAAAATTAGCAAAACAATATTTACCTTCCCATACCTGATAAGTTTTCACGTTCACTGTTAGTGAAAAAATATTTTTTGGAAAATTTCAGTTCTGAATTATTTGTTTTAAAGATATCATTGCATTCCTCGAGTGTATCGATGCAAGATGATTCAATTTTGTAACCTTTTATCTCTAATTACATTTTAGATAGATATACAGTCGTGATTATTCAGCTGATTAAAACAAGATGGTATGGAAGATCTTATTGAAAAAATAGGTTTAGTAATCAGAACCTCTGAAAATATGGAATATATGCCCTTTTTGAAGGAATTATTTTGGCTTTGAACGAATTCAAAACTAGGCCCACAAAAGGAATCGACACTGTTCCATTTTCTTCAAGCAACAGATTATAATTCGAATTTGCAACGGAAGCTTTGTATAAAGCTTTGTATAAAGCGGAAGCTTTGTTCAAACGGAGTCAACTGTCAAACCGTTCTATGCGCATGATGACGGCTTTCCTCTATGCTGAGTGAACACCCCACAACAACGTGGTTGCTTCGCGCCGACAGCAGCAGGCTACAGGCCATGCTGCAGGTGGCAGTGTTGTTAGGAAAAACAGTTCAATGAGCCGTTCGTTTGAATTGTAATCAGTTTTAGCTTAATAACTTTTTGCACAATCGTCAGATCGCTTTGCAGTCTTCAAAGAAAAGTTTTCTTGGAAAATTTCCAAGAGGAAAACTGGGTTCACTTATTTTTAGATGGCAACGGGTCACCTCGCCAGATTATTCTATGTAAAAGTGAGGTTTCCCATATAAAATCCTATGTAAAATTAAAACCTCGAGCGCAAAAATATAGTTTCACCGATCGAGCTGAAATTTTGTACAGTTATTATAAGACCCAAAAGGCTCTTAAAAATCAATATGGAGCGAATATTTTTTTCTTCCATTTGTCAGTGTCCCAGGCTAATGATCATGGTAACAAGGACTATTCGGACATTATGGTAAATGTTGATTCAATTTTTTTAATGGTCGTTTTCCCCATGATTATAGTCGGTTCAAAATCACTATACTGCAATAGTCATCCTAACCCCCAATAATCGTAAAATTTACTATCAAATTTGTCTCTGTGTATGTTGCGGTTCAAACCCGACCTGACATATACTCTCGCGTCACTTTACTCAATTTTTGAGTACAATTGTATGCTATCTCTTTTTCTCTCACGGAAATGTTACTCAATTTTCGTAAAAAGTGGATCTACTCAAAAATTGAGTTGATCCACTTTTTAGCGAAAATTGAGTAACATTTCCGTGAGAGAAAAAGAGATAGCATACAATTGTACTAAAAAATTTAGTAAAGTGGCGCGAGAGTGTAACATTGAGCGTTTCCAAACTGGCTCAAAAATCATTCTAGCCAACTCAATTGCAGCGGAACGAAGCGACGAGAGTGTTAAGGTACTTAAAGTCGATTTGTGAATTTAAATCGTTGAAAACAGCTGACTTGGACATAATGGCAGATGCTGACTGGACTCAATTAGGTCTATACAGGTGGAGAAGAGCAGGGTGTTTGTCGGTATTAGTAACGAAAAATGTGTAAACAATCCATGATTTCGGGTAGTGACGTAAAACTCCAAAAACAAGCGAAGGATAACAAAGCAAGTTAAGTTTTCTTCCGCATCCTTTTAGTACACAAAAAGGCATTTTTCAGCCGAAACCTTTTAAAAACTATACGAATAACCGAAAATAAACATTCCATCTTGTGATTTGCTGCTGTTTTAAATTGTTGTTTTTGGAGATCTACGTCACGCATGTTCACAAAAAACAGGCTGTGCATCATCTCACGAACACAATGACAGTATTTTGCATTACACTAATCCAACTTAACCATTTCTTCTCCACCTGTATAGACCTCATTGGACTGGACTGGCGACCATCGCGATAGGACGTCCAATTCCGATTTACTGATGCGGCTCATAAGTTGAGCATCCCGCTGGCAAACCTGTGTGGCGTTGTCTTCAAAGATAGCTGATCTCGTGGCCTTAACCGAGGCATGTTCAGAACTGAGTTGGTTGAAAAAAGCGATGGTCGATCTTGGTGAGAACAATTTTTTGCCTGTACTCACATTCGAAGACAATGAAAGCTGTATTCGTTTGGTGGAAAACGGAAAACTTAAAAAACGGTCCAAGTTCACCAACCAAATATTTCTATATACGCAAGTAGAGTATCAGCAAATCGATCAAGTAGAGCATCAGCAAATCGATCTGCAGTATTATCTTGTGGAGTTCATGCTTGCTGAAATACTGACGAAACCCCTGCAACATCACCAATTCAAGACGCTAAGAGATAAGATAGGAGTTCTAAAAGATATTTTCGAGGAGGAGTATCGGAATACTGCGATAAAGTTGTCCAATAGTAGGCTCTGTCATTATGTACCTGGAGCTAGAAATAAAGTTTTCACCATTAATGATCCAACTGTCAACTGAAGTAATTTGGTCTCTGTCTCTCTCCATATTTCACAACAAGTTTCTTAGTGAGTGTGTAATTACTCAAATCATAAGGCATGTTTCGGTACTCTGAGAAAAATTCTATCGTTGTACCGACAACTAAATCATGGCCAAGATGATGTTTGCATATAATGGTTACAATAACCATGAAAATTGAGAATTCACTACGTTCATGGCATTTTTGATAATGATCATTAAAAATGAACTATTTCGACATTATGATAAATCTAAGGTTTTTTTTCATTAGGGCGAATCTGCAATTGAGAGACTCTCTTTGATTACTTTCTCTTTCATTCATATTCCATTCAGCGTTACGTTTTTCATTCAACTATTTGTAGAATATGGTAGCCAGCACTGTTGTGTGTCTATCTGTACTAAAGAATCCCTCAAAAGATTTATAATGGCGCTGTAATAAATGAAAGAGAGCGAGAGAGGAGAGAGCCTCTCATTGTTAGATTCGCCCTTTTGAAAAAAAATCCTAGAAATGTAGGATCAACTATTTTTAATGGTCGTTTGACCATGAATCCTATACAGAATAATGGTAAAATCGACTACCAAATTTGTCTCTGTGTATTGGAGATGGCTCTTGTGCACACTTAGAAAATAATACCGAACTCTGTTGAATTTCATTTGCTTAACGCTCGGTAGTCCGGTCGGTTCAAAATGGTATAACCTGTCAAATTTACCGAAAAACTCGGTTGCCAAAAATAAATCCAATCAGCAATAATTGCACATCGGTTCACTCAAATACTACCGGACGTTGTCCAACAAACCGAACAAACCGACTTCTCTGTTGCAGTAACGGAATTCGGTTGTTTTTGGCAGTGCTGGAAATTTTGGTTGAAATAGCGTCGAATCTAGCTCCGAACTTCATATTAATAAAACCAGTTTTGTCAATTTGGTTGTTTATTGACGCAAAAAGTCCTCATACATTTTCCTATTTTCTATCCATTTTTTCCAAATCTTTTTTTAGAAGGTGGTTCTTGAAAAGTGTTTGCAAGCCAATGACATCACCGGCAACGTGTTCATGGCAGTGAAAACAGACTATAGCGCATAATGCGTGCAAATATAAATACAAAATTAGTATCAAATATTTATAAAAGATTTCAACTAAACGTGCTTCCTCCTGTTGTAGTCTTCTCTTTTTCTTTTTTCTTTTTCATTTTCACCAGACAAAATAACGCAGTAGCGTTTGCATTTAATAAAATGGACAAAAAATGCTGATTCTTCATGGGTTTACCTTCACCCGCACTGACTAAACTACCCATGCAGCATCAATCACAGTAACCCATGAGTCAGCAGACAAAATTTGACAGCTCTATCAGTCGAACTCTAACCGTGATAGCAAAAACAGTGAAGCAACTCCGTTCCAAAGTGTGCGCGTTCAAAGAACGGCACCACGCCGCGTCGGAAACGGACATCGTGCGGCACTTTGCGGACGCCCGTTCCGGCATCTAAAACATTTTGGCACTTTTAGACAACAATCAGAGCATCTAAATAAAGCCCGGCTCCAAATGGCCGACGACCATGAGCCACAAAAAGCTCTAAAGGATGCTGAAGAGGAAGACCAAAGGAAAAGTGGCTAGATTGCTCGGTTTAACCGGCCAAACAGTGAAAAAGTACCTGGCGAACATGAACATACATGTCAGGAAGCGGCAGCCGCATCCACTGGTTTCAGAGCTGCAGGCAATGAGGCAGCGGCAGCGGCTGAATAAGATGGTCAACTCGATTTTCGTGGTGATGGGCGACGAGATCTATCTCACCCTGGATGGCAACGACTGGCGGAGCACTTCGTATTTTACTTCCCCCACTAAGGAAGGTGAAGTTCATTTCACACACCAAGAAGGTGCTGCTGTGGCTGACATTCAGCGAAAGGGGATGTCAAAGCTGCTCTTTTTTCGCTCCGGACTGGCTTTTAACAGGGAAATTTATAGTACGAAATGCCTGCCAGAAGCTGCGTCGTTCATCAAGAAATACCATAAGGCCAAAGACGCGGTGTTCTAACCGAATCAGGCGTCGGCCCACTACTCGGAGCGATCGGTAGAGGAGATGGAGCGGCTGAATGTCGATGTGGTACCCAAGTCGGTGAACCCGCTCAACGTCCCCCAGCTGCGTCCCATCGAGAAGGCCAACCTGAAGCGTAAGATCTACTCCAACAATTTTGTCGTGAAAACTGAGTAGAAATTGATAAATAAAACGAAGAAAGAACTTAAAAACATGCCTACACGCATGTTCTCGTCCGCCATGACGAATGTTCCGGTTAACTGCCAGAAGGCCACTCGCAAGGGCGTAGAATTTTTTGCAAGTAAGCTTAAATAATTACCTTCCACGGGATCAAAAGCAAATTTCTGTGTTTGCTTTTTTTTTTTTATCACCATCCGAAGAATGTCAATTTTTTTTAATGCAAACGTTACGGAGAATTTTCGCAAAAAGACATTCAACGCGCACACGCGAGATAAAATGGCTAACGATTGTGCAGGCCTAATCGAGTCAGCTAAAATAACCGAGTTTTTCGGTAGCCATAGCCGTCGTGGAATTGGCTTGAAGAGAAGTGTTTGACGTTTAAGAATATTTATCGAATACTCGGTTCAGTTTTACCGTTCCGTTCATCTTTCATTTTTATCTGTCAAATATATCATATAGTAACCGAAATTCGAATTCGACTCAAAAAATACATTCGAAAACAGTATATATAAACGATTTATTCAATTTCTTGTTGGTAGCCGATGTGGTTCGGTAGAAAATTGAACTGTGTTCGGTGTTATTTTCTAAGTGTGAGATTATTACATCATCACGAAGAACGATACGTCTGATACGTCGGTCGTATAGGTGATCTGTAAGTGAAAAAGTGAATGTTAGCAAAATAAAAACAGAAATGCAATGCATTCAAATAAATCCCAAAAATCATACATAGGACGGTTTCATAAATTCCGTTTTCCAGTGGACATAAAATCTACACAGAAAAAAATATGAATCGTCATTGAGATGTAAACAAGGGTAAGTCGCTTAGAACAGTGTGCCAGCCACGATTTCTTACACACTAGACGAATATATTTCCTAACAGCGGCACGTTGATTTTCAATACATACCACATGTGTGGCACACTGAGGCAGACTTTTGACAGTTGAGCTTATAGAAATATGAAACCAGCAACCTTGCCAATATGCATTGCCTGGTTGCCAGGCTCAGCAGAAAATAACAATTTGGGCTGTCAACACATCGGCACCTTCGGCACATTACGGGAACTCCCAGAACATTGCAACGCTTGTTGACACACTCAAAAAAAAAAAAATAGCACAGACGAAAAGTGTGCTGAGCGATCCACCCCTTGGATGTAAATATTAGAGCATGTGAAATTGTATTTCATCCACACGAAGGGACCACTTGCATGGAATAGTTTTAGCAAAGACGACCTTTTGCCTACAACATTATCGACAAGACATGTCCCAAAATTTTACCCGATTTATAATTTAAATGTGCATGTTTTGTGACGCTCCATTTATGTGCATGATATTGAACAGAAATTCACACTACTTTTTCGAGCTGTGTTCAGAGACATTCTTCTCTCAACAACAAGCCTCGCCTTCCGGTGTAATTGATGTTGAGAGATAACATATTATTTATGAATGCAATTAACGTCGCAATGCGCACGCGGTCTTCAAATACGATCCTGATGAATGGTACTTTAACACAACAATTTGCATAAACAAAAAAATAAAGCCACTTCTTCTCGAAAGTGCGTCGATAAATGTGAGTAAATGGCCGCAATCGTATGTTTCCGGACCTCGGAGCATCGGCGAAAACAAGAGCGCGGAAAATAAAACACCAGTCTCATCAGCCTTTGGATTGCCGAATGACGGGGAACCGGAGCAGATAAAACATTTTGATTGTTTCTGATTTTAATTTGAATGTGAAATAAAATTGGCATATTGTATTGAAATTTCCTTTTTTTCTTTTCTTCATTTTCGTTGTCCACGAAGGACCAATGAATCGATAATTCATACCTGTTTTATGACGACGAAAAACGGGAAAAAAATATTCATTTGCTATGGAAATCAAAACCGTTATTTATGCAGATCATACGTTTAACATGCTTCCTTCGCAGCTGTTGTGACAGCAGAATGCAGGGCACGTCAACATTATCGTAGTAGCGATAATGTTGATAAATCGTTTGTCATGATTGCAGGATTTTAAGAAGAGCTGTAATGGACAGACTTGGGTGTGGGTTTCAAGTATCAAAAGAGAATATAGTGGTTATATATTGCTTCCTTATTTTCACCAAAACTTCATAAGCGACACAGAAAAAAAATTAATAAGCGTGTAAAACTTCCCTCGTTTAATTATAAGCCAAAGAGGCAACAACGGAATTGGTGGCAATCTTTGATGTGCCATATAACATTGTTTTCAATCTTTCATACAACAAGCTCGATTCAGACGTTATCTGATTTAAATTTACATGACACATCCCATTATTTTCTGTCAAATCTAGCGATCTCTTTATGTTGAATTAGATAACGCAGACAATTCAATGTTTCTTTTTATCTGTGTCCATAAGTACGTTTTTGACAGATACGACTTCGACCTGTTTTGCAAAAAAGACTAGACCGCTTTTGGCGAACGGGTTCACCTCCATTTGATGTTTAGTTTCATATGGAGCTTGCGGTCCCATGCTGTTCAGTCCCTTTCCCGCTATCCAGACCTACGTAAAGTACTTTCCATAGTCATTCTATGGTTACACAGAAACAAATAATGGATTTTAACAGGCGCGTAAACTTTCACCGTGTTAAAATTCCAAGGAGGCGTAAACAACGAAATTGTTTGCAATCTTTCATACGCCATACAACACCGTTTCCAATCTTTCATACAACAGACTAGATTCAGGCGATATCTGGCTTAAATTTACATAAATTGTTTTCTGCCAAGTCTAGCATTCCTTTTATGTGCATTAGATAACGCAGAAAATTAAACTTTTCTTTCTATCTGTGTATCTATGCAAGCAGGGAGGCCATGCGAGGGAGTTGAAGCGGGCCTTCATGAGGACACGGCGTTCAGAGCTGGATCGGCGCAGGTCAAGTATGGGCATCTGAGCCTACTCCCGTTCGACCAATTAATTTTTACTGCCATTAGCAGACAACGAGGAATACTTGTAACTATAATTTAGAAGAAAAAAAGGAGGAATACTTGCTTTTTCCTTTGGCTGGAAGTGTGTTCATTTAAACGGTATTCGAAAATGCAGATTTTTATTTGGCAGTGTAAAAACAAGAGTCAAAACGGAGAGTTTCAGGCCTGGAAGGCGCCCCAACGTCGACCGTGATTTTCGTTTTGGTCATCAGAAGCTGATCCAGGACTACTTTAGCGACACGCCAACCTACGACGACAAGCACTTTCTACGTTGTTTCCGCATGCTAGGGGTGATGTTCCTGGACATTATGCAACACCTAGAGATTCATCTGATGACTTTTTCCAGCTAAGTTGTGATGCAGCTGGAAAAGTCAGTCTGAGCCCGTTACGGTCAGGTAGTTCTTTCGAAGAAAACGGGAAGGATTGGGGAGTCTGCTGACCCTGAGTTAATTTTTTGAAAAGCTATCCTGAAGACTTGCGGCCCGCAGTATTTGATTGGCAAGGTGATGGATTGACGTCTTTGTTGTATAACATTGCACTGCAGGGTGTGATGCGAAGAGCTGGGATAGACACGAGTGGCACGATCTTCATGAAGTCTGTCCAACTATTTGGCTTCGCCGACGACGTTGATATCGTAGCACGTAACTTTGAGATGATGGCGGAAACGTACATCAGACTTAAAGCTGAAGCATGTAGAATTGGGCTTGTGATTAATACGTTGAAAACAAAATACATGAAGAGAAGAGGCTCACGAGAAGACAATGTTAGCCTCCTAGCACGAGTTCAGATCGACGGTGATGAAATCGAGGTTGTAGACAAATACGTGTATCTGGGCTCATTGGTGACCGCCGATAACGACACCAGCAGAGAGATACAAGGGCGCATTATGGCTGGCACGATTAATTTGGACTCCGAAGGACGCTTAAAGGGTGATACGGTCAAAATTTGGTCAAGGGAAAACGCGTGTAAATCGGTGAAATCGTTTATTTAAAAAATCAAATTAAATTTCTTTTTCAAGTTCAATTAGTATAAAATTCAGGAAAAATATTCAGTTAGGCTTCCGCTTTTCCAAATCCGAATTGCCGGGCCTTACGCTTGACCCCTGTCATCAGATTTTGTACAGCCACCTTGTGCACCTTCTTCGCCGCAGAAAGCCAGTTTGCCTTGAACTGCTGCTCGTGCTTAGCAGTTTTTTTGGTCTTCTTTATGTTCCGCTTGACAATAGCCCAGTATTTCTCAATTGGGCGGAGCTCTGGCGTGTTGGGAGGGTTCTTGTCCTTGGGAACCACCTGCACGTTGTTGGCGGCGTACCACTCCATGGCCTTTTTACCGTAATGGCAAGATGCCAAATCCGGCCAAAACAGTACGGAACAACCGTGTTTCTTCAGGAAAGGCAGCAGACGTTTATTCAAACACTCTTTCACGTAAATTTCTTGGTTGACAGTCCCGGAAGCTATGAAAATGCTGCTTTTCAAGCCACAGGTACAGATGTGATATTTCTTTGCGAACTTTGACAGTTTCGTGTGCTTGAAAATATCTGCTACCTTTCCCCTTCTTTTTGCCGTATAAAACTCCTGTCCCGGAAGCTGCTTGTAGTCGGCTTTGACGTAGGTTTCGTCGTCCATTACCACGCAGTCAAACTTCGTCAGCATCGTCATGTACAGCCTCCGGGATCGCGCTTTGGCCGTCGTATTTTGTTTGGAGTCGATTTGGAGTCACTACCTTCTTGTAAGTCGATAGTCCGGCTCGTTTTTTGGCTCGATGCACGGTTGTAGACGATACACCCAGCTTATTTGCGGCATCTCGGAGAGATAGGTTAGGGTTTCGCTTGAAACTACCGGCAACTCTCTTTGTCGTCTCAGCGGCTTCCGGTTTTCGATTTCCCCCCGATCCAGACTTCCTGGCTGTCGACAAACGTTCCCCAAACACTTTAATTACATTTGTAACGGTTGATTTGGCAACTTTTAGCGATTTTGCCAACTTTGCGTGCGTGTAGCTCGGATTTTCGCGATGCGCGAGCAAAATTTTGATACGCTGCTCTTCTTGCTTGGACGGCATTTTGACAACTGAATAGTGAATTCCAAAATCAAAATAGGAGCAACATTCTACACGCACACACCTTCAAAATGAGGGGTGTTCAGGTTTTTTAAATGCAAAATTGAAAGAAATACGTCAAGTTGATATTGACCAAATTTTGACCGTATCGCCCTTTAGATCGGTCAAAGTTTGCCGAACCATAAAGTTGACCATCTACAAGACATTAATTAGACCGGTAGTTCTCTACGGCCACGAAACTTGGACATTGCTAGTGGAGGACCAACGCACCCTTAGAGTCTTTGAACGGAAGGTGCTGCGTACCATCTACGGTGGAGTGCAGATGGAAGACGGAACGCTGAAGAGACAAATGAACCACGAATTACATCAGTTGATGGGAGAACCTCCCATCATACACATCGCAAAAATCGGTCGACTACGATGGGCTGGATATGTCGTAAGAATGTCGGACGGCAGCCCTGTGAAAATGGTTCTCGAAAACGAACCGACAGGTACAAGAAGAAGAGGCGCGCAACGAGCAAGGTGGATCGATCAAGTAGAAGGCGACCTGCGGACCCTCCGCAGACAGCGAGGCTGGCGAGTGACAGCCATGGACCTAATAGAATGGAGACAACTTCTGTGTACAGCAGAGGCCACGCCGGCCTTAGTCTGATTGATACGGTAAGTAACACCGGAATAGGTGAAGAAACGAAAATGCTTCCCAAAAGTTCGAAAAAAAATGGCATAAACTCAGTGACCTTATCAGAAGCTCAGAATACTTATACAAAATTCAGGAAACTTCCAAGAAGTTTTGTAATTCTCCCTGATATTTAGGACACATCCCCGAAAATCAGGGAATTTTCTAGAAAATCAGTGAACTTCCAAGAAAGTAAGGGTTCTTCCCAGAAATTCAGCAACTTTGCTGAAATTCAGGGTATTTCCCAGAAATAAAGTGAATTTTCCATAAAGGCAGAGAGCTTCACATGAAATCTAAGAATTTTCCAAAAGTTAAGGGTTCTTCTCAGGAGGTCATGCAACTCCAGAAATTCAGGATCAGAGAACTTCTCAGAAGTTCATAAAACTACCCAAAAATATAAGGAACTTCTCAGAAGCTCAGAAAACTTGTAGGAGTACAAGGAACTTCCTTGAAGTTCATGGTGCATCCCAAAAATTCAGAGAATTTACCAGAAAATCAGGAAACTCCCCAAAGCTCAAAGAACTTCCCAGATGCTCAGGGTTCTTCTAAAAAATTCAAGAAATTTCTCTTAGGTCCTGAGATCTTCCAAGAATTTCAGGGAAGTTCCCCAAAGATCGGAGAACTTCCCAGAATTTCGAAAACGTCCCAGAAATTCAGGAAACTTCTAAGGATTTTTTTAGCATTCTCAAAAGTTTTGGAAACATTCCAAGATTTTTCCTTAAGTCCGGATACTTAAGTTTTAAGAAGAACATTAACTTCTTACTACTCGATAATTTTATCATACCGAATCAAAACGAGATTAAAAAAATCAAGTTCCTTTAAAATATTTAGTCGACTTTTTGGAACTTCAAGATTCTAAAAAGTTTCAGTAAGCTTTCACAGATCACGGAAATGCTAGTTATTTCACAGAAATTCCACCAACTTCTGGTTATCCTGAAGACTTACGGCCCGCAGTATTTGTGTCCCCGGAAGCAGTGAAAAAACTGGTGAACGAAAATTCAGTGCAAATCCCAGAAACTCAGGTAACTTATCCGAAGTTCAGGATACTTCTAAGAAATTCAGGGAACTTCCCAGTAGTTTTGCAATTCTTCCTGATGTTTAGGTATTATCCCAGGAAATCATGAAACTTTTCAGCAAATCAGGGAACTTCCCAGAAGTTAAGGCTTCCCAAAAAAAAGTTCAGCAACTTCGCTGAAAGTCAGGGTATTTCTTAGAAATTCAGTAAATTTCCCATAAATACAGGGAGTTTTACGTGGATTTTGGTAACTTCCCAATAGTTAAGGGTTCTTCCCAGATGTTCATATAACTCTCCAGAAATACAGGGAACTTCCGAGAAGTTCAAAAAACTTATCAGATTTAATTGGGTTTTTGGGATCAGTTAACTTTTCAAAATTTCAGGGACCTTTCCAGAAAATTATAGAAAATCCCACAAGTTCATAGAACTTTCCAGAAATTCATAAAGCTTCTCAAAAGTTTGCGAATCTTTCTTAAGGTCCAGAAAACTTCTCAGAAGTACATTAAACTTTCCATAAGTATAGATAACTCCTCAGAAGTTCAGGGAACTTGTATTTGTATTTGTATTTGTCTTTGATTCATCGGACTTTGTGGTCTTCATGAAGTACTTAAATCTAATAAAAGTCAACGTTAAAAACGGTTCAGCAAGCGGTGACAAAATCTTGAGGCGGACATGCTGAAATCAATTTCGTCGGATTCTACGTTAAACCGACGGATCATGGCGACAATGGAACTATTTGCAGCATGATAAATTGCTTGTAATTCTTCGTGAAGCAACGCTCTCGGCCGAAGGGTTCGGGCAGGAGCATATAGACTGATTCTCGACAGCAACTCAAGAACATCATATTCAGATAAGAGAAGCTTGGCAACGAATACAGATTGCGCGACATTCCTTCGTTTAGCCAGAGTATCAAGTAGTAGTAGCTCAAAGAACTTCATTGATGTATAGGGTACTTCCCAGAAATTTGAAAAAAAATCCCAGAACATCAGGAAACATCCACAAAGATCAAGGAACTTCCCCAAAGATGATGAACCTTCCCTAAAGCTCAGCGAACATCTTAGATTTTCAGAGAACGCCTCATAAAGTCAAATATCTTCCCAGAAGGTCAGGAAACTTCCCAAAAGCTCAAAGAACTTCCCAGATGCTCAGGATACTTCCCAGAAATTCATGAAAGTCCTGAGGTCTTCCAAGAATTTAAGAGAATTTCCCCAAATAACTGGAAACTTTCCAGAATTAAAAAAAACGTCCCAGAAATTCAAGAAACTCCAAGGATTTCTTGTGCATTCTCAAAAGTTTAGGAAACATTCCAAAATGTTTTCCGTAAATTTAGGGAGCTTTCTGAAGTTCAGGTATTCCAGAAGCTCGAGAAACTTTCCAAAAGTTCAGGAAACATCTCAGATGCTCAGGACACTTAAGCTTCGTAGCGAATCAAAACGAGAATAAAAAAATCAAGTACCTTTTATATATTTAGTCGAATTTTTGGAACATCCACCGTATCACTATCTTGAAGATTCTAAAAATCTCTAGTAAGCTTCAACAGATCTCGGAAATGCAAGTTATTTCATAGAAATTCCACAAACTTCTGGCTATCATGAAGAGTTACGGCCCGCAGTATTTATGTCCCCCAACACCGTAAGCGGTGAAAAAAACTGGTGAACGAAAATTCAGTGAAAATCCCAGAAACTCAGGAAACTAATCAGAAGTTCAGGATACTTCTAAGAAATTCAGGGAACTTCCCAGTAGTTTTGCAATTCTCCTAGATATTTAGGAAATATCCCAGGAAATCAGGAAACTTTCCAGAAAATCAGGGAACTTCCCAGAAGTTAAGGGTTCTTCAGAAAAAGTTCGGCAACTTTGCTGAAATTCAGGGTATTTCTTAGCGATTCACTGAATTTCCCATAAATACAGGATGTTTCACATGGGTTTTGGGAACTTCCCAAAAGTTGAAGGTTCTTCCCAGATGTTCATGCAACTTTCCGAAAAGTTCAGAAAACTTCTCAGATTAAATTGGGTTTTTGGGATCAGGCAACTTTCCAAAATTTCAGGGACCTTTCCAGAAATTTATAAAACATCCCACAACATCAGAGAACAGAAACTTGCGGATCTTCAAAAGGTCCCGATAACTTCTCAGAAGTTCATGAAACTTCCCAAAAGTATAGGGAACTCCTCAGAAGTTCAGGGAACTTGTAGGAGTTCAAGGAGCTTCCTTGAAGTTCAGGACACTTCCCAGAAATTCAGAAAACTTTCCAGAATTTCAGGAAACATCCTCAAAGATCAGGGAACTTCTCCAAAGATCAAGAAGCTTTCCAAAAGCTCAGCGAACATTTCAGATCTTCAGAGAATATCTCAGAAATTCAGAAAACTCACCAGATAGTCAGAGAACTTCCCAAAAGCAAAAAAAAACTTCCCAGATACTCAGGGTTCTTCCCAGAAAATCAGGAAATTTCTCTGACGTTCTGAGATCTTTCAACTTTTTCAGAGAACTTCCCAAAAGACCGGGGAACTTTGCAGAATTTCAGAAAACGTCCCAGAAATTCAGGATGTTTCTATGGATTTTTCGAGCATTCTCAAAAGTTTAGGAAACATTCAAAGATTTTCCATAAGTTTAGGGATCTTCAAAAATGCTTGAGAAACTTTCCAATTGTTCAGGGAACATTCCAGGTGCTCAGGGTACTTAAGTTTTGAGTAGAACTGAAACTTCTTTCAACTTGATAATTTTTCGTACCGAATCAAGACGAGAATGAAAAAAGCAAGTATTTCTTTAATGTTTAGTCGATTTGTTGGAATTTCCGCCGTATTTCAATCTTAACGATTGAAAAGAGTTCTAGTAAGGTTTAACAGATCTCGGAAATGCTAGTTATTTCACAGAAATTCTACCATCTTATTAAAAGTTTTGCAAATCAACCAATTTCCCAGATTGTTCTCAATGTCTCGTAAATTATTAAAATATTTGTGATATTCTGGCTAAATCTGCTCCGGTCATATCCATAAATATGTTTCAATTCCATGGATGATCAGCAAACTTTTTGAATCAGTTTCCAGAAAGGTTGAGCACTTTTTGGCAATTTAATACTCAAATTTTTCGGCAAATCTCTGAAATTCCACCACTTTTCTGCCGTGAAACGTATATAAGTCCCATCTTTGCTTGCTTTCCTATTCATACAGGACTGTTATGCGTTTCAGGGCAGTTCTCTTCTCAGAAGAGAGCGAGCAAACTTCATGATTATCTTGAAATTTCCAAGAACTTCCGAGAAGCTTAATTAACTTTGGTCAAGTTTTTTATATTTCCACCCAGGGAGATGCTCCAAAGTTCACAGTAATTCAGACAATAATTTTTCAAGAGTTCGTTCAGTTTCTAAAAGCTTATATAAGTTCTCCTCCAGAAGAGAAGCTTTAATATCCTGATCCCCAGTAAACCTGCCAAAACCTTGCCAAAACAACAGTCTTCTCTAAAATGTATCTGTAGGAGCTATTTGCGAGTGCTAATCAAGAATAATCCAGCAATAAACCGGAGAAATGAAGACTTAATGATTTTTCATTTCCGATCAATCGAGATACTATCCTGATACAAAAAAATTAAATCCAAACCACGATTTGGACCACCGTTGAAGATGCCCTTATATTTTTTTGCACAGCTTTTGTTCAAATGAAGGCTAATTTGCAAAGCTAGAGATGCGCTTAATCGGCATCAACTTGTTACCTGGAATGTGGATGTGTGTGCTGTGCGTGTGGAAAATTAAAACAAACAAATGATATTAATTTACCAGGGCTGGTCTACTGTCTTCCTTTCCATTGTCACAATCACCCATATCGAGGCAAATCAAATCCTTACAAGACAACCAGAGGCCCTTTGGATTACTTTATAATAAAATAAAACATCCAACACCCGAATCGTGCCTTATGCGCAACCCCTCTAATTCATTTTTCTATTTCCAATATGACAGATCATCATTTGTAAGATAGGATGGCATATTTTGCTCCGCCGAGCTAATCGATTCCAATTCAAGCCCAGATTTTCCCAATATCAAATTCACGCTTCACTGGCAGTTGAAATTTTGATGGAAATCAAATGTAAAAGGATAATTTTGCTATCTGTGCTTATGTACATATATATGAATAGAATTCACGCCTAATGGCCTCACAACCGGATCCTCAGCGACATTTTCCCTCGTTAGTAGCATTCAAGACTACAGTCCGGTATCTGATAGTATGGTTGGTGGTACCTTCCTGAAACTCTGATTTTTCGGCTGTCCTGCAACCAATTGAGCAGATTCGTAGTATGTAAACTTGTTACCTACCGAAAATTAGGATAATTGACTGCAAGAGAAAACCCAATTAGGGTGGATGGATGGTAAGAGACCCGACTGTAGATTAACTCCTCGAAATTAAAATGCATAGCACTGAACATTTTCCCTGACAGTGCTATGTTATCCTACCGTTTTGGAACATTTAATCTCAAACGTCGAATAAAATGTAACTGGCGCACAAACGTAACACGTTTGCATAACTATTCATTGGGTATCACTCAGCAATTAACTTTGGCACGTGGGAAGTTAAATTTCATTAAACCTAATTCAACCCATTCAAATCCATGTCAACTCTATCCCACCGAACACCGTGTAGCTTCCTTATCATTTTGAAAGCAATTTTCCCGAATTAAGCATCCGGAAAATCTCAAGCGGAGGGCACGAGATCTTTCCATGTTCATGCGTTACCGGTGGCATTCATTAAACATTCACAAGAAATGTAAAACTTTTCCACCGCTCGGATCGACTAAAATAATTCGCTTATAAGCCAGATGCTGCCACCGTTCAGGTAGGAAGCTACTCCTTCTGAGGAGAGTAGGCACATCCGAGCTGTGTGTTTTAGTCCGCACTCGAGTTACGCGCAGGCAAACAACTCTGCTCTGCCAAACTAGAAACTCACATCCCAGGTTCAGTTCATTGCATACGCACGTCTCGGTAGGAACAATGCATAAATGACGTAGCGTTGGATAATGTTCTTGCATTGTACGTGCGAGATGAGGGTTGAAAATTGGTCAAAACTATGCTTCGTCATTTATAGACGGTCCTTATACACACAGATGCAATTTATTAGTTCTTGATGAGAATTTTAAGCCAACACTACCTAGTTCCAAAGTACACATGAACACATGCAAACCTTACCGTTTGGGTTGCCATATACGGACCAACTTTTCTCATTATCTGAAGTGTGTTTGGGCTTATGACTAGTGATTGCAAGCCAGTAACAATGAAGCAAAATAATAAGTAGTATTATTGAGGTGGGAAGTAGCTTACTCACTATTTCACTGCAGTCAGAAACATTCTAACCTAGTTTTGATGATATTATATTTATGACATTTGAAGGCTTCATTAAAATAGTGGGGTAGGTTGAATGATTTCAATTCTAAAATATGGTGGAAGCTTGGCTACCAGTTCAGAACTGACAGTATGTATGTAGTTTATCAAAATTGTTCTGAGTGATCGAACAGTCATACATTTTAAAGATTCTGATGATCCTTAAGACTATTACGAAGGAAGAATACGCCAAGATCATCGCCAAGATGCTGTGTTGCCAGTTATTCCTAAAGTCATTGAAAAGATCCAGCTGAACCAGTTCATATATCAACTCCAAAACTTTAAGAGTTCTATTCAAAATTTCAAAATTTACCAGGTCTAGTTATAAACCGTTCTACTGAACCTTTTTCAGCAGAACAGCTCAATTTACTAAACAAAAGACTGCATCACGCAGTAGATTCGTACCCTGACAAAACTCAAATAATCATCGACTTATAAGCAAGAATTAATACTACCCCCTTACACACATCACAAATCCAAGAAATAAGAACATAAATAACTAATAATAGCATCTTGAAGAAAAATCTCTTACCCCATACTCTAGAAACTTTAAATAACACACACACAGTTCCTATATGGGTCATTCCATATCAAGTGACCGGAGAAATGCATCGACCCTCTTCGATTCGAACCAAAATTGCTAGGGATATCAAAGGAAAATAACAAGCTGATATCATATTAGTAACAAGTTCTGTTATCCTAGTTATCGTTTTGTTTTCCGCTGTTATCACATAACAAATGTAGTTATCACTATTGGCCAATTTTGTTATCATATGTTATCATTTTGAACACACTATTTATTATGAACGTTATTAGTTAAATTGTAAAACTATGAATATTTCCAGCATGTTTGAACAAGAAATTTTGCTTTTAATCAAAATATTTTTTTCAGTTATCAGCATGAGAATTTGATTTCAAATTGATAACAGAATTTAATACTATTTCAATAAATTAGCTTACAATAATAGGATTTGTTATCAAGTTGTTCGCAGTGATAACAAAACAAGTTATAATTATGATATTCAACGAGTATTTTTTTGTTATTGATTCTGTTATTTTGGCTGTTTATTCAGCCTGAATGATAACATATTCAGTGATCAAAAAATGATAACCTGGTAATAGAACTTGTTATCAATTTGGTATAATCCTTTGCTCGGGATACTTGTTCCAGGCTATTAATCAAAAATCCAAAGTTTTAGATCAATCCGTAAACCCCTCGGTCCATGGGCTGCCCCCAATTTTTTGAGATTTTTTAAAAGTTTATATTTCGTTTATTGAATATCTCAATGAATGTTAGATATACAAACAATGTTAGATATTTTTCTTAAAGGAAACTAAATTTGCTACAAATTTTTTTTTTTAAATATTTTACAGTGTTGCCAACTTTGTTATTTTTGTGGTTGAAATATCAAACTGCGTTTTTCTCAAAATGCCCCCCCTTTTTTCAATTTCCATGGCTCCAATGTGTTCAGTAGACTTTTTTACTTAAGAAACACTTATCGAGAAAAAACAATTTGCTCCGTCATGGAGATATTGATTTTTAAAGATTCCATGTTTTCAAAAATTGTTCATTCGACCACTCTGATATAATCTGTTATACTTCATCAAGGCAGATCTAACAGAAAAGCACCGCTTAAATTTTCAAATAATAGCAGCTTTTCATGGCCTACATGATAATTTACAAGTTTGTTTATAAATATCGTGTTAGATCAAAATAAACTCTGTTTAGTTGTTCAGTCGTTAGTGATAACATGCAGTGTTCAATAGTACTGTGCTTAAAAAGAAAATGTTCCGTTACCTTGGATCACAACACAGCAACCTTTTGAGCTTTCCAGAAGAAATTCATAGAATTCCTTAAATCTCAGCTGACTAAGCTGACAAAAATTTATTACTTCTCTGACGGTGCCGGTTCACAGTACAAAAACAGGTGTAACATCTTGAATTTGCTGTTCCATCGAGAAGACTTTGGCATTCCAGCTGAATGGCAGTTTTTTGTAACGGAAAACGGTAAAGGTCCAAGCGATGGATTAGGTGGAACTCTAAAGCGATTGGCGACGAGAGCTAGTCTTCAAGGAACTACCATACAAACTCTAAAAGAGTTATAAGATTGGGCACGCTGTAATTGCAACTTGAATGAGAAGTTTGTGGCATCACGGCAGTGCAAGAAGCAAAAAGAACATTTGGCAGTCAGATTAGCTAATGCTCAACCCATTCATGGAATCCGCGGAATGCATTCGGCAGCTCCAACTGCCGATGCCACTGTTCTTATGAAGAGTATTTCGAGCTGAGAAACGGGTACCATTTTTAATCTGATTTTGAAAAACGTTCAAAATTCAACACGCACTGCAAAGGCAAAACGGTGAATGAAATAAATTTTGATATATATTTTATTTTATGTGGAATTTGCACTTTTATTTGTATTTAACGGACCCGGCAAACATCGTACTGTAAGTTCGTACGTTTTATTAACCCGATGCAGCCAAAGAAGAACAGATTTAAAAAAAAATAGGAAATTTGTAAACCTGTTCTTGAGTTAAATCGTGACATACCGTTCCAGTTCATTTTTATTTCTTTTAAAAAGATAGGTAGATGGCTTGATTATTCGATTGACAAAAAAATTAATCCTAGCATGAATAATAAAAAATAAATAAAACGGAAGATGGCAACACTGAAGATTTTTCTCGAATTGTCTGTTTCCACAGGTATGCGGCTGCGGAATCCGAATTGGAATCTGGCAATAAATAATTTCTAGCACAATCACCTATTGTGATTGTTATTAGACCCATTTTCAGAATACACTTTGAATATATTTATACTACTTTTTAATTTTAATTCATTGAATATAAAACATGAAATGTTTAAAAGTGAATATCCCCATGACGGAACAAATTGTTTTTTCTCGATAAGTGTTTCTTATGTAAAAAAGTCTGTTGAACACATTGAAGCCATAAAAATTGAAAAAAAAGTGGGGGCATTTTGAGAAAAACGCAATTTAATATTTCAACCACAAAAATAACTAAGTTGGCAACACTGTAAAAAATATTAAAAATATTTATTTTGTAGCAAATTTAATTTCGTTTAAGAAGAATATCTAACATTGTTTGTAGCTTTTTTATTCATTGAAATATTCAATAAACAAAATATAAACTTTTCAAAAATCTCAAAAAATGGGGGCAGCCCATAGGCCGAGGGGTTAACCGAGTGGTCTAAAACTTTGTATATTTGATTAATATCCTAGAACAAGTATATCAGCCAATTTTGGTTCGAATCGATGCATTTCTCCGGTCACTTGATATGGAATGACCCATATGTAGAGCACTTAAAACCACCTATACATCGCCAATCGTAGTAACCGTGTTTTGCACAGAAAAAAATTGAGGGGGTTATCATTTGATTTGCAGCAGCCATGGTGGAAACAGTCAAGCAACTACGGTCGATGGTGTGTTCTTTTGCCAGCTCCGTATCGAAAAAGTTCGACATCGTATTTCGAGTCCACCGGATATTCCCGATCCGGCATTTACAACATCCTCTCCCATCTGTAGACGGCGTTGCGCGACCGGAAAGTGCAGCAGAAGCGGAAGAGGAAGAATAAGGGCAAGATGGTTTTACCGCTACGCGCATTGGACCGAGAGGTTGGTGAACCCGACCAAACATTAGTCCAGGCTAGTCGTGTCTGAGCACCAGGCAATCACTCATAAGGAGTTCATGATAGTGCATTTTGACCCCACAAAGCATGATAGAAAAAAACGTGTAATTTTCTGCTTGACCAAATCACGCATATGCAATACTAGGTTTAGCATAAATTCATGGGATATTTCCTTTCAACAGAAATCAGTTGTTGCCTAAACCAGGTCTGTTGTATGAAAGATTGCAAACAACTTCGTTGTTTACACTTGCTTTAGCTTGCAATAGGGTATTATAGGGGTATGTGGATTATAACATTGTTCGAGCAAATATGGCAGTGAGCAAATATAATAATGTACCGGTAGTTAATTTATGTTTTAATTTTGACAAGCGTAACTATTGAAAAAACAATTTCAAAATATTATGAAAAAAATTTGATTGCAAGACAACGCCATCCTATTTCACCATAAAACACGCTACAAAAAAAAGAGTACCTAAAACAACGAACCAACCATTGATTTTGAAGTTGACATTTATGTCATTAAGGGAGCCCCCGTTACTGAAAATAAATGTCACTTTGTGAAACTGCGTGTCGGTTTGTGAACATAAAAATGATAAGATTTTTCTTGTTTAAAAATCGAGAAAAATAGTTGAGATTCATAAAAAATATGTTTATGCCACCGACAAACCGACATGAAACTCAATCTTCACTTTTGATCAAGAATCCATAACGACCGATTCAAATGTGTAGCGATCCCATCTGTCAAAATCTATAGAATCTTTTTATCTAGATAAAAATAATTTGTCCAGAATAGCTCAGACATGAACCTTCTTAACAAGTTCCCAAGCGTGTTCGTGGCTTCAATAAAGGAATTCAGCGAACACGAAGATAGATGTCAGTAATATGATTTGAACAGAAATATTATGAAATTTTCTACTGTCATTCAATAGGTTTGTCGGTGTATATGCTAGGAAGAACACCCATCATCGATACAGATAGAAAAAAACATGTTTTTTTTAATTAAAAGCCCCTATTTTTATAATCTCATATTACTTGAAGCTGGTTTTATCAAGAGCTCCAAAGTTGCTCGTGAAATTGTAAATATACAGGATGTACATCAACTACATTCAGCATCGTTGAAAGACGAACAAGGGTCTATCAACTTTCATACACCGTTCGGGTGGAGTTCGCCGGTTCTGTTCTCACAAGTTTTGTAAAATTAGATAGAGTTTCACAGTGCCCTTGTATCAACCGAGGGTATACAGTTGTATTAACTACAAAAGACTGGGAAATTCGGCCAATCATTGCGGCAACAAATTTCGTAGCGCTGACCACAGCTGACCACTATTCCGGATCTTCGCAGCAGAGAAACAGGCTTCTACTTCATATATAATTAACTTTAATAATCGAATAATCGCGCAACAAGGACGGATCTCTTGCCGTATCAATTGAGTACTAACTCTTACCAGCTATACAATATGAGATTTATCCAAAGAGAGTCTGCAAAATTTAATCATACACTAGGGATGTCCACTATACTTTTTCATTCGACATGTATTGCAAGGTGCTGGAGACAAGGTTCACTAAGAAAAAGGGGATTTACAAAAGTAAAACAAATTTAAATCGCTAGTTTCATATTGGTTGTTGCTGTAACTTCAAAATGGCAAAAATACCGTGCACACCCGTATTGTTTCAGTTTTCCTCATCAATGCTTACATTATTCCACTCAGTACTTTGAACGACCACCCATTAATAACCGCTTCCAGACGACGTGGCATTCTCTCCGCGGATTTTTTCCAGTAACGCTGGTCGATTGATTCCCATGGCACTTGGAGAGATTCGAAGAATAGACTATTGTTCGTTCCTTTGGGTTTGTCCATTGTCCCATTGGGTTTGAATCTAAGATATCCACAAATTTTCGATTGTATTCAAAACCGGGGACTGTGGAGGTCATTTCAATAGTTTGTAGCGCGATTCACGAAAAACAAGTTATATGATCTATTGTAGTATATCCCGTATCCTTAGTTTAGTGCATGTTGAGTTAGTTCATCACTTTTGATAAATGATGAAGTATTCGTTGTTGCTACAGTGGTCATTGTTTTTTTTTTTTGGTAATAAATCGAGTTTTATTGCATGTTTCTGCAATTTAAACTCTTTGAAGAGTGACAGCACAATCAGTCAAGACCGGATTCATTTGCTGCAGCCAGTTTATCAGTCAACACCGCATTCATTGCAATTTAAGCAAAACAATGACTCCAATACTGACCATGCATCAAAACCCTAGTCCTAACCAATTCAAACTATAGAACATCAAAAAAGGTGATATCCCAGCGTTGCGGGTTAAATATAAGTTACAGTAGTAAAGTAGTGTATAGAATGCAGTTGTAAAAAGTGAGTTTATGAAAAAAGAGCTTGCTTCGAGCATCGGCTGTGAACGGTTGTGTCGATGCTTTGGTGCACACTATTTTGTTATGATACATGGCGCGTTTCGTATTGTTTCGTTTATCTGCTGTTCGGCGGCGTGAGTTCACTAACGATTATGAATCATAAATATTATCACATCACTTATCAAGTTGAATCCTAATCCTTCGAACCCTACCACAATAACATAAAAAAAAACTCGTTTCTTGTGATCTTTGTGGGGATGTAGAGGGAAGCACTGTCGCTAAACAACAAAAGTTCCACGAACAGTACTTCTATAGACTAACTCTTAGACCAGTAGGTCCCGAACCACGTCAGTACTAGCACATCGGTCCCAAGCTTCATGATTCGCCCCTAATAATGAACTCACACGAACACACTCTCAAATGATCTGTCAAAATAACACAGCAAATCAAACAAAGGCGCAAATATGCATAGCAAGGTGCCGGCTTCAAGGTTTATTTCGGACCAAGGGGTTCTACAACAGTGAACCAATTTCAAATTGCTAGTTGCATATTGATTGTTGCCCAAACTAGGTATAAGGTAATTCCTGAAGTAACTCTTGAACAAAATTCTGATTTGTAGTTAAAACCTAGGAATTTGTTGCACAAAATCCAGGATCTCATATATATAATTAATAACACAAAAAAAACCGCAAGGGATTTTTAGAGTATTATTTTTGAAATTTTGTAAAGGATGTCTTCAAGGATTCTCACATATAGTTCTTCAAAAATTACTTCAATAATTTCTTCAGCGGAATGGAGAATTGTTTGTTTCATAGTTCCTAAAGGGGCTATTTTGACCAAAGTCTAAGCTCAATTCAAAATTTCAAAAAAATGAATGGAGAATGAGTCTACATGGTTTATGAACAGGCCCCAAGAGACAATTACACATATTTCGCAGGATTGTCTGCAGGAAATTTTACAAAAGCACTGTTCCTTCAATCTAAAGGTATTTTTAAGCATTCACGCAGATGAATTTTGAGAAGTTAGAATAATGTTCTCGATAGTTATTTTTGCTATTCGAAGAATAGGTATTTCGGACTATTGCTCTTATCAACAAAGCGAAGCGTATCTTTCAGTCAGATAGGTATAAAAATCCCGAACATTTACAATCAGCTAAAGTTTCGCTAATGGTTCTCTTTGCACATAATTGTAAGAATGATTATCGACTCAAAATGTAATTGACAAAAAAGCGCAACCACGTGGAGTTGTCCAGCGTATTTTTTAATGTTTCTGACACCTGAATATTTGGAAAGTGCTGATTCTGAATTCGTGGTGGATCTCACTAGGCCACGCTGACTCGTGAGAACATGTTTGATTAATGAGCATGAAGTTATAGCGCTCGACAGCGCTTAAAGTTTTATTTTGAATTAAATAAATTATTCCCGCCCATACCAGCAGAAACACCATCATGCATGAGTACGGCATAAAAGAGAAACAGCGATTGGCTGGTCATCACGAAGTTCATTTCGTGCATTTTACAAAAAGGTGTAATGATAGCATTTCACCAGATAAAAAGTATTATGAATGTTTCTTACAATATGCGAGACATTTGTTCTATGTACAAAATCCATGTTTACGAAACGTGTGAAAGCTACTTTACGAAAATAAATTTTCAGTGTGTTGAATCCTCCAGTCGCTTAAAACAATCGGATGACCGGAACAGGCTACTCGATGGACTCTTCTTTTTCTAAAAGTACCAGAATCTTGAAGATGTTTCCGCAATCGTATCCGGTCGATACAAGTGATCACGATGGCCCACCCCTTTTAATGTAGGGTGACCGCATGAAAAATTGGAACATTTAGTCGCTTTTTTAATAACCGCTTGACGTCAACGGATAGCCTTAGACACCACACAAATTGTAAGGTGATAGTCGAACGGAATGTAGAATTCAGTTGTAAAAACTGAGTTTACGAACAACAAAAAACTTGATTCGAGCATCGGCTGTGAACGGTTGTATCGATGCTCTGGTGCGTACTATTCTGGATCAACAATAGAAAAGGGCCCATCAACATTTGTAAACAAACACTTCTGAGCCCGTTTTCTCGGAAGCCGTTGGCTACACACGCAAACCTACAGTATCATCGTGTAGGGGAAACTTTCCCCTACATGTTGATGGTATTGGATTGCGAAGGTGGCCTACGCTTTGCGAGGAAATAGGCTCAGAAGTGTTTGTTTACAAATGTTGATAGGCCCTTTTCTATTGTTGATCCAGTATTCTGTTATCACGTATGGCGCGATTAGTATTGTTTCGGTTGTCTGCTGTTCTGCCGTTATAAGCATAACTGTCCCATGTATATAGGGAATCCCATAGAACATGGGACAATTATGCGTATAACGGCAGTGTTCAGTGGCACGAGTTTCCTAACGATTATGAATCATAAATATTATCACATAATACCCCATTTAGTTGTGTAATTTCACTGAATCTGATCAATCACGGATTAGCAACCATTGATACGTTCAGTCAGTCAGGTTAAGCTAAGCTAAGCTAGAAGAAAATACCCGTTTTGGCAACTCCCGGCTAGTCCAAACTTTTCCAAACATATTACGTCGTCGGTGAGTTATTCTGCGAATGACCGAGTTTGGTGATGACTAATATTTGTACCACCAAAGCGGACGTGATTGATAAGATGTGAGAACACGTTTCCCCGGTAAATCGATTGTGCACCCTGCTTTCGCGATATCTCTTGAAAAATACCTACGAAATTATGATTACCGAACCCCATAAGGGTGAACATCTACATAGACCGTAGTTCGCCGACGAACTATTGCTCACATTTGCCTAAGATCGAGGCTACACGACCGTTAAAAGTTGGAGTAGTCTCAAGGTTGATGCTATGTGTATCCTCTAGAATTTGTTCATGGTAAATTTCTTTAGTTTCGTGATCCAACGGATGCAGAATAGAGCGAATTCCACAAATTTCTGACAAAGCAGAAGGAAGAACTAGAAATGAGAAAAAAAAATTAGTATTTTCTATTTAATTCCAACTTTATTGCTTATCTTGACAGATACGCGTGTTTCGTCTACAATGTGCAGAATTCTTCAGTGTCGTGTACTAAAGGGTGTATTCGATAAAAATGGCACACACATATATACTCATCAAAATTAAACTGATTATCGGAATGCCCGCACTTTCCTTTTCACTCCACCCATCAAATTTTGTACAACCGATTTTCCCAGTGTTTTTGTTGTTTTTACCCAAATTTTCTTCAATTCTAGCTCTGTTTTTATAGTTTTGGGATGTTTGCGAAGTTCCGTTTTCATAATTGCCCAGAATTACCACATTACCAGAGTACCACTCCAATACGTTTCGAGCGTAGTGGCAGGATGCTAGATCAGGCCAAAACAGAGTTGATCCTTTGTGCTTCTTAATGAATGGCAAGAGACGCTTCTTAAGGCACTCTTCCGTGTAAATCACACCGTTTATTGTTCCGGAAGTGATGAAGGGAGCACTTATTTCACCACATCCGCAAATCGCCTGCCAGATTAGAAACTTCTTTGCAAATTTCGATAGTTTCTTCTTTCGAACATCCATCCTCCGGAACATCGAACTTCGATTTGGCAACGAAATATTCTTGCCCAGGAAGTTGACGGAAGTCGGCCTTGACGTATGTTTCGTCATCCATCACGATGCAACCGGATTTGGTGAGCAGCTTCGTGTAAAGTTTCCGGGCGCGGGTTTTCGCAGTGATGTTTTGTTTTTATTTCCGGTTTGGGGCTTTTTGCACTTTGTTAACATGTAACCCAGCACGCTTCATGGTTTTCTGCACAAAACCGACTGACACCTTAGACTTTTTAGCGACATCTCGAATTGACATGTTTGGACGGTTCTTGAATTGTTGTACGACTTTCCTGGCCATTTTACTGTCCATTGTACCACTTTTACGACCACTCCCTTCCTTCCTTTGGACACTCAGACGCTCCTTGAAGGTTCTTATTACACGAGACACAGTTGTATTTGCAATTCCAAGCCTTTTAGCAATCCACTGGTGGGACGCCCCTGGATTTTGATTGTGAGTGCACAAAATTTTCTCACGGACAATTTCTTGTTTCGACGACATGACTGGAACTACTGAATGTATAACTATGAAACTTGGCAGATGTAAATAATACACTATGGATAAGATCTACTCAAATTTCTAGGTTTTTTACTCATACGATTCAAAAGTTACAGAAGATTTTCTGTGTGCCATCGAATACACCCTTTAATAAGTCGACTAATAGTCTTTATACTAAATCATGTTGGTATCTTTAGCGTAGTTTTTGTCTGGACTGTCACACCCATTCCGAGGTACTTTCACATACTACAAAGTTTCTAAACCAGACACCTATTTATTAGTATTTGAAAATAGGATTTTCATAATATATTTATAATCAAATTGATCTCACCAAAGGTCGCCTCCCAAAAGAAAAAAAAAAGACTAGCTTTTTAACGAAACTAACAAACAAAGCCAAGCTGATTCAACCTTTCCTCCGAGTGCGGGGGCGGAGCAATTAACTACGTCTTACACTAGGCACACGGAGATTTTATGATTTAATTTTTTGTTTTATTTGAGTGACAAAATATTGTTTATTTATTTTGTTTTTCCCAAAACAGCGCAGTTGCTAAATCAGTTTTTTTTGGGAAAATCTGTATCACGAACAACTTTTTGCACCGCTTCCTAGATTTATAGGCACAAATCTAAGAAACTACGAAACATTAACAAAAAATTCGCATGCCAATAACGTTTGAATTAAAAAAATGAACTTTTTTCGGATGGTAATAAAAAAAAGCTAAGACATATACTGCCGTGAAACGCATATCAGTCCCATATGAATAGGAAATCAAGCAAAGATGGGACTGATATGCGTTTCCCGGCAGTATAATTGCTTTTGATAAATTTCCCATGGAAGGTAATTGTATGCATGTTTTTGAGTTCTTTCTTCGTTTTATTTATCAATTCCTCCTCAGTTTTCTCGACAAAATTGTTGGAGTAGATCTTACGCTTCAGGTTGGCCCAGAAATTCTCGATGGGACGCAGCTGGGGACGTTGGGCAGGTTCACCGACTTGTGTACCACATCGATATTCAGCCGCTCCATCTCCTCCAACGATCGCTTCGAGTAGTGGGCCGACGCCAGATCCAGCCAGAACACCCCGTCTGCACCCTTATGGTATTTCTTGATGAACAACGCAGCTTCCAGCAGGCATTTCGTACTATATATTTCACCGTTCACGGCCGGTCCGGAGCGAAAGAAGAGCGGGTTTGATATCCCCTTCTCGCTGATTGTCAGCCAAAGCAGCACCTTTTTGAGGAACTTGGTGTGTGAAAAGAACTTTACCTCGGAGCTCACTTACTTCGTTGGGGAAGTAAAATACGAAGTGCCCTGCCAGTCGAGTTGACCATCTTATTCAGCCGCTGCCGTTGCGTCATTCCCTGCAGCTCCGAAACCAGTGGACGCGGATTCCGCTTCCTGACATGGACGTTCACGCGGCGTAGCCACACTTACCTCGGCCTTACTCTTCAGCATCCTTTGGAGCTTCTTGTCATTCACGGCCGTCGGCAGTCCGGAGCTGGGCTTTCTTTCGATGTTCTGATTGTTGTCTAATAGTGCCAAGGTGTTGTAGATGCTGGAACGGGCGTATCAGGCGTCCACAAAGTGCCGCACGATGTCCGTTTTCAACGCGGCGGGGTGCCGTTCTTTGAACGAGGACACTTCTAAACGGAGTTGCTTCACTGTTTTTATCACGGTTAGAGTTCGACTGACTGAGAGCTGTCAAATTTTGTCTGCTGACACATGGGTTGCTATGATTGAGGCTGCATGAGTTTTGTCAGTGCGGGTGAAGGTAAACCCATGAAAAATCGTCAATTTTTGTCCATTTTTTTTAAATGCAAATGTTAAGATTCCTGCTGCATTGCGTTTGAGTTTGAATTTTGAAATGTATGCACTTGCTTAGCATATGCGTAGTGCCCTTTGAAAATTGGCGATGCATTTTTGTATTCTAGCAACCTTCACCTTTCCATTAGAAATAGAAACATCGCCGACAAATCGACATGTCACTTAATTTATGCTAAAACAAATTAAGGTCGAATTCTACTCAATGGGATCCTGTCTCCTGTCAATTTTTAACTAATGTGCATCCTACTAAGCGTAGCTTACGTTCCTACCCTACTCGCACTCTTAGATGGTGCAGTCAGCAGTGAATACGTAATAAATTCAGCTCAGCTTTTACACGTATACTATCATGAAAAAGGTGAACCAACAATGAGATATGTTACAGGTACAGTACCCAAGGAACAATCAAATAGGTGGAGGAAGTGTAGAAAAAAAGACTATTTTATCAGCTATTTTGGGTTTACCAATATGGGCAACCACGTCAGTTTGTCGGTAGATCAATGTCAAATCAGTAACAGATAAGCTAATTGATTTGCGAACCAGTGGGAATCTATCCGTGGAGACTTGTGTGTACTTCGGTGTACAGCCTAGATTTCGTTTGAAGCTATTTACTTGATTATTAACACTTTTCTATCTTTTATTACTAATAGCTTAAGAGAATTCATCCTCTCGGAATAGGTGTCAGCTTTTTAAGCTCGCCTAACTACAATATCCACCTGCAACGAACAGCAATGTGCATTACTAGCCAACCGCAAGCGATTTGTCCAAATAATTTTCCGGCCGTTCATCCGCTTATCCGCAATTCTGATTGCGCGAAAGTTGAACCCAATATGAGTAATAATACATGTGGCGTGCTGTGCGTGCCGGATTTGTTGGGCGCGAACAGGACAAAATAAATTTGTCACTCACTTTATCCGAAACCGCGCCATAAACAAACGCTCGGGAAGAGCGCACGTTGAAATACTGCCGTCAATATTTTATCAGCGCTAGTAGGAGCAATCCGCCAACGGGTCGGTCTGTTAGTATGCACAATGGAACGCATTATGTAGTCTGCGTGTTTGCATGGCTTTGGGTCTAGGCTTGGCTGTTTGATCATATAATGGCCATCTCGTCGTCGTTTATCGTGTGCATCCTCGCCAGCAGCTGCAGCAGAATAGTTCATCGTTTCAATATCAGATTGAATGTGGTTGGGTACGAGTTTGGTGGCGGGTGAATTCCCCCTCGGAAGAAGAGAAACCACGCGACCCCATATAAACCATCGCTGCCCCGAAAGTGTGTAAATCCTGGCTTGTAATGACTGAGGGTACAACATTATAGATTCATTGGGCTGTGGGGTTGCGATATATTGGTTTACATCTCGTCGATTGGCTGGCATTTGTGCCGTTTGTGTGAGTTTATATCGGACGTGCCGCGGTTCGGTGTGTGCTTATAGAGGATCTATTAATTTTGCGTGAATTTGCTAATTACTGCAAAGGGCGCTGACCAAGGGATTACCGAAAGCCTCAAATTAATGTTTTTCGTTTGCCATAGACCGGACTTGATTTATTCAGTTTGCACCGAACGTGATAATTCAGTTACCCCGATAATGTTAGTACAGATGTTACTGGGCGGTGGTTTCCATTCTAGTTACTAGCAGTTAAATCCGCGCTTTGCACTTCAAACACGTACATGTAGGCCAGTTTCGGATGTGAAAACAAAAGCCAGGCTTGTCTTCAATCGACATAAAATTCATCATTTTATTACCGATCTTATATTAATCCTATATACTTCATCTTTTAAGAAGGTAAAATTTAAACACACACACAGTGAAATCGATTTGAACTCAAAATGATATCTCACACATGCTTATCTCTGTTTGAATCTAAAATAATAGTCACACATTCCCTCACATTCACCTTCAGCATTCAATGATCTGCAATTGTCCACTACTTGCCCTTCCGGTTATCTGCTTTCACCGCCCGACTCGCCATTGTGCACGTTGATGACGGTCCGAACCTTCGACAGAAGGGATTTCATCCGTTCGTACTTACCGGTGGAGTTGGGTAAGTTTTCAAAATTAATCACATCGCTTACGCCTTTGGAAAATGCATCTCCACAAGGCAGCGTGTTGAACGGCGTGAACGGTGTCAGGATGGGCGTTCCAAGAGACATCTTCTTCAGCCCCATCGAGGCGGGATCGTCGATGAATGGGACTTTGCTCATTTTAATTTCGTCCAGGTTGAAAAATTCCGGTTCCGGTGGACGTTCGGCACCGTTTTGGTCCGACGGAAGCGGTGGGGGCGGAGGTGGTGGTGCCATCATGCCTGGGAGATACATGCTTACAGGGGGCAGCAGCACCAGTGGATTGGAGGTAGATGCTGGTGCTGGTTGTGGTGAGGTTTCATTCGATTCTTGCTCTTCGGCTAACATTTCGGCCATTAGCACATCCTCCAGCAGCGAATCGTCGTTCGTCAAGTCGACAGGGTTCGGAACGCGGGGGGACTGAGCTTCTAGTTGTTTTAACAGTTCTTCCTGTTTTCTTCTCAAATCGTCTAGCGACGGCGAGTCCGACCGGGTATCCTGGAATGGTACAAGGTGGGATCAGTTAGCTGTTTTTTCACAGTGGGTAATGTCAATGCAATTTTTCAGCTACAATGTTATCAGATGGAGCGACAGTTTAGGGGGAGATTGTTGAGACTTTTTTAAATAGTCAACGATTTGTTTCGTTTCGTTTCGTTCCGAACGCGATTGTGTGTTGGTCATCGCAATTACAAGTTCGTTTATTGTTATCTTTGTTGCTTTCGACGCAAAACTGAAATGCATTTTTCATATATTGTAAGGTGGGGCAAGATGGTCCCTGGGCACTGGCAAAACCTAGAGGTAGTTTCACTTCAACTACCAGGAAAGAAGCACACAAGTGTTGCCAGATCAGTAGAAATGCCGCCCAAAAGTGCTTCTGATAATCCTCTAGTACTTCTTACCGATAAACATTATAGTTCTGAGATGGTGATCAATGGTCAAGTACAGTATTTGAAAATAGTAGAAATGCTGTATTTGATCATATAGAACCAGTTGAAATAGCTGAAATAGTTTCAAATCAAATCAAAACAAACCAGCACACTTTTGGAAAGCATTACCATATAGTGGAACTGTTCGATTATTCATCTCATGATCCATTATTCATATTAATCGGAAATGTAGGTTTGATGTATCAGTGAATTGATTCCTTTTGTGGCTTGCTTTCAAAAACAATTAAAAATAATTAAAATTAACAATGAATAAAAAGTTCGAAATCAGAAATGAGATGAAAATGGGAACGGTAAACCTAGATGCTATACGTTTATTGAAATCTTTTAGCGTGAAGCGATTTTGCTTATTTAATTTTAGGAACAGTCTAGTTTTGAAGACAGTGGATTCCGGTTAAATATTGTTAGCGGCGTGAGTAATCGAGTGAGCACAGAAAAAAACAATAAATCTCTCAGCGGAAGATACGAAAAAAGATACTAAAAGTGGAACAAAAGGAGCAGGATCAGCAAGGAAACATCAAACATTACTGGTGAGATCTAAGCAATTATAAATAAATACGAATTACATACTACTAAATACGTGCCATGATCGCAACAGAACAAGTTGCGATAATGGAAGTGTAAATATAGTACAAATATCCAATTGATATAAGTATTGTGTTTATGCGAGGCTTGTTGTAAGTGAAAGTGACCTCGGAATGGACGTGAGTGACCAGGTATTCTGAAATGGGTCACTGGATCTCAACAGAGCTACACTGCCGTTATAAGCATAACTGTCCCATGTATATAGGGAATCCCATAGAATCCACACACACACACATACATACACACACACACGCACGCACAAACACACACATCAAGCTGAATAATACATTAGGTTGAAAGTAACATTGAGATATTCTCTTCGTCGACATTACAGTAATAACTTGTCTATTAAACAATTTGTTGATATTTTCTACGTATTCAATCCTTAATTACACTTTATATTTCCACACTGTGTGTTGAAAATGCTGAAACATGTTTATAGTCAACGAAGAGAGTCTCCCAATGTTATTTAGGACATTGTAACATTGATCAGCTTTAAATGATAAGGTGAGGCACTACTACAACAGCGGTCAAATTTCCGGCTTTGACAGTCAATCGTTTTTAGATTAAATTGGATTAGATCAATCGTGATTTCTCATTTCTTTGTATATAACAAAGTAGTATTCAATTGCGCTATATAATTGTTGAATGGGAGCCGTACCACCCCAAGAAGCGTGACGTCACGCAATGTGCCTACTGCCTTTCCTTCGGCCATGGCACGAGGAACTGCCGCATGAAACCGCGCTGTGGCAAATGTGCAGGAACACATGAAACGGCGAAATGCGACCAAATGGAGGAAACTTCACAGGAAGGCCATCGACATCGCCATCGTCACCGAGACACATCTCATGCCGGATCTGAATATTTTTATTCCTGACTATCGGATTGTGCGACTTGATCGTAGCGGCTCCAGTGGAGGAGGAGTTGGGATCGCCCTGCGCTACAACATCAACTGTCATCTACTTCCGAGCTTCCAGCTGCAGTCCATCGAAGCTATCGGAGTCGAGGTCGAAACTGCTGTCGGCCCAATCACCATCATCGCGGCCTATTGTCCCAAGCAAGCCAGCCTCGCCAATGGAACAACAACAATGCTACGAAACGACATCCGCAAGCTAACTCGGAGGCAGGGACAGTTCATCATCGCCGGCGACCTAAATGCGAAACACGAAACCTGGGGGAACACTCGACGCAACCGGAACGGAATAGTACTGCAGGAAGACCTGGAAGAGGGACATTACACCGTCCTGAGCCCGGATACTCCCACCCGGTTGAGCAGATCCGGGGTCCATTCAACAATCGACATCTTCCTCACCAACATGGGGAACAACATCGGCCAGCCGATCGCATACCAGGAGCTCAGCTCGGACCACTATCCGGTGGTGGCCGAAGTTGGCTCCTCGGTCAACCGGCATCGTATCACCAGACGGAACTACCATCGCGCCAGTTGGGAGAGGTTCCGACAACAAGTTGACGACAACATCGATTTCGACATGCGCCTTGATTCGGTTGATGACATCGAACGGCAGCTGCAGAGCATCGAGCAAGCGATCTCCCAGGCCCGGGAGCAACATGTACCGGTGATAGATCAGGTGAGCAACTCTGTACCCATTGATAGACCCACTAAAGAACTTATTCAATTGCGCAACGCCATTCGAAGGCAATACCAGCGAACTGGTTTGCCTACTTTAAAAAGTCATTGCAATCGGATGACCAAAATTATTAAGGCCAGAATGGTGGACCTCAGAAATAACAATTTTTCCGACAAGATCCGCTCTCTCCCAGATTGTGCAAAGCCGTTCTGGAAGTTGACAAAAATCTTAAAAACTAAGCCAAGACCCATTCCACCACTTGACAGCAATCGCTCCACGGATCGCTTAATTACTCCGGCAGAGAAGGCTGCTGAGATAGGTCAACACTTCGTCAGCTCCCACAATCTTGGACTAAACATAGTCAGTCCACACGAAGCTGCCGTTAGCGAGGTTGTAAACAACATCCATCTAAGTCCCAATGACTTCTAGGAAGAGTTGGAAATCTCAGCTGACGAATTGTTGACCTATATCAAAGCGTCTAAGAACATGAAGGCCCCAGGTTTCGATAACATCTTGAACTTGGAGCTCAAGCAATTGAGCCCCCAGTTCTATAACCATCTGGCGATGGTTTTCAACCAATGCCTGCGACTTAGCTACTTCCCCTCGTGTTGGAAGTCAGCTAAAGTCATACCCATCCGGAAACCTGGGAAAGATCCTTCGTGTTCCAAACAGGGTTGCGGCTTATCATTTTTGACTCAGGCATATTCATTTGCCAATATCTCCTTTCAGAGGGTCGATTTGATAATATGATGTATGATGTAGTTCATGAGTAGACCTACAACTTTGTCTAACAGTACATTGCTCTAACACCTATATCTTCGACATGAGAGCGTATATTCACAGTGATCTTCACGATGATAATCGCGTGATCTTCACCGCGAATTTCATTGCGAAGATCACTGCGAATATACGCTCTTATTCCTCAGATATAAGAGATAGAGCTATGTATTGTTAGACCAAGTTGCAGGTCTACTCAAGCACCATAAGTTCATCATACATTATATTTTGAAATTGAGCTTCTGAGAAGAGCTATCGGCAAATGAATATGGATAAGTCAAAAATGATAAACCGCAACCTGATCCAAAGCTATAGACCAATCAGCTTCTCTCAGGAGTATCCAAGCTGTTTGAGAAAGCGATCCACAGTCGGCTTCTTTCATCTGCCGACGAGCTGAACATCTTGCTCGACGAACAATTTGGCTTCCGACGTGGTCGGTCGCCAATTCACCAACTTAACCGAGTCATTAACATCCTCCAGACGGAACAAGTCTATTTCGAAAACATCTGCCATGGCACTTCTCGACATCGAGAAGGCCTTTGATAACGTGTGGCACGATGGCTTGGTGTACAAGCTGCATCGATACAATCTTCCCATCTTTCTGGTGAAGATAATTAAAAATTATCTGTCGGACAGGGCATTCCGTGTTTCGCTGCAGGGTGCAGTTTCTGATGCACAGGAGATTTCCGCCGGTGTTCCGCAGGGAAGTATACGAGGTCCACTTCTGTTCAACCTATTCACCTCGGACATACCCTCGCTCCCTGAAAATGGATCTCTGTCGTTGTTCGCCGATGATACCGCAGTCGTCCACAATGGTAGGGTAATAAGAGTGCTTACAGCGAAACTGCAGCGAAGCCTGAATGTTCTGTCAGAATACTTCACTGAATGGAAGATCTGTATCAATGCGGCGAAGACTCAGGTCATCCTATTTCCACACTCCAACTCTCCCAGACTTGTTCCGCCTGAGGATTGTAAAATAAGCCTAAACAACACAACGGTGGAATGGGCCAAATCAGCTGTCTATCTTGGCGTTACCATAGACAGCAAGCTTATTTTCAGGGAGCAGGTTGACAAAACGGTCACAAAGTGTAACGTTCTGTTGAAGCTACTGTACCCATTGATCAACAGAAGGTCTACATTATCCCTGAAAAACAAGCTTGCTGTCTACAAGCAAATCATACTTCCAGTCATCGAGTACGGCATGCCAATCTGGGAGAGCTGCGCCAAAACACATCACCTGAAGCTTCAGCGTATTCAAAATAAGTTCCTCAGGCTGATCCTGAACACCCCTCCAAGGACAAGAACATCTGAGCTCCACCGTCTGGCCGAGATAAAAATATTAGACGATCGCTTTAGTGAGTCTATAAATCGGTACATAGCACGCTGCCTGACATCGGATCACCAGATCATTCGGAATCTGGTTCCCCACCCCTAGGTTTTTTCCAATTGTAGTTTTAGTTGTAAATTAGGTAGTTTATCAAATTTAACACAAAAATTTAAACAAAGCTGAAGAGCCCAATGGGCTAAAACACTTACAATGTTAAAATAAGTACACAAGACAAAAGAATGGAAATATAAAACATGGTAAGTAAAAAAAAAAATTGGGCTATATGTATATATGGCTTCTGCTGGTACAAAGGCGCAAATATGTATAGCAAGGTGCTGGTTTCAAGATGTACTTCGGACCAAGGGGTTCTACAACAGTGAACCAATTTCAAATCGCTAGTTGCATATTGATTGTTGGTCCAGTCATAAATGACTATGAGAAAGTAAAGGATTGGCAGTCCGTTTAGCTCTAACACTGGAAGACCAGACGAAGATCAGCCTGGGAAATACGAATACGACCACCCCATTCCTCCGCTGCTATCAATACCACAAAATCACACTGATCCACGACCACCTCTTGATGCACCGATTCCATCGAGCTCTACTGCTACAGAATGTGCCTCTCCTACAACTTCGATCTACGAGATGATCTTCGTCCAATCCTAAGGAGTGTATCGAAAAGTAGTTATAAACATTCGATGCGTTATTACGCATAAACTACTGTATATATTTTTAGCGTGTAAGCGCCATTTGCTTTGTTTACATGTCAAAAATGATTATTCGGTTCATTCATTTCCGTTGATAAAGTTGTATTCAAAATGTCGCGAATTGAATTTGAGACTAAGAAGAAAATTCTGCACACTTGGTGCACCGAAAAGGGTGTTACTTACAACCAGATTGCGAAAAGAGTAAATGTTCACCCGGCAAGTGTAAAACGCATCATCGAAAAGTTTGGTAAGGAGTGCTCCCTCAAGGATTTACCAAGAAGTGGCCGGAAACCCGGTTCCAGCAACCCCGATTTGGACCAAAAAGTTGTGGATTATATTCAACGGAACAAATCTGCCTCTACTCGCGATCTAGCCAAGAAGTTCAGGACCAGCATCGGAATGATTCAACGAATCAAGCGCAGGAATGACTTGAAGACGAACAAAAAGCAGAAAGTGCCCAAACAAACTCCGGAACAAAAGTCTCGTGCCAAAACCAGGGCTCGAAAGCTGTACAGCTGCATTTTGGACAATGTCGACCAGTGCATTTTGATGGATGACGAAACATACGTTAAAGAAGATTCAAGAACGCTACCGGGGCCGCAGTTTTATACTAAATCTGTTGGGGAACGTGTGCCAACCGCAGATACGACTGTTGCGATGGAGAAATTCGGTCAGAAAGGTGCTCATTTGGCAAGCTATTTGCACATGTGGCTTGCGTTCTTCAATTTTCTATACAAAAGGAACTATAAATGCTGAGATTTATCAAAAGGAATGTTTGAAGAACAGGTTGGTACCATTGTATAGAAAGCACCAGTCCCCTCCTCTCTTCTGGCCAGATTTGGCATCGCACATTACGCCAAATCCACTCTACAGTGGCTGACGGAGAATAACATCAAGTTCGTAGAAAAAGACATCAACCCACCAAACTGTCCCCAGTTGCGACCGATCGAACGCTATTGGGCAATAGTCAAGCGTATATTTAAGAAGGATGGTACAGTGTCCCAAAACATGACCGATTTTAAGAAAAATTGGGCAGCGGCATCCAGGAAGTGCACAAAGGTCACTGTGCAGAATTTGATGGCAGGTGTCAAATCAAAGGTACGGGCATTCTACAGAAATGAACATGATGACTAGTTTTTCCGTTTGGATCTTTTGTAAACATGTTAAGCTATAATAAACTGAAATAGTATGTTAATTTTAACCATGTTTTCATGCCTATTTTATTATTTGGAAGTTTATAACTACTTTTCGATACACTCCTTAGGGAAAGTTCGCACTGCTACTACGCGAGAAGTTCTCAAGCTAGTGATGAGTCTTTTCGACCCACTAGGACACGTTTCGCTCTTCCACATCCACAGGAAAGTTCTTAATAAAAGGGCATGGGGAACAGGTTGGGATGAACGACCAGCTCATCCAAAAATGACGATAATGGTTGTCATTATCGCCAGAGCTTGATTAACTGACATCAGACACTAATTTCACGCCCTTTCCGGGCAACCTCGACGACCTGCCGGTTCATAATTTCGTAGAAGCCAGCGACATCGCCTTATCGTGTGCGGTGTATCATGCTGGTGCACATGGCTGTGTGCAAATGATACTAGTGGGCGCTAAGAGTAAAGTGGCACCGCTCAAGACATTGTCATCTCCAAGGCTTGAGCTGAAGGCTGCAGCTGTGGAAATGCGATTCCTGTTTTAGAATGTCATTCTCTTCCAGTATCTTAGTGAATTTTCTGGAGTGATTCTACGACGGTGTTGGCGTGGATCCGATTTGATCTTCGAAGGTTCCACAAGTTTATGTCAGTCCGAGTTGGCGAAATACTGACCTTGAGCGATCCGACGAAGCCACGAAGTGGAAGAACGGTCCTAATTTGGACACCACCGGACGTTTGTTTAAAGGACGCCAGTTTCTTCGTGATAGGGAACATTCGTGGACAGAACAACCAACGACGACAAAAACTCACGAAGAAATACAACGCTTTCATGTTCACTGGAAGCCACTGCCACTCATCGATTACTCCAGGTTCAGCAACTGGACGAAACTGCAGCGTGCAACTGCGTAGCGTACTTCCTCCGCTTCATTGACAGCTTGAGCCGAAAGAATGTGGGACAAAATCTACGGAAGGAGATACTCCTCAAATCCGAACACACACGTGCAGAGATTCATTCTTCTCTGGAAGATATTGCAAGCTGAATCCTACCCGGAAGAGAGCCACACTTGAGGAAACATGTGGTTCCCCAGAAGCGAAGCACCATATCGTTCCGAAATGCAGCTGTATCTACAAAACCTGGCCGTTTATGGACGAACATGGTATTCTGCGAATGCGAGGCAACATTTCTAGTTATTCTCCCCAAACAACATCCGGTGACCACCCTAATCACGGAATGGTATCACCGACATTTTCGTCACACAAACCATGGTCAATGAAATGTGACACCCAAGATCCCTCTTGCAGAGAGTGGCAAGAGATTACACAGGGTGTTGAAACTCTCAGGCCGTCCCAAAAGCACCAGCGATGGTACCTTTTAGCTGAGACAAAACTGCAGCCTATCGTACGCCCATTTACGTATTTTCTACCAGTGCTAGTCAAGGTGAGTCGCTGCCAGATGCAACGTTGGATCGCCCTATTTACCTGCCTAACCGTTCGCGCCATGTACATGGAAGTAGTGCATAGTATGTAAACGGAATCGTGCATTTTGGGTATCCGGAGACTCGTGCGTCGAAGGGGATCACCGGCAGTATTTTATTCGGATAACGGCACCTGTTTCCAAGGTGCAAATCGGCAGCTAAAGGGGGAGATAGCGGCGAGGAACGAAGCTACAGTCACCACCTTTACGAATGCGCGAACCGAGTGGAAGTTCATTTCACCCGCAACTACACACATGAGTGGAGTGTGATAGCGTCTTGTGAGGTCTGTGAAAGCAGCTATCGGTACAGCCCTGGAACATCCTCGGAAACCCAATGTCGAGACGTTGGAGACATATATATGAGGCTGAAGCGTTGGTCAAGCGGTAACAAAATCCAGCATCGACACTCCATAGCAGTTGGAAGATGGCTCAATATATTGTAACCGAGTTTTGGAAGAGGTGGATTAATTAATATCTGCCAGTAATTACTCGTCGTTGCAAGTGATTCGATGAAGGGTGGGTGATCTCGAGGTGGATTATCTTGTACTTGTTTTGATCGGCACTGGAAGGAACCAGTGGACGGATCGAGGAAACCTTCATCGGCAGAGACGGAAGAGTTCGCCAATCACTAGTGCGTATTCTAGCCCCAGCCTGTTTTGGGCAATTGCCCTTTCTCCAATTGCCACAAGTACACAAGTAGACTAAATTTAAAACACATTTACTAAATCGGAAGAAATTTATTCTGCATCGAGTTTGCTCATAGCGCTCCTTCAATTCTAAAACGAATCGTCTTCATCTACGGAAAGGCATACGATCCTACAGTACCTACATTAGAAGGTTTGTTAACCCACTCTTTTCCATGATCAGGAGATCCACAGGCTTTTGGCCCGTCTCATGTTTGACAATCTACTATTCGATAGTCAATACTTGTTCAGGCTTCTGCGGGTATTCATAATTTTCATCAATATGTATATTTGAGAATTCAAGCAAATAACTATTGAAAAACAATTGGAAATCTATCAATTTTAACAAAAACTTTACGATAGATTTCATATTTTCAGGAAATATGCAACAACTTTCGTACTCTTGGCATTTTTTTTTTCAAAGCTAAACATTGGCACCTCAAAGCAACCAAAAAGATTCTGGTAAGGCAAGGGATTCAGTCCATATTAATTTATTCGACTGTTAATGGCCAAATATATTCCGAGTCTTTTTCGTTTCCAAATATCAAATAAGGAAAATGATTTCAACTTCCCTGAACTGTTTTATTGAATTACTTTTGATTCCTTATTGCCAATTTTTACCATCGAACCCTGCCGTAACAAACACATTCAATAGCTACAAAATATAATCCGCATAACCGTCTGAACAAAATCTTATGTAACATGATTAACCAGCACAAAAATAATAATAACAAATAAACAAAATATCAACGAAAAGAAATGAGTAAACCCGAAACTCACAAACATTCTTCGCTACTTACGTCCAAACATATAACTTCCGTTTCCTCCTCCAATAGTATCAAGCTGTCATCATTCTTTTTCCTTGCCGTTCGCTTCCGTCCGCGAAGGTAGCTCCTGATCCTCTTCCTCGTCGACTTCTCCTTCTTCCGGTTCTTCTTCCACCACCTTCGGCTGTCCGACAACGCTGCCGTTAAACGAGGGCAGTGAACTGGACTGGCTTTCGACGCACAACCCTTCCAACTTGTCGCAATCACCGACCGAATCCACCGTGAGAAAACTTTCCTCCTGATTGTCCAAATCCATATCGGCCGAGTCCCGAACGGTATCTGCCCCTTCATCCCTATCCATGCGTAGTTTCTTCCGGCGATATCCTTGCACCAGCGTTCCCTCCAGATTCCGAATCATTTCATCCCGGCTCTGATGGCCCATTCGCGGAGGAACGCCGTAGAACTTTGAGTTATCAAGATATTCACTGCCCGCGTCGACGTTGAAGCCGGGAAAGCTGATTATCTTCCGGACGTCGTACTTCAACTTGACATTGTCCACTTCCCCTCGCTTTCATCCGAGTCCAGCACAGGGTTGCCGTTCGAATTGAACAGCTGCAGTCCCGAGTGGGTGATTTTAGCATCCTCGAGCCAACCCGGAGGGTAACCGTACAATCGCATACGGTAAATATGTTCCGGGAGGTCTCGCTTTCCTGCAACGAATCAGAACAATTAGCTTGATTTAAAATAAACCCACTCCATAAGCAACTTACTCAAACCGAGGGCTTGACGCAACTCATTCGACAGGCGGCCAGGTATGATGTGTCCATACTTTTGCTCCAGATCCACGTGATACCGGTCTTTCGTTTTCATGAACGCCTGCTTCATCTTATCGATTTTGGCAAAGTTCCGAGCCTGCTTGCAATCTTTCAGACCATGATCACCGTCGCAGTTCCAACAGAGCTGCCTCGGTTTCGGCCTCTTGGTGGCACTGTCCACCGCAGCCGAGGGTGAATTGTCCAATACCTTTTGTAGAGCTTTTTTATAGCTGGGAATGATTGGGCCTCCCTTGGCCGTTTTGGCTGGTGTTGAATCTATGACGAACATTCCATCGGTATCATCTTTTGTAACGGTGGTGTCTGGTTTTAGGGCAGGCGTAGCGCATTCGGCTGGACCCACGGGGGCCGATGAATCCTGACTTTTGATAAGTACCTGAAGGGAAACTAGATCTGCTTGTTGCACAACTTCCACCTCCTCTCCACCCATCTTTAGTTGAAATGTCGTTCTGAGATATTCCGTAAGTGACCCTTTGAACAAGTCGAACAGTTTCTCATCCCGAAACTTCATACTCAGCAGCACGTTATCCTTCATCTCTTCCGCTGGCGGGCTGGACTGTTTTTCCTGTGTTTCGCTTGATTCTGGTGGTTCACTAATGTCTGGTGGAGTTGCAGTGGACTCCTTGCCTTCGGGGGATTGTCTCAACGGTGTGGAATGTGAATGGTCCTGTTTTGGAGATTCTTCGTCGTCTTCCACGGTTACTATGGGGATTGGCTTCTCCTGAATCTGAACGTCGCTATCTTCGCCATCGTCATCGTCGCTGGGAATTTCAAGGATCTCGTCTTCTGCCTTGCGCTTCGTTCCCATGGTTGCGATATTGTTCAGTAGGTTGTTTAAATGACCGCACGTTTGAACGTAGTATATTTTAACTGAGGTGATGTTAGATTTCTGAAAGAAATCTACAGAATATAATAGAACACAATGCGTACAAACATGGAACTATTTCAATACGCGCTCGATGGTGGCCTTTTTGTTTTGACAGAATGGAGTGATATGAAGAGAAAGTGTGTCAATGTTTTTCTGACTTCACACTTCTCTTCACATCGTAGCGAGATAGCTAGGATTGGGCGTTTTTTCGAAGAATATTAATTCAAGAGCAAGAATTCAATAGGTCGTGAAGGTAACATATTGATATCATCAAGGAAATCAATGTAGATGCTTTTGCTATTATGGCTAGTATCGACTTAAAGGTCGGTATCGTGTTCAAAAGAAATTTCTTTTGCTGTCTCAAGTCTCCCCATATTAAAATCCGTTTACTGAAACGGAAAAGTAAAGAATCGAAAAGAAATTTCTACAGCAGAAATTAGGTACAGCTACTACCTAAAAAGAACGAAAAACAACACTAATGGAAAACTAATGGGAGCTGTCACTCCTACTCTCGGAAAGATATTTCGCTCGATTATTCCGTAAGTGAAGGTGATATTTCGATCCATGCAGATCAAATTGTCAAAATTCCGCTTGGTAATATTGTACAAAATTCCTTAACCTCTTTTGGCCTTTACGGAATCAAACGAAACATTTTTCCGAGAGTAAAAGTGACAGGTCCCATCAATTTTCGTGGAAACCATACAAATTCCAATTTTTTGTTCGTTCTATTCAGGTGAATATTTTTCTTTTTTAGTATAGGGAATTTAACATGGGAATGGGATGGAAAAAGAAATTTCTTTCGAACACGATACCGACCTTAACTAAAAAACTTTTTTTTGTAATTCACACTCCGAAAAAGAAATTGAAGTTAAATAAACAGGTTTTCTCTGTACCCATAATCAACGAAACAGTCCTTACAACACCCAATGATAATAATTCACCCCTTTCTAAATTATGGACATTACCCAAGTAACCACGAGGCTGTAATAGCAACAATCCATATGCAACTAGAGATTTGAAATTGTTTCACTGTTGTAGAACCCCTTGGTCCAAATTAAACCTTGAAGCCAGCACCTTGCTATACATATTTGCGCCTTTGTTTTGATTTGCTGTGTTGTTTTGACAGAATATTTGAGAGTGTGATCGTGTGAGTTCATTATAAGGGGTGCAATATTAAGCTTGGGACCGAGCTTGGGACCGATGTTCTAGTACTGACTGAGCCAAGAAAAAAATCGTTTTTGTATGGGACCTACTGGTCTTAGAGTTAGTCTATAGTAATAGCATGCATATATAGGGCATATGCATTACGTCTAGTGCATCATTGGAGTTGGATGAAAGCTGAAAAGGGCCCCACTAAGTTCGAACTAATGCTATGTCTTTTGTAATGCCAGAAGACATTGCTAAAGTAGCATTATTGCATTGGTAATGCATCACTACATTCCTAAGCTTATCTGACGCTCCATAACTTGACAACTGTTGAATTGATGCGCTCCCACATAGCCGATGTTGATTTTGAGTTGAATACGTGCAATAATATAATGCTTGTGGTTACTTGGGTATAGTTGAACACTGCCTTATAATCCTAGGGGGCAAGACACTGAGCAATCCTGAGTAACTCTGAGCAGTTATGAGCATCTCTTATTCACTGGATTCATATTGTGCTATTCAAATTTCCTACCTTTCGTAAAGCTTGGTTTTGACAGTGAAATTGCATAATCAAAACAAGAAAGTTCTGTCGTGAACAGGCTTCCCAATAGTACAGCCTTCTTGCCACAGTTAGTTTGAACTGCATCGACTGTCTTTGTGTGAACCAAACTGTCGCTTGCTACTGTTCGTTCGGCACCCTACCCGAAGAATGCTGTATACTAACAGTCGATGCTACGCTAGCTTTGCTGAAACCACCACACTCTTAACGTACACTGAAAATAAATCAATAATTTTTATTATTAAAATTGGCACTTAAATTGGTAAATTTTTGCTTCCAATTGAAATCATGTGAGTCAGTATGATTTTCATTTGCCGCTCATAATTTTTAACACCCATCACTTAATACACAGGTTCGTTTCCAATGAGACTGATATGGTCCGCACATAATTTTCAATGGAGCGAGAAATGTCATTCAAGTGTGTTTTCACTTTGCCCTATTCTATCCATCTTCGCACTTAAAACGAATTAAAAAACCGGGCGCGAATAACAATCAGCAGAAAACTAATTTGAAAAACAAAGCGAAAGGCCTATCAAAAGCGACTGTTCAGAATGGGAAAGGTGAGACGAAATTCGTATTCGATTGCCGGGAGAAACGTGTTTTGTTTAACTCGAATTTTTTTTCAAATTTACAGCATCCGTTGAGGAAAATTTTGAGCTTGAACCGGAATCCTCCAAAGTCAACAAGAAGGAGAAAAACGTAAGATCCAGGAAGCCGGTAAGTTATTTATGAAAGCATGAATATTCTGGATTTTTGATCGATTTATTTTTATAGTTGTGAAGCGGCCGAAGCAAAGCGATGATGAAGAAAATGTTCAACCGGAGGAAGATGGTGATGCTGAAGAACAAGAAGCGTCTCCGGTTGGAAGCAGCAGTGCATACAAAATACTGCTAGGCAATCAGGAATTCGATTCGCTTCGTGGTAAGGTGTCGGACAATACGTTGAAGGCGATCGCAGAAATGGGATTCACAAAAATGACCGACATTCAAGCTAAAGCTATTCCGTCGCTGCTTGAGGGGCGTGATTTGATTAGTTCTGCCAAGACTGGCAGTGGTCAAACGTTAGCGTTTTTAATTCCGGCTGTGGAGTTACAGTTCAAACCACAAAATGCATGTAATAAAACGAAATAATAAAATAAATTTTATGATAAAATACAATCCATGCGCCTTTTCACATAAAACGTATTACAAAACTCATTTGAATTTTGTCTAGGACAATTTAATGCAATCCATGTACACTATAATTAATATCTATTCAGCTGTTGCACTTAAAGACTATATATTTATTGCACATATGGTTAATTACTCTATGGGTCATGAAAAGTATTTGACCACATTTAATAAAAAATAAGTGCAGCACCAATACAGAGCAATAACTTTGCACATTGCCCAAATCTATAGGTGATTGCACTTAAATATAAGGTGCATTGTTTTTTGAGTGTATTAAGCCGAATGGGATGTTATTTTTTTCATTTTGTCATGTCATCTGTTTCGTACATTTTTTGACAGTCTTTCTGAAGCGGTGACATTTTTCGGCTTACCCGAGTCGGCTGTCACGAGAAGGATGTCGTGAGATGGCATTGGCAGGTATTAGCTAAGCTGATAAACTATCTCCCATTCGTCAGCTCCCATGCATTTACCCACTTTCCATCACAAAGAGGAACCGTTGTTTGCGAGAGGAAATTCAGCCTTGAGTTTATTTTTATTTATTTTTTTCCGTTGGCCTATTTCCTCACATGGTGACAATCACCAACGCCAGGGAGAAGACTCCACCACCTAGGCCCCCCCGCTAAGTATGCATCTTAAAATGATCCTACAGAACATTTGCTTCTGGACTCCGGGAATTCTTCTTCTGGCCCCAATTCATCTTCCAAATACTGCGACCTATTATGCCTGAAATGAGTATTGCTCATGATACCATAATAAATCGTTTTCCCAGACAGTAAACATACTTCTGTTATTGGTTACCAAAGTTACCACAGTTACCAGGTTATCACCTACCAATCCAAGCCAGTGCTGTCAGAATACTTTAGATCGAGTTATAAATTATACAAGTTGATGGAAGCTGATGCATTCGGAGCAAACGTGAGTCTTACGATTAAATATATACACTGAGGCAAAAGAACTTAAGAATTCTATAAGAATCGCTTATGAATTTGCGACAAAAGGATCCGTTATGAAAATCATAAGTTTAACCTATGGCTAGGAAAGGGAAATTAAAAATGTTTTCACTTAAGATTGTTATTAGTTGTCGTATGAAAACCATATTCAGGTGTTATGAATAATATAAGCATTTACTAAGCAAAATCATAATGCTTAGTTATGCATTGCATTGTAAACTTGTTATGAATATCATAAGCATGATATACGAATTTCATAGTTCAGATATACGTGTTTTTACCATTTTATTCACCTTTTAAATAATGAACTAAGTTTGATAGATTAAGATGTCCTTGTTGGTAAAATAATAAATCATTTGGTACTATTGAATGATTTTTTTTATTAAATGAAAATCGGATTTACGGAATTTATTCATTCCTTCATTCCGTTCACATTGGATTTATTAATTTCGTTTACCGGGTTGTTTATTTGGCTGCTGCTGTCATCTTTGGAAGGATGATCTGCTTGAATTTCATGATTCTACGAATGGAGTTTCTGTTAAAATAAAACATTAAACTTTTTAGGTTATATAGGGAAAAGAAAAAAAGAAAAACTTACATCGACTAGATTTCCAGTTATTCGCGCTGGTTCTTCCAGGGCCTGGTGACGGTACCAGTGGAATATAGACTCTGTCTTTACGCAGCAAGCAATTTGTGAGGTGCTTTGAAGGAAATCAATTACAAAAAGCAATAAAAAATAAATGGGAAATACTTGCATTTCTCTGCCGCCAATCCACAACCCAGCTCCAAATTTGTTTCATGTCTAACATGCACGAAACAAACTTTTATTCAGCGTTAGCAAGTCGACTGCCTGTGTAAACAGTGCGATGCACACAACCGGTACCTCCGTATTCAAATCTACGATTAGCTGCTGTTCGTTTAATACAAAGCTTATAGTTTCAGCCATTTTTTCAAACTGACTTTTGACTAAAAATGATAACTTCAACGACACTCTGGAAATCATAAGTCGCGCGTATGAAATGCATAAGGGAAGGTCCATTAATTATGTCACACTGTAAAGGGGTAGGGAGGGTTTGGGAAAACGTGACGATCCATACAAAAAAATTTGAAGGTCCATACAAAAAATGTGACAAGGGGGGGGGGGTCATTTTTTGCGTGACGTAATTAATGGACGTTCCCTAATTGATGGATAGGAAATACATAAGTGGCTTATGAAACAAAAATCATCATGCTTCATAAGTCATGTCTTATGAAATTCTTAAGTTCTTTTGCCTCAGTGTATGAGTGAAGTTGTTTTTTCGTTTTCACACACATTTTTTGGCAATCTCATCACTCTATATCTTAGAGGAGAAGAAAAGTGTGCATAAAGTGTGCAAGTTTGATGTATCTTGAGTAATTTGAAGCAAAAAGTTACTCACGAGAGAGCTTTCTTGCCCCTTGTTATTTTCTGAGATATGTGATCATATTGAAAAAAAATTTCTCTTTTATCGATAAATATTACTGATTTTATAAACGGATAAATATTACGGGATTTTATAAAAAAAAAATTAGATTTGCCAATGCATTGACGATGGCCACAGGCCAGAGTTTAGTTTGAAGCTTCTCATGTTGTGTTCCAATTCACGAATTAATTTTAATTTTATTTAAACTTGACAGATGGAAAATAATCGATTAATCGATCTGATAATTAAAATCCCTGTGTTATTGATCAACAAACTTTCAATAAGGTGTCTGTCAAATTTGAGTTGCCGTCTGTCAGAGATAAGTCTGCTCGAGTAGCAGACTGAATAGATTATTTTCTATCTCTCAATTATAAGTGAAAATTAAAATTAATCCACGAATTGGAACACATTCTCAATATTGACCGCATTACCGATTTCGAAATGGATTGTTTAGAAATCGATGTACTCAAATCGATTAGTAATCGATAATCGCCCAATTTTAATTCACATAGTTTAACTTGACTGCTTGTAGCGCAACGACACCTATGAGTGAGCAAATGAAAAAGAATCGGTCACAGACAATCGAACGTAGGGATGCCTGGTAGAGGAGAAAAAATCAACAATAATTTTTTTGCTAATTTATCGGAAGTTTTTTCAGCAAAATAAAAATAATGCTCCTATTTTGCAGCTTAGGATTTCACTTCCATCATAATATGTATTAGAACAAACCGCCTTTGATTAGGATTTCATTTCAGCGCCAAAATTAGATTAGGGCGAATTTGTTTTTGTAAACAATGGTTTTCATTGTCATTTTCTCTTGAACAAAAGGTCACAAATACAAATTAAGCGCTCTTTAAGAAAGGAGAGCTTTATCTCTATCCGCTGATATATTCAATTTGACGAAATTGTATTCAACTTCCGATAAATTAGCAGACAAAGTGTTTGTTTACAGAAGCAGATTCACCCTAATCAAATGTTGGCGGTGATTTGAATTTATTAGAAGCATTTAAAATGTTGAGAGCTGTCAGATTTATCACCACTCGGTGTCTTCTCCTTTCTTCAACTTCGATTCGTCTATAACAAAGTTGAAGATTTCGACAAAGATTTTTCTTTAGGGCATTACCGACAATCGTAAACAATGGTTTCTTCCGTAAATTTCTCGTGGCACAAAGGCTACACATGCAAGCCTCCAATTCATTCGGATAGGTGAACTCTTCCTCGCCGACATGACGGTGGTAGATGGATTAGGCAAGTTTTCAAGTCAGTTAGGCCGGCATGAAAAATCTTTGTCAATATGCTCCAAAAATATAAACTTTTCACAAAGGGTGAACGAAGGGTGAAGTCACATACCGATTACTATCGGCACAGCGGACAGACATCCAAGCTGGAGTGCCCTTCGTGTGTAAATTTCTGTAACTTCCATTTTGAAATTACAGCTTGTTTCCGTTAGTTTTGGTGAATCGTATGTTGATGGCGCCACGAGCGTGCCTTGAGATAGTCTGTCAATTTTAGTTTGGTGAAACCTAGACTAGGTGGCGCTGATTTTCCAACGGCTTGCTTTTAAAAATTTACACAGTATATTGGGGAAAAACTGTTCGAGCCTGGATGTCTGTTCTCTGAGCTATCGGTTGAATTCTCATTCAATTTTACTTTCAATTTACTTTCAAGTTTTTTGCAATAATTTTAGATTGTAGTCATTTTGCGTAACCTGAATTGAAAAAAAAAAATAGGCACAGAAATGGTCGCCAAAAATTGCAACGTTATTATATAAAGTTTCTATTTAATTGGTTTATGATACTTTTAACCACTGTTTTATTAAAGCTAGCACTTTCTCGAATACTTTAGGTGTTTTACGAAGTTTGATCGCATGATTGCCCAAAACTTCTCAATTGGACGAAGTTCCAGCGAGTTTGGTGGGTTGAAGTCTTTTGGTACAAAAGCAACAATGTTATTTCAGTCTAACACTGGCCGGGCATTATGGTAGGATGCCAAAATCCGGCCAAAATAGCGTCGCCCCTCCGTGAGACCGTAGAATGGGCAGCAGGCTTGAGGCACTTGTCTCGGAAGATTTCCCCATTAGTGCCTGTACATAAATCACGTACTCATTTTTGAAAATCTCTGACCCCCCCATTTTTGGAAATTTTGAATGGAGCGTAGACTTAGGTCAAACCCCCTCTCCCCCCAGAAAAGTCTACGTGGTTTATGGACCGCCGCATTAATGGTACTGCCAAACTAACAACAACTAATGGCCTGCCAAACTAACAACTTTTCGGCGAATTCGTCCACGTTTTTCTTCCTTAACTCCTCAAGGATGGCCAACCGCGAGTTGACTACGTAAAACTCCTGCCCCGACAATTTTGTGTTTTGTGTTCACCTTGATGTAAGTCACGTCGTCCATCTCGACCCACTCTCGGTACAGCTTCCTGACGTTTGTCGTTTCGGTTGGTGTCTTCTTGACCTTGAAGACGTGGAGGCCGTAACATCGCTCTGGAAGGTGTAATGTGACGAGTTGGGCTCTATAGCCGGGGTATGATTTTCACGAAATCTGGTCAATTCGTGCGCTATGCGGACGACATGGACATAATCGCAAGAACATTTGGAACGGTGGCAGAGCTGTACACCCGCCTGAAACTGGTGGTGAATGCGTCGAAAACAAAGTACATGCTGGTACTCGGTACCGAACACGACCGGATCCGCCTTGGAAGTAATGCCACGATAGACGGGGATACCTTCGAGATGGTGGAGGATTTTTTCTACCTCGGATCCTTGCTGACGGCTGACAACAATACGAGTCGTGAAATTCGAAGGCGCATCATCAGTGGAAGTCGTGCCTACTACGGGCTCCAGAAGAAACTACGTTCTAAAAAGATTCACCCTCGCACCAAATGCACCATGTACAAAACACTCATAAGACCGGTGGTCCTCTACGGACACGAGACATGGACCATGCTCAAGGAGGACCTGCGAGCGCTCGGAGTTTTCGAGTGAACTTCGTCGGTGTGCATGAGAAAAGTGATTGGCGGCGAAGGATGAACAACGAGCTCGCTGCACTCTACGGCGAACCCAGCATCCAGAAGGTGGCCAAAGCCGTAAGGATACGGTGGGCAGGGCATGTTGCAAGAATGCCGGACAACAACCCTGCAAAATTGGTGTTCGCTACTGATCCGGTGGGCACAGGAAGGCGTGGAGCGCAGAGAGCACGATGGACGGACCAGGTGGAGCGTGATCTGGCGAGCATGGGATGCGACCGAGGTTGGAGAGTGGCAGCCGCAAATCGAGTATTGTGGCGTACTATTGTTGATTATGTCTTATCCTAAATGTGATGTTGAACAAATAAATGTATGTATGCACGTGGAGGCCAGCACGTTTCAATGCATTTTCGACAACCCAGATGGAAACCTCCATCTTCTTCGCCACACCGTGGATCAAACCTTTTGATCGACGCTTGAATAGATTCAACACCTTCCATGCCTTCTCCGGATCAGCTGGCTTCGGTTTTGTGCCGCTACCTGACCCCGGCAGGGTCGTCTGGGTCTTCTTGAATGACTTCACCACCCAGGATACCATCTGTGGGACGCAGTCGGATTTTCTACGACGGCGCATATTATTTCAGGGCGGATGTGTTCTTGTTCCGATGCCATCTCAATAACCACATGATGGATTGTGATGAAATTTCACCATCGTAAACATATCACTCTTATGTCGTTTTAGGTTATTGCCAGTGCGGAACTGGGTTCGCCCTAACAGCTGTCAAAACGTTTTTTATTCAATCGGGTCGGATCTAGATCCGACTCAACATCGATGAGGTTCGCTTTCAACTTTTTTCGAGGTCCAACCTGGATGCACCAGTACACAAACATGAGCTTTCAAAATCAAAGGTTCATGTTTTGCACTAATACCATCATACTGACTCGACTCTGGATCCGTTTTCATTCGGTAATTACGAGTCAGAGTCAGACCTGACCCAGGTTTAAAACCGATAACTACATAAGACTGTGTCCTAATTCACGAAGTAATTTGAATTTTCACTTAAACTTGATGTTGCGCCCTATCCAAAAGTTACGCTAGACGAATGCGCGAATCCACCCCTGCAGAGAGACAACATCGATAACATGTTTCATTATTCTGACGTTTGATGTTCCCGCTAGAATCACTGAAATACATATACGTTGTAAGAGTACGAGGTGCGCAATTTTTGTTTTCGTCCAAATATCCCGATATTTTCCCTGGTTTGGTATACTTTTTCGGCTGTCCGCCCACAGGTTATGGGCCCAGACCAGTAGGACACTACGGAAATAGTGTTTGTTCGCGGAAAAGTGACGGTACGGGTCGTTTTCGGTCGATTGCTGGTGGCGTCGAGTTGCGGTCGGTAGATTGCAGCGGCAAGATGGCGGACTCGCAGAGATTTGCGATGCAGAAACTGAACAACCACAACTACCAGTCGTGGAAGTTCAAAATGGAAATGTTGCTGATTCGAAAGGATACGTGGTACGTCGTTTCCCAGCCGGCACCGAACCCAGTTACTGAGGAGTGGACAAAAGTTGATGCAAGAGCTCGAGCCACGATCGGGCTTTGCATTGAGGACGACCAGACAAGTTTGATGCGCAATTGTGCGAATGCCAAGCAGGCATGGGACGCATTGAAGTCGTACCACGACAAGGGATCGGAGGTCTACTTATTGAAAAAGCTGACACACCTGGAGCTTAAGGAGGGCGATGATGTGGAGCAACATTTGCAGACATTTTCCGATTTGCTGCAACGGATCGCGGATATTGGCGATGCGATTCCGGAGAAGCTGCAAGTGGCGATGTTGCTGAGCTCATTACCGGACTCCTACGATTACCTGGCGCCGGCGGAGGAACAGCGACCGCGGGAAGAGCTGACGTTGCAGCTTGTTAAATCCAAATTACTGGCGGAATCGGAAAAACCCCGGGAGCGCAGTGGTGGTGCTGCTTCAGGTAGTGGCCAAGCGTTACGAGTGGAACATCGTCGTCAACGAGGAGGAAACAAATCTGCTGGTGAAGGAAAGAAGCAAACCGTAACACGATCCTGTTTCCAGTGCAAGCAATCGGGGCACCTGAAGAGAGACTGCCCGCTTGTTGCTGTTGCCGAGTCAGCGACGAAACCGCCGAAGAAGAAGCCGGATGAAGCAAAAGCCAAGCAAGTGCAAGCAGTTGCCGAGGGACCGCTGGCGTGGATGGTGGGACAAGCTGATCCAACGAGTTGGTATGTCGACAGTGGTGCTTCTCGCCATATGACGGGAAACCGAAAATTTTTCACCGTGTTGGAGAAAACCAGCGGAACGAGCGTGATGTTGGCCGATGGCGAGAGAGCTGAAGTAGCTGGAACGGGCCATGGCATCATCGTTGGTGTGACTGCTACTGGTGAGCCTATCGACATCGAGGTGAGCGAAGTGTTGTACGTTCCGAAACTCACAAGTGGACTTGTATCGGTGAGTATCCTTGCCAAGAAAAAATTCGATGTGATATTCAGGGAAAATCGATGTGAGATCCGAAAGCGCAACGGAGAGGTATGTGCTGTAGGAGAACGACACGGAAGCCTGTACCGTTTGTGCGTTCCGGAGCAAGCGATGGTCAGTGTTCACACGTCGCACACGTCGAATTGTCTGCATACGTGGCACAGGCGCCTAGGACATCGAGATCCTGATGTAGTTCGATCGGTTCACATAAACAAGCAAGCAGATGGGATGAAGCTGGTGGATTGCGGAGTACGCACCGTGTGTCAATGTTGCATCGAGGGTAAAATGGCACGAGCACCGGTCCCGAAAAGTGTCGATAGAGGTTCGAAGGTAAAACTGGACATCGTACACGCCGATCTAAGTGGTCCGATGAAATGTACGCCGAGTGGAAACCAATACTTCCTTTGTTTGGTTGATGACCATACACGGATGGCATTTGTGTACCTCCTGAGAAAGAAATCGGACGCCGCAGCGAAGATCAAGGATTTCATTTGCTTCTGCAAGACGCAGATCGGGAAGACGCCTAGAGTGCTGCAATCGGACGGCGGAGGAGAGTTCATCAGCAAGGAGTTGCAGAGCTTTCTCCGAGCGGAAGGTATTGTGAGTCAGTTTAGTGCGCCCTACTCGCCACAGCAAAACGGCGTAGTAGAGAGACGCAATCGATACCTGAAAGAAATGGCCCTTTGTATGCTGTTGGAGGCGAAGCTGGATCAAAAGTACTGGGGAGAAGCAATTCTAACAGCTACCTACGTCCAGAATAGAGTACCATCTAGGAGCATTGGGATGAGCCCGTATGAGAAATGGTACGGAAGACTTCCATCGTACGAGCATTTCCGGATTTCCGGCTGCGAAGCCTGGGTACACGTTCCAGCCAAAACACGTAAGAAGATGGATCCGAAAGCACGTAAGCTGGTGTTTGTGGGGTACTCCAATGAACACAAGTCCTACAGGCTACTGAATACGGCTTCCGAACGAATCACCATCAGTCGGGACGTAAAGTTTCTCGAAGACTGGCGCATGGACAGTGAACGAGATGTCGAGCGGAAGCTGGAAGCAACCGAGTCAACAGTTGAGCTAGAGCCACTTCCGGTTCTGGAAAACGCGCGTGATCCGGAACCTGTTCGTGAACCCGAAGATGTTTCTGAGCAAGATGAAGATTTGAACGGATATGAATCGGCTGAAGAGTTATACTACGGTGAAGAAGAAGTTCATGTTCCAGAGAATGAAACCCAGCAGGAGAATCCTCATCGTTCCACTAGAGGAGTTTTGCCAGCCCGATTCGGAGACTATTTTGTAGGCATGGCAACGATGAACCAGGATGAACCGACGTCGTACGAGGAAGCGGTCAGTTGCAATGAAAAGAAGGAATGGATTGCTGCCATGGATGCTGAGTACGAGTCTTTGGTGTCAAACGATACATGGGAGCTTGTGGACCCGCCACCTGCTAGCAACATTGTCGATAGCAAGTGGGTGTACAAGAAAAAGGTGGACGCGGACGGCAAGGTAGAACGATTGAAGGCCAGACTCGTGGCACAAGGATGCAGCCAGCGATTTGGGTCGGATTTTGAGGGAATATTTGCACCTGTGGCGATGTGTTCTACGTTTCGAGTGCTGTTAACTATTGCGGGCCATCGCCGAATGTACGTGAAACACCTGGATATAAAATCTGCGTACCTGTTCGGGAAGCTAGACGAAGTGGTGTACATGCGCCAGCCACCGGGGTACGCGTCGCCCGGAAACGAGAAGAAAGTGTGCAGATTAAAGCGAAGTATTTACGGTTTGAGACAAGCAGCGAGAGTTTGGCACAAGACGCTGACGGACTTGCTGAAGCAGATTGGATTTGAACAGTGCACTTCCGATTCATGCTTATATCGGAAGCGTATTGGCAAGAACGGGTGGATATATCTGCTCATATATGTGGATGATTTGCTACTGGTCTGCGCACAGGAAGAGGAAATCGAATTGGTCGAGCAAGCGTTGCAAAAACAACTGAAGATTACGAGCCTTGGAGATATCAAGAGTTTCCTGGGTATTCGTGTGCGGAAGAATTCCGACGGTTTATTTGTGATTTCCCAAAGTGTTTTTATCAAGAGAGTAGTGACACGGTTCGGTTTGGAAAAAGCTAAAGGGTCGAAGTACCCAATGGATCCGGGATACTATAAGGTGACCGAAGGAAGCCCGAAGATGGAGAACAACGAAGAATATCAAAAGTTGATTGGGTGCCTGCTGTACCTATCCGTCAACAGTCGTCCAGATGTTGCAGCAGCAGTTGGAATCCTGAGCCGGAAAATAAATTGCCCATCAGTGACTGACTGGACCGAGGCGAAACGCATTGTTCGCTATTTGCTACACACGGTTGACTACGGATTGAAGCTTGGAAGGAATGGTTGTGATTTGCTTTTGTCGGGTTACTGTGATGCCGATTGGGCGGGTGACAGCCGTGACCGCAAGTCTTGCAGTGGTTACATGTTCAACCTAGGAGGAGCAACCGTGACTTGGGTGAGCAGGAAGCAGAGCTGTGTGGCGATGTCGACCATGGAGGCCGAATATGTGGCCATCTCAGAGGCTACACAGGAGGCCGTTTGGCTACGGCGCTTGCTAGCTGAACTGAACGAGATACAACGGCAACCAACAGTAATCTTCGAAGACAACCGAAGTTACCTGGATTTCGTCGCACTGGATCAGCAGAAGAAAAGGTCCAAGCATATTGATACGCGGTACCACTACACAAGGAGCTGTTGTTCTTCTGGTGTGATCGAGCTGAAGTACTGTGCATCGGAGTATATGCTTGCGGACATCTTGACCAAACCACTTGGATCAAACAAGGTCAAGAGGTTCGCTACGGAGATGGGATTGGCAGTCGTGCCGATCGAGGAACAGGCCGTGAAGGAGACACGAGGTTAGATTCGCGAGGAGTGTTGCGCCCTTTCCAAATGTTACGCTAGACGAATGCGCGAATCCACCCCTGCAGAGAGACAACATAACGATAACATTAGGTTCTCGCCGAGCGATCTCACAAACACTAGCGTGCTGCTTTACACGTATAGGATCGATTTGTTTATTGTTTTCAACCACGAGATAAATTGTCAAAATGTTCAGGTTGACAACGGTTTGTTTTTTATTTTCAACCAGCAAAACGATTGTATTAGTGAAACTGCTTACTAATACTAACGGCGGCAGAGAAGTCTATGTTTCCTTATTCTGACGTTTGATGTTCCCGCTAGAATCACTGAAATACATATACGTTGTAAGAGTACGAGGTGCGCAATTTTTGTTTTCGTCCAAATATCCCGATATTTTCCCTGGTTTGGTATACTTTTTTGGGTGTCCGCCCACACTTGACAGATGGAAAATGATCGACAGACGGAAACTCAATTTTGATAGACATCTTATCGAATGTTTGTTGATCGATCACAAAGGCATTTCAATCGATTAATCAATTATTTTCCATCTGTCAAGTTTATAAGTTAAATTAAAATTAATTCGCGAATTGGTAAACAGCTTTATGCCTTGTTCAGGCTACAGAGTTATAATATGTTAGAAAGATCGTCAAATAATTTCAACAAATCAAGGCATGTTATAACCAGCGGCTGAAGACTCGTGAACAAAATGAATATATTCCCAATCTCGGTCACAAGCTAAATGATTCGCCCCTAATAACGTAACTCACATCAACACACTCTCAAATATTGTGTCAAAATAACATAGCGAATCAAAACAACAACAAAGATACTAGAACCGAAAGGTATCGAAAAGCGCAAGAATTATTGCAAGGTAATCTTTGGACCAAGGGGTTCATTAACAGTGAACCAATTGAAAATCGCTTGTTGCACATTGATTGTTCTTATAACTGCTCAGCCGGCCACGAAATTTCATAAAAAATCACACGCTAAAAAGTTACAAGCTTATTTCGAGTACAGTCTTTACCAGTTTTAACGAGCGACTTCTACGGATTTCAACCTTATTTTTACTTCAGCTGGATTGGTTGGCTGCAGCATGGTTCGCAAAAATGTATGAGCAACGCAAAAAAAAATTGTCGATTTAAAAATCGTAACATTCTTAAAATATTCTTCGATGAAAAATATCTTCTTGGTTGTTATCTTATATTTTTTCATCATCGGTGAGCAGTTTCAAGGTAATTTCTTTCATCGAGTTTTGATATAAAAGGCGTAATGCTGTGCAGATTTTGTATAAAATATTTTTTATTGTTTTATAGTTTTTAAATTAGTGGATTTATTCTTGATGAAAATTATTTTACAACCAACGTAACTCATTTCAACCTTGCTCCATCATGGTTGCGTCCTGTGTCTTAATACAATTGAAAACAGGACACCTCATTCTTCTTATATCTTCTATAAGGAAGAAACTTACGTAACCTTAACATTCGTTCCAATAGCTTACTAGTTTTAACGACCAATAAAAAAAATCCATGGAAATAGTGATTCATTCATAGTCTAACTAGGATGGGGGGTACAATATGTCTTTCGTTTCACTTCGGATAAGCGCATAATCACAATATTAGTAGTGGCTGTATTGGAAGGGTTCCTTTTCTGTTTGGGGTTTCACATGCAGAAGGAAAACGGGAAATGAGGTTACTTTATCCGGTGCTTAAAACTATTACGTTAACGAGAGTTGTAAAAAAAAATAAAGATAAAGATCGACTTTAATAAAGATTCAACGAAAAACTAAATAGAAATCACAATCACAGATTCACGCGCGTGTTGCGTCCGTGGAGGTGGATGGTTAAATATGTTTTTTAATCAAACTGCCTTTCCAGAATCAAACGATCTGCACCGACTGATACGGTGGCCCGTGGTGGTGATGATGTTCCAGGTGGTCCTGTTCGATTTGCTCTTTGAGCATTTCGAGTTCCCGGATACCGGAAACGGTCACCTCGTACTTGTGCGTCATCAGCGATCGGTAGAAGTGCAGCGCAAAGGCTACAAATATGACGAGGACTGGGATGAGGACGATGCACGCGGACCAAGCGGCCGTCGTATTGAGGTCGTAGAACTTAACCCAGCACAGGATGGCAATCTCGAATAGAAACAGGATCAGTCCGAGCAGGGTCGAGAAGGCCCAAGCTGTTTCAATGTACCAGTGGAGTCGCTCGTGGGGCGACTCGTTCACCAGGGAGATGCTGTGCAGATTGCAAACGGTTTCAATGTTCGGCAGGATGCAGGTGCTGATCATGAGGGCAAGCATGTGAACCGCCACCAGCAGCGTGGTGCAGATGGCGAATGCTATCAGCATACTGGGCGGAACGGTGGTGTGTTCATCCAGCTGAACTTCAACCATGGCGACCTGAAACGGTAAGAATGAGGGAAAATTAAACTTGAGCAACTCAAATATAATTGCATAAGACAGGATTTAAAAAGAGGGGAATCGTCAATCATCATTACACACGAAAATGTCTAGCATTAAATAGAGATCAACTACTCATCTCGATGGCATTTCCCGGCGAAGAAAACAGCTGAGAGCAACGACCGGCCATGTTGCGGTTTTCTCGTCATCTAACAACAAGTGGGAGTCGGGTCTGTGCAATAGCCCAACGAACTAACGATGATGATTCGAGTGACAGAGATTTTGATTTTGATACACATCTACATCGGTTGTTTCGGTGCGGTCACCCACCGGGCGGTTAAGCGTCGTGCAATGTGTAACATGCGTGACCTTAACCATGATTTTCAACTCTTAGTGAGATAATGCAAGTGCACTGATCTGCTGAAGGAAGCTGATGGTTCTTTGTTTAGCATGCGGCTTACATTGTTTGTTTTTGTTTTGACAACGTTTCTTCGAATAATTGGTATGTAGTCCTACGGTTTGGGATCAGTTATTGACTTAAGCAGGATAAGTCGTTTGCTTGTTAGATCAACTTGATGATAAATTTCACGTAGCTACGCAGTCTCAATTATTTCAAAAAAACATTTTAAGAACTGGCATGTACGGCTTCTATTGAAATATTGAGGGAAATTTACTACGTGTTCATACAAACCATTTCAAACAAAACCCATACAAAACACTACAAACGAGAAACAGGCTTGAGAGCTTGAACATGTGCATTTTCTGTATGGTATTTTAAAAATATTAAAAATCCCCACTTGAAAATTCAATCCGAGCACGTTTTTGGAGGGGTGGTGAAGTTTTATTAATCTCAACCTGAACTGTTTTCTAAAATTTTCTTGAACGAAAACCCTGAGTTTGAATTTGATAGCCAACATGGAAAGATAATTTCCCATCATTGATCAATCCAAAGCTCATTACAATCAAATAACTCAATAAGGAAATTTTATGAGAAATGCAATTTATATTGCAACTACTTTCTTAAACATATTTTTCAAATGAATCCCTATACACTGAATTTTTTTTACGACGGTAATGGTACCGCGTAAAAAAAACACGTTATTTCAAAAAACTACGTAAAAAAAGGGCGTTAGGTATTTGAAAAACAAGGTAAAAACAACCGTGTTATTTCAAAAAACGACGTAAAAAAAGTCAAGGAAATAAAAATTATATTTCATATTCATATTGAAAGAATATGGTCATAAAAATGTATTGGTGGTGGAAAAACATGGTTCCAGTAACGTTGGTCACCGGGAATCTGCTACAAATGGATAGAGGTTGTTAATTTAATGTGTGAGCAAAACAGTCCAGAGTAGTTATAAAGCATTTTCGTCTTCGGCAAAATTTCTCAGTGTGTCATTCGTCGTCTTTTGACATTATCATATTAGTTCCACATCATGCCGCAGAGATAGCGCTGCAGTCTCTGGACTCTTTTGCTCACACATTGAATTAACAACCTCTATCCATTTGTAGCAGATTCCGGGTGGCCAATGTTACTGGAATCATGTTTTTCCACCACCAATACATTTTTATGACCATATTCTTTCAATATTTTGAAATAACGCGGTTTTTAACATCATTTTTTGAAATAACGCGGTTTTTTTTACGCGGAGTAAAAAAAACTTCAGTGTACACATCATATATGAATAAAAAGATTTTTTTTTTTTTGCGTTATCTAATGCATATAAAGAGAATGCTAGATTTGGCAGAAAATAATGGGATATTTCATGTAAATTTAAGTCAGCTAACGCCTGAATCTAGCCTGTTGTATGAAAGACTGGAAACAATGTTGTATGGCGCATGAGAGATTGCAAACAATTTTGTTGTTTACGCCTCCTTTGGCTTGGAATTAAGGGGGGGATATACAGTTAGAATGACCAAAAAATTCATTTTTTTTATTGCATAAAAAGTTAGTAAATTTCCCTTAGAATACGCTCCTGAAACCCTTTTTTCGAAATTCGAGGTCCACGTGTTTCTTTGCATCGTTTTTCGGAGACGCCTCTTCCGCACGCTTGACCTATAATTAAAACTTTCAACGCGTTTTTCTCCAAACAGCATTTTCGGAGTTTATGCCGGTGATAACTCAAAAACTAATTATTCGATTAAGCTGAAACTTACAGGATTTCTTTATTATAGTATTATATTATTAACTAGAAATTATTGTAATATTTTATTATTAAATATGGAAAAATGTGATATAAGGGAGGGAAAAATGTGGATTTTTTCAAAAAAGTTACGCTGAAAGTGCAAATTTTTTTACTTTACTTTTTTTTATAGTTCATCTACTAACTGTAAATGTAATTAATGTAATTTTTGGGTAAGCAGGTTTCAGATCAAAACTGCGACCAGGAGAGTTGGCACAATAAAAAAACAACGACTTTTTCAACGCACTCTAACGGCCGCCATTTTGTTGAAAAAAAATTTAAAAAAATATTTTTGTATACTACATGGATACACTTATAATTGTAAAAAAGTTTCGATAGGTTTGAGTTAAAACTTCCACTTGAATTTCTTTTTTCAAAAATGAGTTTTTTTCTCTCGTTCTAACTGTATATCCCCCCTTAAACGAGCGGAAAAAAAGGTTACACGCTTGTTAAACTTTTTTTTTCTGTGTACGTAAATCTGTTCGGATGTTCTATCGTTCAAAAAAAAACTGAAACACATTATTTCACGCTGAAATTATGTGCATATAACATATCTAGACAAAATAGTCAAAAGGTCTTTTGTAAAATTTGTAAACAATGACTTCAAGCGTATTTTTCTAGGATCTGCTTGCTCCCACAAACAAAATATCATCAGAAACAGATACAGGGAGTTATAACCTTCCCGTCGGTAGTGGATATAGATGTTAGCAATCTGGCATTTCCAGGAAATTTACTTTTTAACACAGAGAACAGACATCCAAGCTGGAGTGTAAATTTCTGTAACTGCCATTTTTAAATTACAGCTCGTTTCCGTTAGTTTTTGTGATTCATATGTTTATGGCGCCACCTGTACACCTTGAGATTTGATAGTCGCTGACAGGCTGTCAACTTTAGTTTGGTGAAACCTAGACTTGGCGGCGCTGTTTTTCCAACGGTTTGCTTTTGAAAATTTACACAGGAAATTGGAAAGAAAATGTTCGTGCCTGGATGTTTGTGTTTAGTAAGTCATTGTTACTTTCGACCTTTTGAAGATTTTGTCTAGATACTCGGTACATGCTTTGTAATGAGGTGTATACAGGTGGAGAAGAGCAAGGCGTTTGTCGGTACTAGTACCTTAAAATGTGCAAACAAACCATGATTTCGGGTAGTGACGTAAAACTCCAAAAACAAGCGAATGATTACAAAGCATGTTAAATTTTTGTCCGCATACTTTTAGTGCAGAAAAATAGATTTTTTAGCAGAAAACCTTTTCAAAACTAAACCAATTACCTATCCAATTTGTGTTTTGCAGCTGTAGTGAATTGTTGTTTTTGTTTTTGATCTACGTCACGCATGTTTACAAAAACAGCCTGTGCATCATCTCACGAACACAATGACAGGATTTTGCATTACACTAATACAACTTAACCACTTCTGCCCACCTTTATAGACCTCATTGCATGCTTTGCACATAATTATGACAGACGACTTCATTGCAGAGTCATATGTATGTATGTCATATCGCCCGTATCATTTTAGCAGTAGGTATAAAGCTGAGATCACAGTGTTTGACGGAACGCCAAATATTTGGCAAATTTGGTCAAATATATTTCACCAACATGTGATCGCCAAATATATTTGACCAAATAATGCTATGGCAAATGTTTGGTGTGTGTTTGTCATTTTAATTATTTGATGATTTGTGAAATAGTGTGATACCCTTTGTCAAATATATTTGCTCAAGTCTAACAAATAATTTATTTGACGCTCTGGAATTTCTTGAGTGACAAACATGAGCAAATTCATACACAGATAAAAATAAGCCAATTCATACACAGAAAAAAAGGCCCCTCATTGGTGAGTTCATATCTTTCGATGAATAATTCGTCGAGTGAGGTCCAAGATATGATCACCGTATTACAATGGAACTGTCGTAGTCTAGTACCTAAATTAGACTCGTTCAAGTATTTGATTCACAATTCTGATTGTGATATATTTGCTCTCTGTGAAACATGGCTTTCTCCTGAAGATGAATTAAACTTCCACGATTTTAACATTATTCGCCTGGACCGAGATGATTCATATGGTGGCGTCCTTTTGGGGATAAAAAAAATGCTACCCATTCTATAAAATCTCACTTCCAATAATCTCAGGCATTGAAATCGTCGCTTGCCAAATAAATGTAAAGAATAAAGATCTTTGCATAGCTTCTGTCTATGTCCCTCCGAGGACATCAATAAACCGCCGTCAACTTTGGAGTTCAGTTAATTTACTTCCATCTCCAGTTCTGATTCTGGGCGACCTGAACTCCCACGGTACTGCTTAGGGCGAACAATACGATGACAATAGAGCGGGTATTTTTTTATGATTTATGCGACGATTTCAACTTGACCACCTTGAACACTGGGGAAGCGACACGAATAGCAAAACCTCCTGCCAGGGACAGTCGACTTGACATATCTTTGTGCTCTAATTCACTATCATTAGATTGCCTGTGGACCAAATATTATCTCAATCACAACTAGTTTAAAAAAACAGACCAGTCAAACCATGTCCCTTATGACCTCACGAGGCATATTGATTGGCAACATTTTGCATCGGCGGTAACCCTTGGTATTGATTCTACCGATCCTCTTCCACCATTAGAATTAATCCGAACTAATGTACAAAAGTGCATTAGAATCTCAGAAACGACGTGTTCCAAGTGCATCCCTCAAAAGAAGACCCGCCACCCCTGGATGGGATGATGAATGCACTAAGTTGTATCTTGAGAAATCTGATGCGTTTAAAGATTATCGTAGACATGAAACATGTGAGCTTTTTGATAAGTACCTAAAGCTTGAAAAAAAGCTTAAAAACTTACTTAAAGCTAAGAAACGCAATTATTGGCGTACGTTTGTAGAGGGACTATCTAGAGAAACCTCGATGACAACGCTTTGGAGAAAGGCTCGTTACATGCGAAACCGCTCATCCTCCAATGAGAGTGAAGAATACTCCATGCAGTGGATATTCGACTTCGCTAAAAAGGTTTGTCCAGACTCTGTCCCAACACAACCGAATTTACGGGATTCCACCCGAAGTAACGGTTTTCTGGACGAACCATTCACAATGTTGGAATTCTCAATGGCACTTCTTTCATCGAACAACTCTGCTCCGGGAAGCGATATGATTAAATTCAACCTTCTGAAAAATCTCCCCAATATCGCTAAAAGACGATTACTTAACCTGTACAACACTCTCTTGGAATTAAACATAGTTCCACCCGAATGGAGACAGGTTAAAGTAATAGCTATTCAAAAGCCTGGGAAACCAGCGTCTGATTACAATTCATACCGTCCGATCTCTATGCTATCATGTTTAAGGAAATTGTTAGAAAAAATGATCCTATCAAGACTTGACCGTTGGGTTGAATCAAACAACCTGCTATCAAATACGCAATTTGGTTTCCGAAAGAGCAAAGGAACAAACGATTGAATCCTAGAGGGTTTGAGCTGTTTAGTGGAATACTTGTAACTATAATTTAGAAGAAAAAATTAGTAATCTCCATTTAATTCCAACTACCTTTGCTTATCTTCGACAGATACGCGTATTTCGTCTACAATGTGCAGACTTCTTCAGTGTCTCGTACTAATAACTCGACTCGAGTCGCGTAAATACGCGTATCTGTCGAAGATAAGCAAAGGTAGTTGGAATTAAATGGAGATTACTAATTTTTTCTTCTAAATTATAGTAACAAACGATTGTTTAGCGTTGCTTTCATCTGATATACAACTGGCCTTTGCACACAAGGAGCAATTGGCTTCAGTATTTCTGGACATTAAGGGCGCATTTGATTCAGTTTTCATAGATATACTGGCAGATAGCCTGCACAGTAGTGGGTTACCAGGAATTTTAAATAATTTTTTGTATAATTTACTGTCAGAAAAACAAATGACCTTCAATCTAGGCCAACTGACAACTTCCAGAATTAGCTACATGGGCTTACCCCAAGGCTCATGTTTAAGTCCCTTACTTTATAATTTTTATGTTAAAGATATTGATAACTGCTTGGAAAATAGATGCACGCTAAGACAACTTGCAGACGACGCTGTGATCTCCTTAAGAGGTCCGCGTGCGGAAGTCTTGCAAAGACCATTGCAAAATTCCCTAAATAATCTGTCCATCTGGGCCAGAAATTTGGGGATCGAGTTTTCACCGCAAAAAACCGAATTGGTAGTGTTTACTAGAAAGCGGTTCCCAGCCCAACTGCGTCTCAAACTGTTGGGAAGAGACATTACCCAATCTTTGTCCTTCAAATACCTTGGAGTCATGTTTGATTCAAAATGCACTTGGGGCACTCACATTGCGTATTTAAAACAGAAATGTCAACCAAGGATCAATTTTCTAAGATCAATTTCCGGAACATTGTGGGGTGCTCACCCGGAAGACCTCATTAAACTCTACAAAACAACTATTCTTTCAGTTCTCGAATACGGCTCTTTTTGCTTCCTCTCGGCAAGAAACAGCCACCTCATTAAATTGGAACGCGTTCAATGTCGTTGTTTACGTATTGCCCTTGGCTGTATGCATTCAACGCATAATATGAGCCTGGAGGTTCTGGCAGGAGTAAAACCCTTACAGAACCGCTTCTGGGAGCTCTCATCTAGAATACTGATCAAGTGTGGTATCAGTAACAACCTTGTGATTGAAAACTTCGAAAAAATGCTCGAATTGAGTACCCAGTCTAGATTCTTGCGAATCTATATTAACTATATGTCATCCATTATTAGTCTTCCATGCTATAGTTCTCCTAGTGTACGCTTCCCTTTGATTATGATCTCTCCAGGAGTTCCAGATCAACTTCGGCCTATTATAATTCCCCATATTTTTATTGAAAAGTACCGACATGTCAATTGCAATAGTAGATTTTTCACTGATGGGTCGCGCATTGATGGATCCACTGGTTTCGGTGTTCACAATGAATACTCATCTGCCTTCCGGAAACTTCAGGAACCTTGTTCCGTATATGTTGCTGAGCTGGCAGCAATCAATTTCGCATTGGGGATAATTTCCGACATGCCCATAGACCATTATTTCATCTTCTCAGATAGTCTCAGTTCTATTGAGGCCCTGCAGTCGATGAAAACAGTGAGGCACTCATCTTACTTCCTTGCACAAATAAGGGAGCAGATGTGTGCGTTGGTCGAAAGATCATTTAAGATTACTTTTGTATGGGTCCCCTCACATTGCTCAATTCTAGGCAATGAGATGGCGGACTCTCTAGCAAAGGTGGGCGCACAAGAAGGCGAGATTTTTGAAAGAAGAATTTCACATGATGAATTTTTCCCATTAGTACGTCAGAGTTCTCTTCAAAGTTGGCAAAACGATTGGACAAGTAATTCTCTTGGGCGGTGGTTACATTCCTTTATTCCAAATGTTTCGTCGAGATCGTGGTTCAAAGGTCTGGATGTAAGTCGCGGTTTCATTCGTGTGATGTCAAGACTTATGTCCAACCACTACTCGCTAGACGCACATCTCTACAGAATTAACCTCGTCGATAGCAATTTATTGAGGTGCGGAACCGGTTATGATGACATCGCTCACGCAGTTTGGCATTGCCCGGATAACGATGCCTCCAGAGCACGACTATTGGATACCCTAGTGGCCCGAGGTAGACAACCCTTCCGCGAGATAAGAGATGTTTTGGGAATACGTGATCTTCCCTACATGTAAGCGATTTACGAATTCCTTTGTTTGTCTGGTCTAAGAGTGTAACGTCATCACCCTCCTTCCTTCCGCTCTAGTAAATTCCCAACCATTGTGTCCCAGTTATACTATCCTTTTGTTTCCGTGCTACTTGTACCTGCCCAGCAAGCTGTGGTCACCCATCTGCGGCTTAGTTCCTGAAAGGGACTACAGGGATCGAGTATTTGGTAGATGTCGCAACCAAAAGCAGCAAATAATGGCTTAAATAAGTTACCTACCTAGCCCTTTTCCAAACGATTATGTGACCCATTAACCTCGAGCTAGCCACGAGTAATTGGCATCCCTCTTTTACTAATAACAAAAAGTAAAATGTTTTGTACAACAATATTGAATATCGGCTCCGTAAAGTGTTACACACGCCTGAGCCTAACAAATAAACGAACTGATTAAAAAAAAATAATACACAGAAAAAAATCCGTTCTGAAAAAAATCCGTTCATTTTATCGTGATTCTGTTCACGAATGAAGAAACATAACCACAAACCATTCCAGGACCATTTCGCTTATTGTTGTCGACCGTTTCCGTGTTTGTTACGATATTTACCCTTAGCAGAAATATAATAAGCCTTGCGAAGTTTAAGCAGATGCAGTTCGATCAAGTAGCAAAAACGAATGTTGTTTTGTGGAAATATTAACAGATTGCTCAGAATTTAATTCAGAGGCCTTGAATAAGAGCTCAAGAAAATCCTCTAAATATTCTACAACAGTCTTCAACAGTTCAAAAGTTTAAATCACACACTTAGAAATTATGAATTTTACACGAGACGTAATTCATGTTTGTAAAAAGTCCGGGAACGTAAACAAAGATTTCGTGTAAAATTATGTCTCCTGAAACCGACATATATGCAATTCTATGAAAAATGGGTTTGATTGGATTTATTTTCTCATCTCTTTCAACTCATTCTTATGTGCAAAAGGACGCTTGCATGTGTCGGTCTCAGGGGACAGAAATTTACATGACATTTTGGTAGTGTGCACGTTCCGTTTTTTAGAAACCAGTTTGCTCAGAAACTATTTTCAAGTCCTTAAGGGTGTCAAAGATTTGAAGAAAATCCTATGCATATTTTAAGACTTCAAGATGAACAGCGATTTACAGTATAATAACAATCAAAGTCCTTCCTTAGCTCAGTCGGCAAAGGCGCAGCTGCAAAGCAAAACCATGTTGGATGTGGCTTATACTTGCTACACAATCATACTATTGCAAAAAATTTACATGGCATTGAAAACTCTCAATTAATAACTGAGAAAGTGCATCTAGAACACTTAGTTCTTCAACTTAGATGCAGGCGTTAGTCCCAGTAGGGACGTCATAAAGCCAAGATGATGATGATGAACCATCAATTTAAATCACACTTGTCAGATATTGTTTCATGATTCAAATTGCTCAACAATTATTTCATAGAGCTTAAGGATATGAAAGATCTTGGAAAAGTTCATTCAATATTTTCTTAAAACTTCACAACAATCAGGAATTATTTTTTAGACCTTGTATGAATCATCCATTCAAGTCCCGTATCTCTGATATTTTAACTTCTCTGAAGTTCAGTGAATCCATCTCCGAAGTTTTAAGGATTTATCTGTAGTATCGGGCACTTCCCTGAGTTTCCTGGATTCTCTGAAATTAAAGAGAGTTATCTGAAATGTATGGGACTTCATTGCTGCTTTAGAATTTTACTAAAGTTGTCGAGCTTTAACTGAAGTTCTCTGGAATTGAGTTTTCCCAGTTCTCGGAAGTTCTTTTAACTTCACTGTAATTCAATTCAATTCTCGGGACATTTTTGAAAACCTCGGGACTTAGTTGGAATTGTACAATTTTTTTTAAATTTTACAAATACTCCCCAACTTAATTACAATACTGTTTGAGTAAAGCAGCGCGACAAACAAACAAACAAATATATACATGGAAAGAAATGACGGGGTATTGAAATAACAATCTCGATAGATAATACCCACATTAAACACATTTTAACATTTTAATCAGCAATATTTTTAACGAAAGTTGGACAAACAATCGATTGACATATTTGGCCAAACAATTTTGAGTCAAACATTTGCCAAAACTAATCAAAGTGTGATAACAGGCAAAACTTAACGAGACAAATATTTGGCGTATTGTCAAACAGTGTAATATTAGCTTAAGAAGGAAATGTGTTCGGGTTTGCCCAAAGTAGTGAAATACAGGAAGAAAATACAGAAACTACTGTGGAGAAAAGCCGGACAGGCCCTTAAAGCCATGTTTATCTATTATTAGAAAGCTCTACAATTCAAAGCTATGTACGGCATTATGAATAACAGTTTTTCTCTTTTCGGCAGTGTTGGAGTGATCAGGCTAATGCCGGCTGCAGCGGTCTCGGTACTATGGTGGGCGAGAATGCCGTTGACCGAAAATTAATCAGTCCGTCAGATTTACTGCGCTTATTGTATTCATTGGAACTGGGTAAGGATATTGTCCATCGATCTGCAGTAGGAGAGTTGTCGACCGGAAGAGAATACGAGGTAGTGGGAATAATCGCCGAATGGCACTTGGAGAGCAGAACAAGATCTTCAGGAGTATGCTGTAACTGTAACGTTAGTGTTCAAATTGGAAAAGAAGTTAATAGCAACGTTTGTAGAACCTTTAAAGAAAATTATGTATGAGGCCATCCTTATACCTAGTGAATAGTTGAGGCGAGAGAAGAGGGACGATTGTCCACGCAAGTGAAAAGATGTCCACGTAGTATATGGATAGCCCCTTTCTAGATTTGGCAGTGCTACCGATTCCAATAAATAAAAGTATAGTATTTTAAGCAATCCTTTTATTAAATTTCATAGGAAACATACTATTTGGAAGCAGGAGGCATCCAAAGAAATCCAGGAGGGATTATTTACAACAAGATTTGAAATTTGAGCGCCAAATCCCGTAAACATGACAAATCAGAGGTGGAGCATGCCAAGCGAATTCGTTAAGGAATTGAAGGGACGAAGAACAAAACAAAACAACGGACCATGGCCTACGATTCTCGGTAAATGGAAGGACAGCTTCGAAACACGCATCCAATTCTTGGGGATTAAACAGCATAGGAAAAAACTTGAATAGCAACTCAGTATGCTATGATTTACTGTTTGAATATAAATAAATAATGGTAATCGTCAGGTCGGACGCCATATTTGTTGCTAGCTTAGAGAGGAATGAGTAACAACTTCGATCACTTTCTAAATCAATTTTCTTGATAAAAATCGCAAGATTCGGTGGAAAAGCAGTAACACAGGATAAAATGAAGGTATAAAATCATGATTTTCGTGTATTTTTCTTTAGTAAATGTCAAATTGCATCGGCTGTGATGAAAATAAACATGACCGGAATAAGGATGCACACATTTTTCCGAATTCCTTTTTCGAATCTTCAGATTTCGACAACTGTATCGCAATGGCTCGGCAGAAACCCGATGGGAAAAATACGCGTGGTTTTAGCTGGTTCCGGCCAGAAATACGTCCATGCTAAGGTAGGAAACTCTGACCGCGAATCGTGCACTGCTCCATTCTGCGGTAACGGTGCTGGACAGTTGGCTCCAACGCTTATGCTGTATCCATACAAATCGCGAATGCCCGCGGAGATTTGGCAGAAGTTGCCTGAAGGAATTGCTGAAGAATCCGGACACCTTCAAATCAGTGTGACATTTGATATATTGCTCGTAGGAATGAAAAATTTCACTGTGGTATAGCTGAGAGTCTATGATGAAAAAGACTATGATTGATGTTTACATTCCATGTTTAGTATTCAAGATGGCGACGAAATAAAAACAAGCGCGCGAGCGAATTTTGTACGGGCGTACGGCAAATCCTGACTTGTCAATACGGGACCTTGCAAAAACATTGGTTTTGCCTAAATCCACTGTTCACGATGTGCTCAAATCATTTTCGGAACGTTTGGCGGTGGAGAGGAAACCGAGAAGTGACAAAAACATTGGACGCGCTTATCCTGTCATGGACCGAAAGGTGAAAAGCATATTAACGAAAAACCCAAATCTCTCCATTCGAACGGTGGCTCGTAAAATAGGGATGTCGCCTGGTTTTGTCCAAAAATCAAAACAACGTTTGGGACTTAAGTCGGATAAAGTAGAAACAGTTCCAAATCGCAACGACAAACAGAACTTGGCATCAAAATCACGGGCTCGACGTTTGTATTGCGAATATTTGACGAAGTTTTCATGCGTTGTTATGGACGATGAAACTTATGTCCTGGAGGATTTCAAGCAGCTTCCAGGGCTCGCTTTTTATTCTGCTATGGTCAGAAATGCTACAGCTGAGCATTTCTGAACGAAGAAGGCATCGAAATTTCCCAAAAAATACCTTGTGTGGTAAGCAATTTGCACGTGTGGCAAAAAGAGTAAATCTTTCGTCACTACAGGCACAATCAATAAGGAGATCTATCAGAAAGAGTGTCTGCAGAAGCGATTGCTACCCTTCATCAAAAGTCACAAAGGAAAACCTTTGCTCTGGCCAGATTTGGCGTTATGCCACTATGCTAAAACTGTGATGGAGTGATACCAAGCAAATCAAGTGAACATTGTACCAAAAACCTCAAACCCGCCAAATTGCCCAGAGCTACGACCAATCGAGAGATATTGGGCTCTGTTGAAGCGGTAACACAGGATAAAATGAAGCTTCCAGCACTTCCAGCAAATTTGGACAAAGACGGCTTCTACTATTTCTGAAGAGTCTGTACAAACCCTAACGGACGGAGCTAAGCGCAAAGTTCGAACATTTTATGCAAATACCGAATAAATATGTTTTGTCTTCACGAATTGTTAGAACACATCCCATGAATCTGAAATAAACAACTACGACGGAAATATAATGCGAAATTTATGTTTTATTCATATGTTGAGGTGTCCGGATTATTGCGGATACAGACCTTATATATTGAAAAACTTGAAAACTCGAAGAAAAAAGGAGAGATGCAAAACACAGTTTCTGAAGTTTCTAACTAAACAAACAAAAAAGCAGAAAGAAAATAAATTGCCGAAAACTTGTTAAATTGGTTTAATGCTAAAACTATTTCGTCATTAAAATTCACTTCTAAGAAAATATAGCAAATTAAAACATTGTCTGCTATGCTACATAAAACGTTATTTAATCATAAACAATTGACAGCTTTAAAACATTATACAAGGCCTTGGGCGAACGGAATAAGGGTACATCACGGTATTACTCGTAAAAGACACTTTCGTTTCATGACAAAATCTGTGGGAAATTCCAATAGTACAATATTATAATACTAACATATAGCATTGATTGATAAAGTTGGCTCAGTGTAGGCAAACAAGATAATCCCAAAAAACGCCAAAATTCCACGTACGCTCAAAGATGGCACTCAGCACCTCAAGTAAACCACAAAACCAAACCCCACTTCCGGACAAAGGCGAAAAGAGCGAACCGCTCACCCCACCTCGGGGTGTGAGTGTTTTTCAAGCAGAAGCGGTGGTTGTCACAGCGCCGCGAAATTTTAATTCTACGATTTAATTATTTATAAACCACGGCGGCATCATCATCATCACCGCTATCATCATCATCATCTCTCGAAGAATGTCCTGTCTTGTGTGCAGCTGTAATGGGGCGACGCCGAAACGAGATGCCTAGTATAGAGGAAGACGCTGCTTCCGTCGTCGTAGATCACCGCGCTGCGATAGCAAAAGCGAGGTGAAAAGGGTGAACGGGAGGTTGACCGCACAAATGCGACATAGACCCTCGTGGTGGAAAATCATATGGTTTATACCGCACTGGCAACAACATGTAGCAACATTGACCATGACACCTGCTCTTTTTTCGTCAACAAAATTTTGCGCGTTCCGATGTGCGCGCGGGGGGGTTTTGTTCGGTTTCATTCATGCCCATCAGTGTGGGATGGGGACGAATGAATTTACACACCCCTGCGTATGGTGCGTTCTTGCATTCTTGGCTTATGAATAATATGAACTTGAACGACACTTACCATGGCAAAGCCGGATAGCAGCGCAGATGTTTTACTGGATGCCTTCAGCTTGGCTCGACTAAGCTGCAGCTTCCGCCAGGATAGGTAGTTTGGGGAATTATACTCGTCGCCGGACTGGGACATTGTACTGATGTGCGATCGTCTCTGAAAACGGTACCAGAACAAAACAAATATCGTTAGCAATGGGTTTGATTAAATTGATTATTGAAAATGGTTAGAACAGTTTATTGAAATCGCTCACAAGCACTTCTTCGCCTAGGCCGTGGCCCGGTCCACTTCCGGCTCCGCCAGCAAACAGGGCGCCACCACCGATCGATGAAATTCCGTTGTAGTTCGCTGGGCCGGTGGTTCCTGCCGACGAAGAGTGTTTGTTGCTGGCACCAGCAGCACCAGTCCCGGCAGCGCTAACAGGTTTGCTAAATTGCTTGTAGTACGGCGAGTTCAAACAGAGATTCGATTGTGAGCAGCTCGGATGTAAATGCATTGTCTCATTTGGAAGGGACGCGCGTGAACAACACGTTCGGGTGGATTGCGCCGGCGCTCGTTGCTTAATCTCTCGGGCGCACGCTTTCTCACACAAACGGTATGTCGAGCGGGAGATTTTTCGAAGAATTTTCAATACACGGGCTAATCCAGTCACGGAGTTGTTAACAGTTTCACTTGAAAGAGTTACGGTTGAGCTGCGTTTTCTTCTGAATTAATTCACTCAAATGCACACCGACGGATTTCTCACACTCAGTTTGCTCGCGCTTCTTCATGCTCATTCTCTGGGGGAAATGGAAGATAGCTTTAGCTTGATCTCAGATTGTCTACAACGAGCAGAGATGTTTGTCGTTTACTAGTCGTAGATGTTAACCCAACTGAGAGTAAACCGGCATTGATTTGTATGTATACATTTGCAGAGGCAGCTTTCAACCAGACCGTAAACAAAATTCATAATCCAGATGTAGTTGTGGGGGGTGATGTGTTGGTACTAGAGATGGGAGGTTTTTCATATTTTCTTTTGGATTGTTGATTTACCGATCGCGAATGAAATATGAATGTAAACGCGGGCTTTGAATGGTGAGAGAGAACTAGTAAAAACGTTTCTTTTCTCACAATAAATTATAAGAATTGAAAAGAGATGTTTTGCCCTCGCACCTGCCACTGGAGCTGCTATGAATGATAGCACTTAGGAGGTGCAGCAAAAATATTGAACCAAATGAGTGATTGCTGAAAACGGCAGTATTTTTCACGTGTCGAAAAATATTTACTTGAACACTTAGCAGGAGAATTTAAAAAAGATACACGGCTGCTTTCCTTAACTCAAAATTAAGTCAAATTCGAGTTCATCAATAGTGGTGTTTTTCAAATTGAGTTAATATTGCTGCGATTGACAGGTTGATAAATAGGAAACATCCATATCTGAGGTTAATGATTCCTCAACTTGTCAATCCCAACAAGAGTAACAAAGAGTTTAAAAACTAATAGGGATAACTTTAGGTAAGACAATTTAGCTGAAAATTAGGATGAAATTGTTTTCAAGTAAATTCACATTTTGTAATAGCGTTCTGCAAATTAGCAAACATGCAGTGTCTTTAGTGTCGCATTTGATGCTGTCCAACATAGTCCACTGGGTGTTAGTTAGGTTAAGGTGTCCATTGTAATTCTTTCTATGTTTAATGTTCAGTCTGACCTCGCGTTGAAAAAGGTGTCAGTGTCTTAAAAATAAACCACTATCTTCACAAATTTCACAAAGTCTCCATTTTCTATAACTGCACGGTCATGTTCTTATTTACCATCTTCAATCTATATCGATAATCAAAATTGACGGTTAGGATGGAGAAATCCAGGTGACGCAAAAGTGAGGTTAAACGTCGTAGATGTCGCTCTTTTAAAATGGTTTTTGAGCTGTCTTAGCTAAGTAATTAGTGATAAAAAGATAGGAAAATCGACGATAATTAGCTTTCTAACCAATTCCATACAGTTTCAAAAATAACCAGAGAGTTATTATCAATTTCAGTTTTAGATACTACGATGTTTAACCTCACTTTAGCTTTACTTGGATTCTTCAATTGTCTAATAGTCATTCTATAGACTGAAAATATGAGAAAAAAATTGATGAAGTGTAGAAGGGTTCAGCCTTACCGTCAGTGAATTAATTCGGGTTTTTTTGGCTGGATTTTGCTGTTCGAAACATCGAATTTGAGGAAAATTTTGGGACAGGCGTTTTAAATGAACAAACCCATTGCTAGATCAATAGCCCCCTTCGCTACACATTCTATTCTCGAACTGAAAAAAATAAGTCTTCGATTTTAGATGTTAAAGTTAGAGTTATACATTGTGAGAGAAATTTATGAAAATAATCAAGAATAACGATTTCCTCGTACATGATATTTTGAAAATCAACTTCTGGAACGAGTTATCGTCAGAGGAATGGTATTGAGCCGAAATGACTATTTACAACACTGATCAGAATCTTCGAACAAATTTTGCATTCGCAGCGAGGAGGATTTTAATAAACTACTATCCGGGGTGAACACAGCTTTTAGAACTGGATTTTTATACCGCAATGCAAAGGAACGCCGTTGCGGAATATTTCCGGTCAAAGAAGATCTAAATTCCTCAAGAAGTATTTGGCTTGGCAGGCCATATGTAATACGAGAAAGAATGTCTGCAAAAGCGGTTGCTACCGTTTAGAGGAAGCCACGACCATCCAGCTCTGTATTTGCCATATTTGGGCTCTTATCACTATGCAAAATCCTTCCTGGAATGGTACAAGGCACAAGAGGTAAAATACGTGCCAAAACGATGTCATCGACTTCAATGGGTTTTGCTGGACCAAACCATTTGGTTCGACGAGTGATCGACGGCAGATAATCTCGAATCCATTGTCCCCAGAACTGGTTAGCCGAAACCTGAGAGTGTTGCCAACAGTTTTGAAGTGTTGCAGGATTGTCATCAAAAGGAACCCACGGCTTGAAACCGTTAGATGAACCCAGCAAGAAGTGGTTTGGGGTGAGCACCGGGGATTCATCATTCTCCAGAGGGATACTGGTCAGTGGCCGCGAATTTACCACATTTTCGACTTCGATGAGCAAGTTTTCAAGGACCTCGTAGGAGAGCGATCTGGTCGGCAGCAGCTTAGCGAGATTTTGCTTAACTGCGCGGATAAGACGCTCCTATGCTCCACCCATGTGCGGGGAGGCTGGTGGATTGAAACTCCAGCTGGTGCGAGGCGTGTTAAACTCGGTCATCAGGCTTTCCTGATCCAGGCTTTCCAGAACGGTCTTCAGCTCCTTGCTAGCCCCTCGGAAGTTAGTACCTTGGTCACTATAGATGACAGCCGGCGTACTCCTCCTACCTATGACGTTGCGCAGTGCCATGATGTAGGAATCGGAACTGAGTGTGTGTGCAATTTGCAAGTGTATGGCGCTGATGGTTAGACAGGTAGCTATCACCACCCAACGTTTCTCCGTCTTTCGGTAGGCGGCAGAGACCGCGATGAGACCGAAATAATCCACCCCCATGTGCGTGAACGGACGAGAGTAGGCAGCCAGACGTGATGGCGGCAGATCACTCATAGATGGGGGTTGTGGCGTCACCCTTTCGTTCATGCATTCCTGGCACTGTTTATGGATTTTATTGCATACTGACTTGAGGCGAGGAATCCTGTAGCGCTGACGAATCTTGTTGAGAACAGTGTTGTGATTTTGGTGGTGATATTTGCGATGGTAATGAAGTACTATAAGACGCGTTACGTTATGATTTCGAGGAAGGATAATTGGGTTAACTGCATCGTAGTCGATCGACGGGCAGGCACCGGTTCGGCCACGTACTCTCAACACATCGGTTTCATCGAGGAATGGGAAAAGGTAAGCAATTGAGCTGCTTTTGGGGATCTGCTTCTCCGTTCCATTTAGGCGATTACCGACGAAGATTGCAATTTCATCGGCGTACTCGCAAGTCTGGGCAAGGCGGTAGAGAAAATTCTCGGCTTTTGCCAACTCTTGCTGCTTCAGAGGTCCACCAGTTCGCTGCTTCGTCTTTTGCTGTGAGTTGTAGGTATACCGGAACACGTACGCTGTACTTCGTAGCATCGTTGTCCACTGGGAAAAGTTCTCTGGGTCGACGATCGATTCGGTCGTGATGATGTGTGTTAGAAGGTGTGCGCGCAGTTTAGCATCCGTTGTTCCACATTGAGGACTGGCAGGCCATTTTTCTATAGGCCACCGGAGAAATTCTGGGCCCTGAAACCAACGGCTGGAAGCGCTGAGATCAGGGTGGCGTGTCGATTTTGTTCCTTCATCTGCCACGTTCTGTTTTGTTGGAACCCATCGCCACTCCTTCACATCGGTAGTCTCTAGTATCTCACTCACCCGGAATGCGACAAACTGACTGTATCTTTGGTGATCAGAGTTTAGCCAGCAGAGAACGTCCCTGGAATCGGTCCAGAAGTAACGCTTCAATACTTTAGCGGATAGCGATTGGGCGACACTGTTCACTAAACGAACTCCTAGGACACTGGCTTGCAACTCTGAGCGGGGAATGGAAAGGAATTTCAGTGGGGAAACTCTTGTTTTTGCACTGACGAAAGCAGTTCCGATCACGTCTCCTTCCTCGAACCTGAGATATACCACCGCTGCAAAGCCGCTCTCACTCGCGTCGACGAAAGTGTGCATTTGAACCTTGCAACTGCTTCCTAATGACACAGATACTCTATAACATCGTGGGATCTGGACGTTGGTCACCTCAGGTAAAACTTTCAACCATATTATCCACTTCTGGAACTGTGATTCTTCGATGGGGGTGTCCCAGTCAACCGAGGACCTCCAAATCTCCTGTGGCAGAACTTTTAGCTACATGAGGAAGTGTGCAATAAAACCCAGTAGGTCGAACCTCACTATAATAAGCGTTCGAAGCACCTCGCGTTTAGTGGGTCCACGGCGTCCAGACAACAAGTTCTGGTCGTATCGTGGAGATACCTTTAATGTGAAGCAGTCTGTAGTCGTGTTCCACAGAAGACTTAATACCTTTTCGGTAGCGCTTTCTTCTCGGACTCCAAGATTCTTCTCCTTGGTTGCTACTTCCTGCAGGGATGCCAGGACGGTTGACGAATTTGACAACCAATTGCGCATTTCGAATCCTCCTGCAGCGTGGATGCGTTTCACGTCGTGTGCCAGCTTTAAAGCCTCTTCCTCCGTTTCGACGCTAGCGAGCATGTCGTCGACGTAATGTTTCTTTACAATGGCGTCAACGGCTTTTGGGCACTCGTTTTCGAATCGTTTTGCGTTGATGTTTTTAACATACTGTCGCGGGTGAACAGCAGGCACCGAATGTCATCACTAACATAACGTATACATCCGGTGCGCCTTCCCTTGAATCTTCCTTCCAATAGAATCGCTGGCAATGCTGATCTTCCAATCTCATTGGAACTTGGTGGAACATTTCTCGTATATCTCCGCATACTGCGACTCGAAATTCCCGAAACTGAATCAAGACTGCCAGTAAGGACATCAGCTGATCGGGTCCTTTCAATAAAACCAAATTCAACGAGATTCCGTGAACAGTGGCTGCTGCATCCCAGACCATCCTTAATTTTCCTGGCTTGTTAGGATTATAGACTGGAAATATTGGCAAGTACCACTCGCGGGGTTGACGGGTCGTCAGCTCATCAACGGACAATTTCCGAACATACCCTTTCTGTACGTATTCAGACATTTTAGTACGTAGCGCATCCGCCAATCCTTGATCCCGCTTCATTCGGCGCTCTACGCACTCCTATCTCTTGAGGGCCATTACTTTACTGTCAGGAAGCCGCATAGCGGAATACTTCCAGAGAAGGCCAGATTCGAAACGACCGTCCTTGGATATTGTCACCATATCCAGAATGTCCATAGCACGCTTGTCGTCTACGGAAAGCGTTAACAGGCTTTGAGATACCCATACTATTGAGACTGAAGTAGTTTTTCATCGCTGCGTGAAGACTTTCGTCAGAATCATCGTTGCACTCACACACTTGTACTGCATGGTAGTTGATATGGTTCTCGAAGTGATGACAGGATGAGCAGGTCCCGTACACGAACCATCCTAGACGTGTCTTAACAGCCATCGGTTCAGATGGTTTTCCTTCCCGGCTCTTGAAAGCATACCCCAACTGCGCGTTATCCAGTCCAATCAAGATTCGCGGACTTACTTCGGTTCAGCGAGATGACTATACCGACTTTGTATTTCGGAGGCTATTAGTGTTTGTGGTCGGAGTTTAAGCTCATGTATAGTCCGAACATCCCCCAGTTTATACTTTTGGGATGTGTGGGAAGAAATATCCACCTCTTCTTTTAGAGATTCGTTCTCCATTCTGCAGGTACCACCTGTCCATTTCAAGCAAAGTGCTTTCTGCGTTCCTTGCAATCCCAGCTCATAGACAAGAGAATGTTCCATGAGCGTAAGCTCTGACCCATCATCTATGAAGGCGTATGTCTGGACTGTCTTCGATGGACCGTGGAGCACCACCGGAACAACCCGAAACAGCACGTCGTTCGTCTGGGCTTGATGAACGTTGCAACTGGTGTTCGTAGCAGCTTCCGCTTTGGAGAAGCCTCTAGAGGCTTCGCTTCGCTCACTGTGAAGTTGAGGGTGGTGCTGATAAGTGCATCCGTTGACTCCGCATTTGTTTTGTTGCCTACACGTGCCGTTGTGCTTACGGAGGCACTTACGGCACAGTCTAGTTTCGCGTATTACTGCCCACTTTGACTCGTAGCTCAGCCCAACAAACCGTTTGCACTTTGCGAGGGACGGGCAAGAACCTTTGCAAGCAAAGCACTCCTTTGGTGATTGCTGTGATTGGGTACGCGTGTCTTTCACGGGGGCCACAGGGTTCGACTGTTGCCAGTTTCGTGATGGACGTTAATGAATGCGTCTTTCTTGTTGCCTCGGGTTCGTGGAGCGTTGGAGGACGTCTGCATGACCGCACTTTAGTCCTCTGCCATGGAATACAGCCAGGAACTGAAGTCCAAAAGATTTGGGGCAGGATTGTCCCTGGTAAACTTTGCCCAATCTAGCCTCAACGTTGGCGGTAATCTTTCAATCAACTCGAACTTTAGCGAAGCGTTGTACACAAAGTCCTGTACTCCACATGCTTCTATCGTCGCTACCAAATTTTGGACAGTGAGCGCAAAAATGACCAGGCTCTCTAGATGTTCGATCTCCGGGGATGGTAAGGAACGAACTTTCCTTATCGCTGCTTGCACGATCGCTTCTGGCCTACCGTAGAGCATCTTCAAGGTCGAAAGGACTCCGGATACGTTGGAAGGATGTAGCAACCGACATTTTACAGCGTCTAGTGCCTTTCCTTTTAGGCACTTTCGTAGTCGCAACATGTTTTCCTCATTGGAAAACCCGCACATCTGTGTTGATGATGTGTACATCGAGAAAAACAGTGGCCAATCCTCGGGATTTCCAGTGAATTCAGGCAAATCTTTGGATATCGCTTGTCGCGCGGCCAGCTGGCTTCGGTTGAGAATGCATATAGTCTCTTCCGCAGGAATCGGTTCAGGTTCCGTTGGTAGCATTGGACCCGTCTGTAATGGTGGTGGGGGAAACAGCGGTCTTGTCGAAAGCGTAGGGTAACGCACAGGTACCGTATTCATTGGAGGAAGTGTCAGCCGCATCTGTGGTGTAGAACGTTGTCCGGGCGCGAACTCCGGTAGTGTATTACGTCGTCCTCTTTGTGAACGATGTAGAATGCTTGGGACTGGTCGTTGGTTGACCCCTGCTAACTGTTCAACAAGTCCGGGTTGAACCCTACGCCTACATTCTTCCAGCAAATCTTCTTCTACAACTCCAGAATCTTGAGCTGCTCCGCCACGTTCCGTATCTCTGATCCATTGCGAAACGTTGGACATTTTCTCGAGATCCTCGTCGTCCAAAATCGTTCCACAATCACTTTCCAGCTCTTCCAAGATTTTGTACTTCTCCTCCAAGAACTTTTCTTCCAGTTTCCTCTGCTCTTCAAGTTTCTGCAACCTCAGGTTTATCTTCCTCTGTTCACTCCGTTTACTGCTGTAAGTTCCGAGTGATTTTGTTTCGCTGGCTTCCAATGGGGGTGGATTATCAGCCTGCACCGCTGCTCGGGCATCTTCTGCTGGGATTGGTTATCGATCTTCACTCGGTTCCGCTACACACAGTGGGCACACCCAACTGATTTCTGCTATTCCTTCAGTAACTTCCACGCACTCAAAATGAAACCATCTCTCGCAACCATCACACTGCACCATTCTACTATTGTCGCGATCTGCACACCACTCACAACTATTGTACCGATATCCACGCGCACGACGTACCGGATTTCGTCTGACAACGACTTTTCCGCGTATATTCGAGAGGACTTAGAGGTTTATTTTTGAATTCTGTACTGAATCGGAGACCGCTTTGCTTCCGGCTACCTTGCTTCCTTTGTTAGTCGCGCATTTACTGTTGATTGCCAAGCGTCGAACATTTACCTGATCGGAGTTAGGAGCTGAGTGGATTTGATCATCTTTACTAGGATTCAGCCAAATAGTTGGTGACTACTGCTGTGGTGCGCAGGGCGCCGGCTACCTGTTTCATCACGCCCACTGTATCGCTCGTTGCGACCACTGCCACATTGGTCCGAAAGAGCGATTTTCAGGAATAAAATAAAAAGTGCATTTAGATGACGTGTAATCAAATTGGTGTCTTTAAGGAAATATTTGGTAAGATTAAGGCGCATCTGAAAAAGGGGTCGTCCATAAACTGCGTTCATCGGGGCACGATTTTTTTTTTAACTTTTTTGTGTGACGTTTTAGGCTTTCAAAACATTCTACAAAATTGTAGAACTCACAATTTCCATAAACTTTGCACAGAACATCAACTTGCTATCTTGTTTTTTTATTGAGATATGAAGCATTTTATATGGGAACTTCTTTAAAATCGGTTTTTTAGCTCTAACTTTTTTCTTTAATTTTTTCTCGGTCTACTATGTTCAAAAAAGTTTTTTCTTTTACTTAAACACACAACTTTTACCAAGACAGCAATACGCTATCTTTTAGAACTAAAATGATACAAGCGTTTTGTTGTTCAAAATATGCCATTTTCCAAGGGTTATATCTCAAAATGGCGCAAACATTTTGGAAATAAAATTACGTGACATTATGGTAAATATTTTACTGAACATTTAAATGTTTTAATATATGGGGGGTAATTGATAATTACTAGGTGGGCATGAATCAAAGAAGTTTGGTTTTCGGTTAAAATACAGTCTTCAATGAGCTTTTCAATTGTAATTTCTTACTTTGAGTTTTCCGCGGCGTTCTATGGTAAAGAAAGTTTTTCTTTTCACAGAAACACACAAAGTTTTGGATGATGGCTGTACTCTAGCCTTTAAATTTGAAAAGATACAGGCATTTGTTTTTATCGAAACATACTGTTTTCAACAATAACAATGAAGGGAGGCGACATGCGACATACTATGTGTTGAGGAAATCGAGTAAGCCATAAAATCGCAGGAAGAGAAAATAATTCACTATCTTAACAATCGTTGCTGAGTACGGTAATAAAAAACAATAATTATCAATCGGAAAAGTGTTTAAAGAAAACTTCAAGCCGAAGAAATAAGCAGCTACAAAAGAACGAAAACAAGCAAACGCATCATAACAATTGGTCCTCTGTCTAGGTGAATTCCCTTTCGGAAGCTGAAACTGAACACTATGATTGCGAATGATTTTTTTTTATAGAAATGTACCATCACAATATCCAATATCCAGAAAGCGTTCAATTTCTGGATATTGGATATTGTAATGGACATTTCTATAAAAAAAAATCATTCACAATCATAGTGTTCAGTTTCAGCTTCCAAAAGGGAACTCACCTAGACAGAGGACCAATTGTTCAGATGGTTTCCCGACCAGAAGCGTTTAACATAAAAATAACAATATTATAACAAACCTTGTTACGACTAATTGATTATGATATAAATTTGTTTAAAAAAAATTCATCTGGATAATTGTAAAACATACTTATAACAAACTATGATTTAATGCCCAGGGGGGCACAAGCTGCGTAAATAAAGTGAATTAATTTTAGCAATAACTGATATGATTTTGCTACATCGTAACAAAACTGTTTGTTTTGTTTATGATATATGTATATCATAGTTTGCTATAATTTTGTTATATCTAGAGTATCTTTTGTAAGAATTTCGGTTATTTTAACAACATCCGCGATCTAAATTCTAACAACCTCTGTTATGGAAACAGCGTAACTGAATAACAAAACTTGAAATAATTTTATTTGCTTTTGGTCGGGTTGCTTGCAAATTGTTTTCGTTCTTTTGTAGCTGTTAAAAACAATTGCCTGTATCTTTTCAAATTTAAAGGCTAGAGTACAGCCATCATCCAAAACTTTGTGTGTTTCTGTGAAAAGAAAAACTTTCTTTACCATAGAACGCCGCGGAAAACTCAAAGTAAGAAATTACAATTGAAAAGCTCATTGAAGACTGTATTTTAACCGAAAACCAAACTTCTTTGATTCATGCCCACCTAGTAATTATCAATTACCCCCCATATATTAAAACATTTAAATGTTCAGTAAAATATTTACCATAATGTCACGTAATTTTATTTCCAAAATGTTTGCGCCATTTTGAGATATAACCCTTGGAAAATGGCATATTTTGAACAACAAAACGCTTGTATCATTTTAGTTCTAAAAGATAGCGTATGCTGTCTTGGTAAAAGTTGTTGTTTAAGTAAAAGAAAAACTTTTTGAACATAGTAGACCGAGAAAAAATTAAAGAAAAAAGTTAGAGCTAAAAAACCGATTTTAAAGAAGGTCCCATATAAAATGCTTCATATCTCAATAAAAAAACAAGATAGCAAGTTGATGTTCTGTGCAAAGTTTATGGAAATTGTGAGTTCTACAATTTTGTAGAATGTTTTGAAAGCCTAAAACGTCACACAAAAAAGTTAAAAAAAAATCGTGCCCCGATGAACGCAGTTTAAGGACGACCCCTTTTTCAGATGCGCCTTAATCTTACCAAAAACTTCCTTGAAGACACCAAATCGATTACACGTCATCTAAGTGCACTTTTTATTTTATTCCTGAAAATCGCCCTTTCGGACCAATGTGCACTGGTGCACTCGTTGCACTTGCAGCAACAATGGGGTAGTTGATAGCAGAAGATACAGCTGTAGCTCCTACTGGGCTGGTTACCCTAGTCAAGGTTTCTGCAGCTGCGTTGGTTGCGCTCGCTCCGTCTTCCCGACGATCAGTAAGCGCAGTTTAAGCGGAGCCGCTCTTTCCAGATCCAGATTTCGATCCCTTGCCAGACATCACACAGTTCGCCTCAAAAGAATTTTGTAAGATTCGTTTTTATCGCCCAACAGCTCCTACAATGCTTGGCAAGAAATCTGGATGTCATAAGAAGGTCAAGGAGCTTGCCCTATATGCCGCAGGTGTCCATTGAATTATCCATCGATATGTTCTTGCCAGCAAGACGTTGCCGGAAGGGTTATTGAAAGTATTGGAATTGGTCATAAAGATTGTTAACGATGTTAAGTCTGGAGCCCTGAATACACGTTTATTCAAGAAACTCTACAGGGAAATGAACTCAGATCATGAGGTTATTCTTTTCTACACTTCCGTACGCTGGTTGTCGAAGGGTAATGTACTCAATCATGTTTTCGAGTTAAAGGATGAGATCCAAATGTTTTTGAAAGCTCAAGGGAAACATGATTTCCTTGCACATTTTAATGAAGGAGACGTTCAGAAGCGTCTCGCTTACTAAGCTGATGTTTTTAAGCATCTGAATTTGCTGAATTTGAAACTTCAGGGCAAACAATCCAATCTTGTTCACTTATCATCTTCATGCATTCGCGGAAAACTAAAAAATTGGCGTCGAAAAGTTAAGATGGGAAATGTTGCCATGTTTGATCTTCTGTGCAATATGACCGATAAAGGAGCAAGCGAGCTGACTTCGGCTCTCCAAGCAGAAATTATTGAACATTTGGATTCACTGGAGCAGCAATTTGAGAAGTATTTTCCCTAGTTGAAGCGAGAAGTAGCTGCTTTAGTACGCAACCCGATTTCATCTTCATTGGATGTGGCTAGCCTTCCAGATGAGATACAGGATGAATACTTGGACCTGAAAAACGATTCTTCGTCTCGCGATTTGTTTCATGAAAAGGAACTGAGCCAGTTCTGGTGTGCTATGTATGGCTCGTACCTCAAAGTTTCCATGCAGGTATTGAAGATCCTAATCCCATTCGTGTCAACATACCTTTGTGAAAGTGGATTTTCAACTCTACTTCAAATCAAAACGAAGACAAGAAACAGACTAAACGTTGAAGATGACATGAAATTGGCGTTGTCTAAAACACAGCCCCGAATTTCAAATCTAGTGTCCCAAATCCAGGCGCAGCAATCAATCAAAAATATCGATTTCTTAATGTATTTCTTTATTATTTATTTTTTATATTTTTTTTAACGAAAAATTCCTAGACCAGACCGGGAATCGAACCCACCTCCAGCATTGTGTTGCTTTGTAGCCGCGCCTTTACCAACTGAGTTAAGCGAGGAAGGGAAAAATTATGTTCGTATGTGGTTTTTTGAATATTTAAACAACTACATATTATTTTAATTGTAATAATGATAAATACATAAGGTCTATTCTGATTTCTATGTTAACTTAGGCGATATCGATTTAATATATAACGCTAAAATTGAGAATTCCTTCCCTAATAAGAATAATCAGAAAACTGCTTCCAGTTTGTTCTACGTTCTACGTCAACATTTCGTACAACCTTATCGAGCTGTCCCTTGTAGTCTTTTTTAAATCAAATCAATTAGATGACGAATCTGTAAACAACTTCTGGCGCCGGTGGTCATCTTCCACGTGTTGCCACTTATTTGTGATGAATCGGCCAAGGCTAAGACTCCATTCACAGATAATACACCGTTCGCATATCAATCGATGGTTTGCTCCCATTGATAGGAGAATAACCGGAATTCTCCACGAATGGCTCATTTTTATGTTTCAATTATTTTCACTATCAGTCCCATAGAACCAACAACCACTCCCCACATAACAGTCGCTATCAGTTTGTACCACTTAAACTTGAACGTAATTAATTTCAAAACAGCCTAAACACTCAAAACCTCTTCCACTTAACTTGCACTAGCCGGAGCAAACGTCTGAGAAGCCGCATTTACAACGAAGTAGAAAATGAATTCGAATGAATACCGCACTTGGCAGAAGCTCCCCTCCGACGATTGGCGGGAGTCAAATAATTATTTTCGATTGCATACTGTCACCAATTTCAATAGATATTTCGCAAGGCACTTAATTACAGTTCGTTAAGTAATTCGTTCGTCACTTATATTTTATCACTGCAATAATCGCCACTGAATTGAATATTAGCGAAACTAGGTGGTGCGATGCACTTTCCAACTGATGCTCGAAAATCAAAACACCAGCTCCGACCGTTTCGAATGAAAATAAACCCAGACACAGGAGACACTAAACAACACCCGATCGAACGTGCAAAACAAACTGAAAGATATTGAACCAACGAAACATTTTTTTTTGCTTTTTTCGATCGTCAGTCGCACACATTCATATTAGGGCATAACTGTGTGTCGTTATTAGGGTGGTTCAAAGTTCCGTTTCAGCTGCACCCTCTCTCAATTGATGCCAAATCAGGGTCTGACTCTTCTCAAAATTTGAGCTCTATTGGTTGCGAGTTCGAACTGCATTTACGATTTGGAACATCAACTTACTGAACTAGAAAATCAGAAGAAAGATTAGTAATTTCCATTTGATTCCAACTACCTTTATTGCTTATCTTGACAGATACGCGTATTTCGTCTACAATGTGCAGACTTCTTGCAAATTTTAACGAAATACACGAATCTGTCAAGATAAGCAAAAAAGTGAGTTGGAATTAAATGGAAATCTTACTAATCTTTCTTCTCATTTTCTAGTTACAGGTATTCCACTAAAAAGCTCACACTCACCTGGATTAGAACTTACTGACATTAATACCTAATTAAGCCGCATTGATTACAGATAGCAATCATAGTCGTATGCTGTTAGAGTTATAAGAATGATTGTTTGGTTTTCCCCGTGCAAATTTTACGAAAAGCGAATTTTATTCAGTACCTTATTTTGAATCTATTGAGACTGGTAGAGCAGTAGCGAATCTTTGAACCACCCTAGTGTTTGTGCATCATAAAAAAATATTCATCTGTCGCGCTCGTTGTTCAAAGATCTTTCAGCTTGGGGGGTTTCAACGATCGCCAACAAATAATATGCTGTTTTTTGTCAGGAGAAAAGCGTCAGACCAGCCAGGCAGTCATCAGTCGGTGACACACCTACTCAAAACATACTTTTCACTTTTATCACATTTTCTTCCGTTCCAACTGCATTTTATATACTACACTAACAGAAAGAAAAATCGGATGCAACGATCACACCAAAGCGCACGAAGACGACGAAGACGACGACGCAGTGCGAAACAAAGTGAAACATACACCTATGAACGGGTCGCGATCGCGATGTGGAGTAACCCGCCCCGGCAATGGCTGCAAGCTCAAAGTCCCATCGAATCGCGCTGGAGGAAGCGCCAAGTGCGTGTTTGAGTGCACTGCGCCGAATAGAAACGCACGTTCACTCACTGGAAAAACTATTCCAAAGTGTGGGATCATACCGGTTTTGGTTACTGTGGTTGGGTTAAGGTGAAGCTACACGGAGAGTGCTTTAGCGCTGCACTTTGGGAGCACAAATGTCACTTCCCACATAACATACGGTAATGCAATTGCTACACTCTGTTCGGTCTAACTTAGCGATAAAGGAGTAGTATTTCAATAACTGTATGCTAGGTGGGAAATGGCATTTGTGCTCTCGAATTTTAAGATAAGGCTTACTTGTATCTTCACCTTGAAGAAGTGAGATTTTCGTTGAAAACTCAGAAAGACTCAGCGGGGAGTAAGCATTGGTGATGTTCAGTTTGAATCAGGGATGCCAGATATTTTTTTCAAATGTCTGTGATAAAAATTTGAAATGTCTGGGAATTTGTATAAAAGTCTGTAAACTTTTTGTTTAGAAAATTAGACTGCTTTCAACGAAAAGATCGCTATTTGTATGATTATGTAAACATGTCTGCATCTATTTCTTGGATTGTATGCAACCTTACACTATTGTTTCATATTTTTAAAGTGACACTGAAGCTTGAAGCATTCGCATAGATTACACAATTTTCCATAGTTTTTTCCCCCTGTAACGCTTTTTCCATCTTTTTATTTAAAAATCAAAATTTAGTTTTCATTTTATAAATTCAACAGACTTTTTTTTGGATTCAACAATAACCATTGATGGTGTGTACCATATTTTAATATGGTTTCATCATCACTCATGATCATCAATATCATTATGGTCATATGAATGATTTATGTATAGGCTGCTTCTTCGGTTAGTCAGTGATTATCTCCTAAATTTCAGGGAAACTCTCTACTGATCTTCTGCAAGGCTCTTTGCTTAATTCTGGGAATTTCCTGCTGAACTTCAGGCAAGATTCTTCATGAACTTCAGAACTGCTTTTTCTGAACTGCCGAAATAATCTCTTCTGAACTTCAGAGAGCATTGTCCTGAACTTCGGGGAAGTTTGTTCCTGAATTTCTCAGAAACTCCTGCTTGACCTAGAAAGATCCCCCTATACTTCTGGAAAGTTTCTTCCTGGTTTTATCAAAAGAATCTACCATAACTTCTGAAATTTTGTGAACTTCGAGCAGTTCTCATTCTGAAATGCTGGATTGATTCGGAACCTTAGGGAAGCTCTCTAGCATTTCTGGGTAGTTCCAACTGAACTCTTCGCAACTTCTGAGAAGTCTTCTTGTGAACTTCTGAGCAGTTCTTAACTGATTTTTTTTAAATTCCTTCTTGACACTACAGGTAGTGCCCTCTCTGGAAAGTTTCTTCCTGAAATTCGGGGAAGTTTTTTCCTGAGCTTATTCTTTCCAAACTTCTGATTGGTACCATGCGGCACTGCCAGGAAAATTTTATTCCAAAATTTTTAGGAAAATTCCCTTAATTTTTTTCTTGAAGTTTCTTCCTGGACTTCTGAGAAGTCCTCTTCTGAACTTTTGGGAAGTTTTCTCCAGAACTTGAGAGAAGTTCTTTCCTCAACTTCTATGACGCATCGTCCTGAGGATTTTATTTCCAGATTTTTTGAAAAATTATAGGTCTTGGTTAGCTCCCGTCTGAAATTTGGGGAAGTTTTTTTTTCTTAACTTCTGGGAAGTTCAATCTTGAATCTTTGGGAAGAACTCCAAAACCTCTGAAAAATTCCAAACTTCAGAGAAGGCCTCTCCCTTCCACTTCTTCCTGAAGCTCTTATAAGTCCTCTCCTGATTCTTGGGGAAGTTCTGTCTTGAAATTCTGGTAAGATCTTACGATCTTGAACTTCGGTAATGAATTTTTGACGGTTCTTCTTGCATGAACTGCTTGCTCCCAATACTTTTGAGATGTTTCTACCTGACAATAGGAGAATTTTTTTTTCAAGGGAGTCTCTAAGTTTCTCAAATATGAACCTTGATTTTCGTTGTGACTTAATAGCAAAGGGCCAATATTATCAACGCTTTGACAGTAATTTTTCGCATGAGTTTTCACACGCCTGGGATTGAACACTACCATAAATAGGGACTCCATGTTACCCTCGGAAAGGATCTATACAATACTAATCTCTGGGCCCATTGTGTCTCCAACTGGCCCACCGCTTTCGTTTCTTCAAGGATTTCTACTTTAAATGATACCTACGATATTTTAAAACATTTCAATAAAGCTTCTTACCGTATCTACTATACTACGTTAAAATACTATACAGGTACTGCGTACGTTTTAAATCCGAACTTCATAGAATACCTTTATTTGAAATTAAAAAAATATTTCAAATGTCTGTAAAAGTCTGCAACATAAATAAAATGTTTGCTAAATGACTGCATCGTTAAAAAAGTCTGCAATAAAAATGAAAAGTCTGCAAATTTATAGACATGTCTGTGAATATGGCATCCTTGGTTTGAATTAATCTGACGCAACGCATAACATAACATACCAGTACATAACGCGTAGATGTTAGCATTCGTACACTCAGATAAAAACATTAAACTAATTTAATTATAGTTCACACAAAATCTCTTAATAAAGTATGAATGCAGTCAAAAACCGCTGCTGTTTCGCAATAATTAATAACTAGTTCTTTTTTATGGCTGAATCCTGCTGTTTACCTGTATCTCTCCAGTTTCAACAATTTGTGAGGTCATAAGATAAATTTATGAAATTTATACTGCATTCTTATAGCAAATAATCATAATGCAATGTTATGAACATCGAAAGATTATTTCGCTGAGTGTGTGAAACAAAATCTATTCATAAGTCAACCTTATGAAATTCCAAAATGTCGTTCATAAGTTGAACCTTATGAAATTTAAAAGATTATTTGGTTGAGTGCACAAATGTACAAAATGAGCGTCGTGACAGTTGTCAAAGATGGTGTAGTATATGGCACGATTGGCGAGCTGAAATACATCGAACAGGACGAAGTTGATTCTAGGCAGAAGATCGTAAAATTGTGATTTAAGTTCGAGAGTGAGGCGGTAGGTGCTGCATCAAGGATAAGGCGAGACGTGCCGTTTTCGCCAGGCCTGGAATATTAAAGGGTGTTTCGATCAAAATTTGGTCGACTTAAACTTCACGCATTTCCTTTCATCGTGCATTAAATAATTTTACACACCCCGCATTTTGAAGATGTGTGCGTGTAACATCATGCCTTTAATTCGATTTTGAGATTAGCACTTCAGTTATCAAAATGTCGTCGAAGGAAGAGAAGCAACGCATCAAAATTATGCACGTGTATGGCGAAAATCCAAACTATTCTCACGCCAAGTAGGCGAAATTGTTGAATGTGGCTAAATCAACTGTTACCAACGTATTAAAAGTGTTCAGTGAACGTCTTTCGACAGCCAGGAAAGCTGAATATCGAAAGCCGGAGGCCACAGCGACGGCAAAAAGAGTTGCCCGCTGTTTCGAAAGCTGGGAAGTGGCGCGTTCAACCGTGGATAGAGCTAAAAAATGATCTGGACTGTCGACTTACAAGAAAGTTGTTCCTGGACAGGAATTTTATAAGGCAACCGGACGGGGAAAGGTGGCAGATATTTTCAAGCACATTAAACTGTCAAAGTTCGCAAAGAAATATCTCGTGTGGCAGGCCATCTGTACCCGTGACTTGAAGAGCAACGTTTACATTGCGACTGGAACCGTCAACCAGGAAATTTATCTTAGCGAGTGCCTACAAAAACGTCTACTACCTTTCCTGAAGCGACACAATTTTTCCGTTCTCTTTTGGCCGGATTTGGCATCTTGGCATTACGGAAAAAAAGCCATGGAGTGGTATGCTGCCAACAACGTTCAAGTGATGCCCAAGGACAAGAACCTTCCCAACACGCCAGAGCTCCGCCCAATCGAACAATATTGGGCCATCGTCAAGCGGAACCTTAAGAAGACTCAAAAAACGGTTGTAAGCAAGAAACAGTTCAAGGCAAACTGGCGTTCTGCGTCGAATAAAGTGGACAAGAAGACTGTACAAAATCTTATGGCAGATGTTAAACGAAAGACCCAGCAATTCGCATTCGGTAAAAAGGAAGCTTGGCTAAATATTTCTCTTGCAATCTGTATTAACTGAACTTGAAAAAGAAATAGAATTTGACTTATGAATAAAAACTTTGATCGAATCACCCACATTACAGTTTGACCAAATTTTGACTGGAACATCCTTTGCAACAGGATTGGATACCATCTTCCAACGATCGGCTAATATAAAGCTGAGTGGCATCATTGAATGCAAGCGTATACTGTTCAAGGTGGCATTTCCTCGGAGATTGTGTATGACTACAATAAAAACCAGGATCAGCAGTTACTATATGTTGCATTGTCACGTGTTCAGTCAATCTAGGGACTGTATTTAATAAATCCAACCAATGCGTTTAAATGTTGACAACTCATCTAAGAATGGCAGGCTCAGAAACGAGCTGCAGCGTCTAGAAAACCATCGATTACAAATAATTGGAGATAACTTGTACCAATCTCTGGAAAACAAGGATTCTGCCACCACGTTGATGAGCATCAATATTCAAAGTTTGAACGCTCACGTGATGTTTATCACTTCAGATCGGATTTTGACAAGCGTGGAATTCCTCGCACTGAGTGAGACTTGGCTAGACAATAACTCCTTCGTTGAGATTGAAGGCTACAACTGCATCGTTCAGTTCAAACGCTGCAATGTGAGAGCAGGTGGTATAGCAACATATCAGCAGGACAAGGCTACCACTATGACTGCTCCCCACAAGATCCAAAAACTCAGTGATCATCATGACGAGATGTTCAGCGTTGGCGATAATTTCTGCTGGTTTCGGTGTACATTACACCAAGAACAACTACCAAGAATTGGAAGTTATTCTTGATTTGCAAGTTGTTCAGGTATGCTGCCAATTGTGGGGACATGCTGAATATGGATAAAAACGATTTTCGTTCTCTCATAAAACATTATTGTTGAGAGGCAAAGTTGGATAAGTGTTATAGGGCAAATGCTCTGTCAGATTACACCGTTAAATATTGGTTTTGAGAGTTTCGTTGTGACCGCAACTTCACTACCAAGTCCGCACCGGCAGGTCCTCCGATGCGGTTACAGAGGACAACAAAGTGTCTTGAGATGGTGTTGGCTGACCGGAAAGTGAAGGTGCGTGAGCTAGCAGATGCCACAAAGATTAGTACTGGGCGCACTTGCCATATTTTGGGCGAGATTCCGCATATGAAAAATTTATCCTGCCGCTGGGTGCCGCGCATGTTCACTCCTCAAACACGAACACGAGAGCATTTCGAAACAGTGTTTAGACTTGCTGATGCAGAATTGGAAGGACTTTTGGCATCGATTGGTAACTGTTGATGTATCCTGGATACACTATTACACACCAGCGAACAGAATGAGTGCCCGGCAATGGACTGAAGCCGGCACGTGTGCTCGGAAGCGGCCTAGGGAGGTTCAATGGTTCGGAAAGATTTTGGCGTCGGTTTCTGAGATTGTCATGGCATACTCTTCGTGGACTACCTCGAAAAGAGTACAACAATCAACAGCGACTATTATTGTGCATTATTGGAGCGGTTGAAGGCCGGAATCGCTGCAAAACGGCCTCACATGAACAGAAAAACAATTTTGTTTTTGCAAGACTATGCGCCGGCGCACAAGAGCATCACAGCCACGGCTAAAATCAAGGGCATACGGCTCCAATTGCTTCTGCATCCACCGTATTCACCCGATTTGGCTTCCTCGGACTGTTATCTGTTCCCAAACCTCGAAAGATGGCTCATCAATAAAAAAAATCAGCTCACGCGAGGAATTCATCGACGCCGAGGAGGAGTATTTTGCAGACCTTCCGGAAAATTACTTTTCGGACGGGATAAAGAAGTCGAAAAACCGCTGGAATAAGTTTATCGAGTTAAATGGGGACTACTGCCGGCGTCGGTGGTGTAGTGGTAAGAGTGACTACCAGTGCCAATGCTACTTTGCACCCCAAAGATATGAAGAGAAAGTGTTGAAAGTTCCGTCAGTTTACCATAGGTTGAAAATTGAATAGAAGTATTGAAAATTGAGCGAAAGGGCATGGGTAAAGTAGTACTCGAACCAAGGACGTTTCCTTTGCCTACACACTCAGAAATTATTAATTTTACACGAGAAGTAATTCCTGTTTGTGAATAGTCGTTGTTATTTTTGAAAATAAGCATATTTGAGCAAAATGGTGGGTTTCACTACAAGATTTTTTTCTGTGTAGTCAAAGTTAATTCTGCTACTGAACGTTCTCGATTAGGATCATTTGTGTTCTTCTGTATTCCGTTCTCGTTATCGGACCAGTTTGTCTTCTTGAAGCTTTTGTGGGAATACTGTTGCGTATGATGCGTATGGTAAACGGAAAAAAATAATGTTCACTCTTGGTGCCTCATAGCGATGAGCGAACATCTCCTTCTACATCATAATCGTTACTCCACGCACGGAGAATACATAACATAACAATTAATGTATGGAAAAAATATGTTTCAACCGAAATCTGGTAGTGTTTACAAATTTAAATCTGTACAGATTTATAGCTTCTCTGCACTATTCGGAATTATATTCGGAAGTATGCTCGATGCATCAAATTATTTCGACAGCTTAATTCTAGTCAGATTTGTTTTGAAGAGATTTTTTTTATAGAATACCGTAAGAATACCGAAATTTCTTTCTCTTCTCACTCCTTGATGAAAAATTATGAACTGTAAACTGTTTAACAGTACCAACATATAAAAACCTAAAAATTACTTTTTTATGATCTACCAGACGGTAGGTCTATGAATTGTTGTTTAATGATATATTTATGCAAAACCTTGAATTTTGAACTGCCGATACTAACACCGTTACTGAGGTTAAAAAAATGTTCTTAATTGTTCTGGCTCTACCATAATCAGACGTAGAGTTTCTGAAAGTAATAACCTGACCCACTAGGACAGTGATGATCATTTCGAAGATCGGAAATGGGATAGTTATAAAAGATCGTTTTAAAAAGAAGTTTGATTGCTATAAATGTTTGAATTGAACCCTAGCAATATGGGAGTCGAAATTCTTGCAATCGTCCCAGGAGAAACTTTTTCAAGTCAGGATTAAGACTATATTTTGGAAGTTGAATATACAAGTAATAAACAAATGTTTTTCAGTGTGTACTGTTCTATTACTATTCCAAGAATTTTGGCCACCCCTATTGGTTCAACCTAAATTATTTTCTGGCCAACCGTTGCGAACCTTCTCTGAACTGGCCACTTCAAAGCCAAGGGACCGGATGGTCTATTAGCTTTTTTCTCGAAATATTCCAAGGATGTTGACACCCATATTGCTATGGTTCTATACAAATAGTTTTCTGGTCATTCCTGACCCCACGGCAACCTGTTCCGGAGTAACCGTTCCAGCATCAAGTCTTCGGATTGTCACACACATTCCTGTGTATTCATTCCACGATTTTTAGTATCATTGTTGACGTTCTAGTGAAATCTGACATTTATACAATTTTCAGAACACGGTTCCGGAAATCGGTTCTCCCCGGAGAACGGATGCTGTCCATCGGCCATATGGAGGCAGTTTTGAGAAAGTTTTGAAAGTTTTGAAAGAGGTTGAGTTCCTGACTCCAAGCCTGCTAAAATATTCCAAATCGGTTTGGTGGGTATTCGCCAAATTTGAATTTTTCAGATATGATCCTAAATAGGTTATAGAGTATTGTTGATACATCTAGTAATCTAACGTCCGTGCTCCATCACAATATTTTCTATTGTGATGTGTCCAACTCAATGGGTAAATTGAACTGAAGGTGTGTTTGAAAGAAGGGGAACTTGGAGTAGAGCACACGTTTCCACTGGTTGACACTGAATATTGAAGAACGTGATTTTGCACATTTGGTTGAGGATTTATCAAGCGACACAAATCCAAAGTTCGGATGCCGTACTGCATCAGTACCGGGAATTTTTGCTCATGAATCTGGACACTTTTCAAATCACAAACTAGCATGCAGTTGTGAGCTTGTAAATTTGTCATAATAGCGTATTAGCGATAAATCTGAGAGGGTTGATTCATCGATTTCTTTTACAATTTTTCCAAGTTGTAACATTCCGCTCACTTGCATGTTAGGCGGTGGGAGTTTCTTTCGTGATTTGGAATCGGTGGATTGTGAATTGTCTAGTTTAGGTTATTAAAGGATGCGAGGGACTGCTTAGGGAAGCATACATTGAGAGTAGCTGAGCGGAAGAGATAAAGAGAAATGAGCGTTCAGATGATTTGTTTATAGATCAAACCAATAACTAACCTTCAAACAACTCACTAACAGTGAAGCGTGACAGTGTAAGTATAGACCAGTAACATTTCAAGAATAAGGGCTATTAAGCAGAACAGCCGACTTAGTTCATCGGATATAGCTCGAATGGGCTTCAGCTTAATAAACAACTGAGTATTATAGTCATTTATTCAATGGAATGTTCTCACTATTCTCATTCAATGCTTATTTCAGACAAAAGTGTCCAACACATAGTGTCTTAGTATTTTTTTTTTTCAGAGAAATGGCTCAGCTCTTCAAACAGCCGGGGATTACAAGGATTCTGCTTATATCTCTGTTCTTAATTTTGTTTCTTTTCAGGCAACAAATAATTTATTTCTTCAAATTTTGTTCCATTCTTGTACAGATCTCCCAGTCACCATGACGTATCATTAACCGAAACGACCCCCTGCTAACATACTCTAACTTTATCCAATGTCCAGTGGGTCTCGTGACAGTGCAGAGGATTTCTCGGCTTCCCTTCATACAGCAGAGTATCACGTCAAATCGTTCTTTCCCATTCTCTGCTTGACCAGCGTTCGGGCACGGCCACAGCTAAGTTTTTCGGTGCTTTTTCTCGTCGGGTCGTTGCATCTGGCCTTCCCCCAACGTCACTTCAAAATGCTAAACCATGAACCAGGCGATCATCAACGCTGTTGAGGTGCGGTATGGGAGGAAGCTCGTCCTCAAACTGATTCTGGAAGACGAAGAGCTCAAGTTCGAGGATCGTCTCGAAAAGGTTCCTTTTAACCATGGTTATAGAACTGGTTTATCTGCCACGCATGGGTTGCGATCAGTCCATCTACGATTGAAAATTCGCGGCCCGTGTATATAGATGAATACCAAATTCCAGCATGACTCACAAGTGTGGTGTTTACCGATGCAGAAATAGCCGATTCTGTGTTGCGTGAGACCAACGATAACGCTCCAAAAATAAGCTATTCTGTTTGAGGAAGAATCTGCCAACAATACCATCAATAGAGGAAGCGTTTGAGATCTCCAACAGGAACCGAATTCAGTCACGCTTCTGTGCATACTCCGGCTTCCTGGCAGTCCGCTTCGTAGAAGGATTATGTCGCCCAAGCGGAAGCGAATAGCGTAAGCGAACATTTAACACATTAAATTGTTTGTTTATCAAACCTTTCTGAAACGAGTGTTCGTTAATAAATCTACATCTTTTTCCATTAATCGTATTTAAAAAAAAAATCACTCCCGCATGAACCTTTCATTCCTTTTACATGCCCCTTGTAAATTTTGACACAAAAATGTCAAATGCTGATGAGCCTGTGCACGCTATAAAAAAACTTTTACTGTGAGCCATGTTTTCAAGCATCCTGTGAGAGAGAGTGAGACAACACCAAAGCACGGCTCACAGTAAAAGCCAAAAAGACGAAACAGTTATAGCAGCGTGTAGGTATACTAACATATGCCAACAAAGTCCTGGTAAAAATTCAAAAAGCATAGGTACTTGAAATCAAAAATTCGGATTTAAAAATTCTCTTCCAGGGATTATTTTTATTCTATTAATAAATTACTGAAAAAATATATTTGGTTTGACTCAATGGACCATTATCTTCTGATTTTTACGCGGTTGTTACGGCGAGACACATGTTGAATCAGGGTTCTGGACGGTGCTCTGTGTCTATTTCTTCCATCTTTCGCTTGATTCGATTAACCAATTGTTTGCTCTATTGTTAGCTTCCCAGCCATTGTCGTACACCATACGTTT